>PPME03000009.1:0-356444 GCA_003706695.3 Limtongella incommunis
TCGCCAACGCTCGCCAACGCTCGCCAACGCTCGCCAACGCTCGCCAACGCTCGCCAACGCTCGCCAACGCTCGCCAACGCTCGCCAACGCTCGCCAACGCTCGCCAACGCTCGCCAACGCTCGCCAACGCTCGCCAACGCTCGCCAACGCTCGCCAACGCTCGCCAACGCTCGCCAACGCTGATGCCTTGCCGACAGGCTGCGATCAAGAGGATAGCATCCATTGTGGAACCGATATAGCCGAAGTAACTTTCCATCATAACATTTCAGCTCACTATATAATTTGAATGCATAGGCTCGCTATGTACGTTGTATGCCCTTACAAAGGGAAGAAAGTACCACGAACAGGAAACACTTTTTTCTTTAACTTGCAGGAGCCTGTGGGGATGTTTTGGAAAGGGCAAACGAAAAAGAAAGAAAAAATCTTCTTTTTCTTCTCCAGCTAAAAGGTTTTTACCCGACCAATCATTTTCTATGGCATTGCTTTATTGTCTTCTGCGGATGAGAAACAGTACGCTTATATCTTGGCTTCTGAAAGCCAAGATAGCTAATAGGAATATGCCAACGCGCTTTTGGGTGAATTGCCAAGAAATGGCTTAAATTGGTGCACTTAGTGGAAGTGAAGTGAAGTCATTTTTTCATCGTTTTTGCCAGATCTCGGCTGTCATTTACATATTCGCCGGCTACATTAGACACAGTTACTCATCACTATCTGCCACACTTGTTACATATGAGGAATTGCGCCGATTAACCCTTCTATGCAAAATCGTCACCACACTGAACTTGGAACAAAACCCCGTGTAGTAGATCATGGGCAAGAATTGATTACTAGTAAGGCTTGCCTTCTAGACCTTGCGAAACTATGACGACATTTATACAATTTAGGCAACTGGCTGACTTATCCGAGAATTTCAAGGTGACTAATTCAGAAAGCTTGATAAACTAGAACTGATTTCAAAACCAGACGGAAAAAACAAGCTGCTTAATGCCAGTGTTTAGCCCAGATGGTATAGAGATTTTAAAGGAAACTGTTAATGGCCTTGCAATTGGCTTGAAACAGTCAACATCTCATCTCATTCACAACTATGTGTACGTACCTATTGGCACATTGATTTTCCTGTGTGCGCTATACGGAATAAACCGAGGGCTTTCAGTGAAGACTACTCTACCTTCGTCTGTCGTTGTGTTGCTCGTGCTATTTCTTGGCTTGCTTGGGGCTGAAAGAGTCTTTGGTTCAAGACGAGTAACAAAAGCTTTACACTACATTAACATTCCTTGTGGGTTTTCCTTGCAATGGATCAACATTTTCTTTACCCCGTCAATCATTCTACTCCCTCTTGCTACGCCCGTTTCTGTCGCCGAAGCATTTGAGATTGCTGGTGTCTTTGTCATTGGTTATTTGGTACTTTTTGTTGGGCTTGTGTTTTTTGTTCGGGGACTCAATGCGATTCTTGGCTCTCAGACGAAAGCACATGAAAACGCAGAAAGCGCTGAGTCTCAGGAATTGCAGGAATTGGAAAGAATGACCCATACTAGCGAAAGGTCGAGCGCAGACATTACCAACGCTGTGACAAACAATGTTCTCAACACCGCCAACACATCAGACTCTGAATCAAATACAACTTATCGCAACGACGAAGAGGAGACCATACCATTTCAGCGCAACGAATCTTCAGACATGCTTCTTGACATGCCCCAAAGAGCGGCCAACATTTCAAGACCACATAACCCGGGAGTTGATCTGCCCGAAGATGTAAACGCACTGGAGGACGTGTACTCACATGTCTCTTACCATCGCAGTGAATTGCCAGCTGGTTCTGACCTCTCCGCACGAATAGCCAATTGCGTTGTACAGTATATTGACTGGTTTCTTTATGGTTTGCTGCTAGTGGCAGGCATTCCAGTTTATTACACCGTTGGAGCTAGTATTTTCATGGATGTCGGAGGGGTCGCTCTTGTGTACCGTCTCTCGTTGCTTGTTCCTCCAAAGTGGAAAAAGATTTTTCATCCTATTCTCGTGTGTGGCGGGGCATTTATTCTTGTGATTTACATATTTGCTGTTATTCGAAGACAATCGCTTCACGATGCATTGGAAGCCTTCAAAACAGGACGCAACTATCTCAAACTGTTTGACTCTGAGTACAAATCTGTGTGGCCAGGAGCTGGCGACGTTTTGTCTACATTGTTGGACGTGTCCATTGTTTCACTCGCAGTGCCTATGTACAACTACCGAGTTGATTTGATTCGACACTTTTTCATCATTGTTATTCCATGTGTGATTTCAGGCGTTTTATGCTTGTTCGCCTATCCGGCTGTGAGCAAGGCAGTTGGCATTTCAGCTGCTCGAGCACTGGCCATGGTGTCTCGATCAGTGACACTAGCTCTGGCCATTCCCATCACAGACGCCCTTGGAGGTTCAGTTACCTGTGTATCTGTGGTGGCTATCTTGTCTGGGATTGTGGGAGTTCTTGTGGGAGATCTATTGCTCACGAAGGTTCTGAGGGTTCCAAAAGGAGATTACGTTGTGAGAGGTCTGACATTGGGAATTTCATCGTCTGCAGTTGCATCTGCACACTTGTTATCTATTGACCCGCGAGCTGCAGCGTTAAGCAGTTTGAGCTTTTTCGTTTACGGCGTATCAATGATTATTTTGACTGCTATTCCTCCGATTGCTAATGTTGTTACCAAGATGGTCGAGTAACCAATCGTTTTGTTTGCCGGGTGCACAAAGGTTACATATTTTTGTAATCTCGGCAAGATCACATCAGATAAGTAGCAGTGCTCTGAACTAGAGCTTAGCATGGTCGCTACAAAAATACGTTGCCAAACTGATATGTTTTCACTGAGAGTTATACGGGAACTCAATGAGATTCTATGGAGTACCATGCCCACCAATGCATAAACTTCCAGTACTTAGCTCGCCTCTGGTTTTGGTGGCGGAATCAACCGCTTGGTAAAATCGACCGCCATAGCCAGCGGTATGACGAGCATTGGAAGATAGCACAAAAATAGATTAAATTTTGGGGCCAAGTCGAGGTCGAGCACAGTGACCTCAGCCAAACAAGCAGAGGTGGTAGTGGCAGCGTCTACCGCGTATATCAATCTAAACGGATAGATCTTTTGATTGTTTTGGCACAAATAAATAGGAGCGGCAAGGAAAAACTGGATTTGGAGGAGCAATTCCAGCCAAACAAAAGCAATCAGCCAAGTATGGCGAGCCAAAACCAAGAGGTCATTGTTTTGCTTAATATTAAAGTCGCCAACGCTCGCCAAGATAAGCCAGAAACATAATCAACTGAAATTTAATTTTACAATTTCTTTTTCCCTTTTTCGATCCCTCCGTTTCAAGCTATTCTCTGCCGCTTCTTCTTTCGAAACTATGCTTCCAATATAGTACCCACATCAAGCACACTCTTTCCAAATATCAGGATACTCCAATTTCATCGGCTACTACCAATAAGAAAGCGTCACACAGAGCTCATATCACTCAGGGCTTGTCGACGAACGTCCGCTTTCCGTCTAGATGGGTGAACTCGCCCAATACGGACTTCGTTTCTACGTCAGAATTCAGCATTTTGTTTCCTTTTATTCTTTGCTTACCTTTTACCAGTGAACTACTTCAATACTCATCTGCAGTCAGGCTAAGTCTTGATAAATGAATGGGCTGTGGGATTCCACTCAAGTTGATACTTAATTACTGACAAAAAATCGTTATCGAATAGTTGTGAAGATTATTTCTATGCATTATGGAGGTTTGGTGGATAAATCAACCCTCATTTTCGTCGAGCACTAGCGGGCCCGATGCTGGCAAGTTACCAATATAACGGAGTGGAACATTGGGGGATCTGTTCACTGAAAGTTGGAACACGTCAAATCTTTGATAGCCGCCTGCCAAATCATGAAACTGCTTAGGTTCAACACACTTGTTAACATCAAGCGTTGCATACGCTATTCCTTCTTCATCTTTCAAAAAGTCTCCGATTTCTTGACCCGTGGGGTCAAGAAACATAGTGGCACCTTGTGGTGACTTTTCGTATACATCAGCGTTAGCAGGGTCATCAGCGATACAAAAATCCTTAGCCGCTCTATCAAAATAGCCCGAACAAACAATACCAAAGCATTTACCCTCAAAGCAATGGGCGGCTGTTCTAATTTTGTTTGCATATACATTATCATAATTAGCTCCATCGCCTGGCCTTCTCGTAGGCCAAATTGGTGGCCACATTGCGATGTGAATATTCTCTCCTTCTCCAATAAGGGTGAATCTTGCTAGAGGATTGGTATTTTCGCCGCAAATCAAAGCTCCAATCTTACCGAGTTTGGTTTCAACCGCTGTAATACCATTTCCATCGCCATTTGACCAGCTGAGTTTCTCATAGAAAGTGGGCACTAACTTGCGATGATGGGCCAAAATTGTACCCTTGTCACCAATAAGCACATATGAGTTCCACAGACAGCCAACACTAGCATGGGATTTCTCGTTGAAACCCATGCATACAATAACTCCCAAATCTCTACAAACCTGCTGGAAGCGACGAATCTCTGGTCCATCGACATAAATAGACTCTTCACACAATTTTTGAAACAGATGGTGATTGTCGATAGGAGCTTTACAAGCTGACCATACCGGGAAAGCCGGAATAAATGTTTCCGGAAAAACAATTAGCTGTGCGCCATTGGAGTGCGCTTCTTTAATCCAGCTGAGTGCCTTTTCTACCGTAGCAGTCTTGTTGAGAAAGACAGGTGCAATATGGCATGCAGCTACCTTTGTAACTGGCAAAGACATTTCAAAGATTAAGAAATGAACAATGAGTTCTACAATAAAGGAGGATGCAGCGTTATATTTATATCATTGCATCCAAGTGTCCGAAGAATGCCACTTTAGCGTTGACAGTCGGCAGGCAGCAGGTTGTCTCTATCGTAACACAAACCGTCGCGCTACTTCCAATCTGAGTATGTCTCATCGACGTTTTCAAGCACTCAGCCCAGTTGCTATCATGCCACACGACGTTTATGCAAAGCCAACAAGCATTATCCGCCTTATCACTATGTGTCATCCGGCGGAAAATCGCTACCCGCACGCGAAATAGCGGATATTGGGATTCCGTCTGCCCTAACGGTTGATCAAAGTAGAAATTAGTTGATCCGATAGCGGTTACTGAAATCCCGCGCCACTTCACTTGGGCATCAATAGCTGGATTTTAACTGCAGCTGCATTGGAGATGACATTAAGTGAGAGATTATCGAAAATTAGTTGAGAAGACCTTGTCAGGGTATCCCTATTTTGTGTCCCTCTGAAAAGCAGAGATTTCGAAAGTGGTTCTATTTAAACGTTATCAAGGCTCCTTATATTTTTGAAAACTCAATCAGATCTTCAATCAAATTGCAAATGACTGAAAAAAATGCCACTATTCAAGTCCAGCAGAACGAACAGGGGATAGGATCCATTGAACAAGTATGTCCAGTTGACAACAAGAAGCTTCTTCGGAAGCTGGACCTCTACTTACTTCCACCGGTTACGATATTATATCTTCTCTCATTTATTGACCGCGGGAATATTGGCAACGCTAAAATCGAAGGAATGTCGACTGATTTGAAGCTAGTAGGCAATCAGTTCAATATTGCACTGACAGTTTTTTATTTCACCTATTCCCCCTTTGAACTTCCTTCAAACTTGCTAATGGTAAAGTTTAAGCCTCATGTTTGGCTTTCGATAATGATGGTTGCCTGGGGAATAGATATAACTCTCACTGGCTTGGTTCAAAGTTATGGCGGCCTGATCACTGCGAGAGTTTTTCTCGGGATCACCGAGGCAGGCTTGTTTCCCGGTGTAGCATACTACCTAACACAATGGTATGCTAGAGATGAGCTTCAACTTCGCCAAGCACTATTTTATGCAGCCGCAAGTATTGCTGGAGCATTTAGTGGCTTACTGGCGTATGGTATTCACTTTATGGATGGTGTAGGAGGCCAGGCTGGGTGGAGATGGATTTTCATCATTGAGGGCCTTTTAACAGTTGTCGTGGCAGCAGCATCCTTTTTCTTTATTCAAGACTTCCCTGACACAGCGACTTTCATCACTGAAGAAGAGAGGTTATTTATTCAAAGAAAAATGCAAAATGATGGCAAGACTCTAGCTGCTGTGGTCACAGATGAAAACCGAGAAGAAATGATTGCCATTTATCACAGTAAATCAAAGAATGATGTTTGGGCAGCCATCAAAGATTGGCAGTGCTATTGCCAAGTAATAGTACATTGGTCTGTGGTTACTACTGCTTATGCACTCTCCGTTTTCATGCCAACTATTGTTAAAAATATGGGCTATTCGTCTGCTAATGCTCAACTTATGACGGTGCCCCCATACGTTGCTGCCGCAACACTTGCGGTAATAACAGCTTACTTTTCTGATAAGTTTAGGCTGCGCTCGCCGTTAATAATGTCGTGTCACATACTGATGATCACCGGATACATTATTGCCAGCGTCATAGACGTAAAGAAACATCCAAACTCAGTATATGGCGGAATTTTTTTGACAACTGTTGCATCGTTCTGTGCTTTCCCCGCTATGATCTCGTGGATGGCAGTCAATCTCGAAGGACCATATAAGAGGAGTGCCGGAATGGCCATTCATATTGGTATCGGTAATTTATCAGGTGCCATGTGTGTTAATTTCTTTCGAAGTCAAGATAGTCCTCAGTACACGTTTGGCTATGGCATTGAAATGCTGTTTTGCGGAGTGGGCTTCCTGATGTGTGCAATTCTCAACTTCATCTATTATCGTATCAACAAACAAAAGAAAGAGGATCTGGCTGCTGGTAAATACGAAAATTATACTCCCCAGCAACTTCTTTCAATGGGTGATAAGAGCCCGTACTTTCTATACGCTCATTAGTCTAGATTCATGTGAATTGCAAATTGTTGAAACTTACCAGACATCGTTGAATAAATGATCAAGTCTCCACTCTTGAGCCAGAATTTGTAGCACTCCCAGTGCCCTTTGACTCCAGAGGTTACAGCTCCTTATTTCTTTGAGAGCAGAAACACACAGGCCAAAATTTTTGATAGCAGGACCAAAAATTTGTTTGTCAGTGCCTTCCGACAAATATAGATGCACAATAGCTGCAGTACAGAGATAATCTGGTGTAGCAAACTCCACGTTATTTAATCCATAGATAGCTTGATATTCTTGTATTGTTTTGGTGATAGAGTTTGCGTGAATTCGGCACAGTCTTTGGTGGTCATCTTCATTATCAAGATTTTGTGGCTGTCTGTCGTTACGGAGACACAATGAACGATGTATCAGTATCTGAATATGGCAATACCGCATATGAAAGACATAGATATGAGGTAACAATGGCTCTTTTCTAGCTCGAGCAAGACGCATAAAATTGGGAAGTGCACGCTCAAACTCGATTAATTCCAAATTTGCATCGTTGACTATAGACTCAATCTCAGACTTTGGTTTTGGGTGAAAAGCAAGATGGATATGGTCTAAAGGATCCGAGCTAATCATGTATAACTCGATCATAAAAGTGGCCGTCGAAAATAGCCTGGACTGCGACCCATTTAAAACATGATTCTCTAGTAACGGATGCCACCACGTAGAATACTCATTAATACATTCTTCCGTAGGGACAAGACAGGTGATATTATGACGCTTTATCATAACTGGACGACCAAGAATGTTGCTGACAATCTTGTCCAACACATAACACCCCCACCATACTATTCTTCCAGCCTTTTCCTCGTCCTCCGAGAAATCTCCATCTTCAACCCATGATTCATACAATAAGTTGATGCCCAGTGTGAATGCATTTCTTATCGCCGATCCTGTCAAATCCCAGGCAGCAGCTTCCATGTCCACATAGATGTAAAAGATAGCCAACACCGCATTGGCTTGTACAGTTGTTAAAGAGGGATACTCACGTTCATATGATAAAAGAAGCCTCGCTAAGTCCGCGTATTGAAATCCTGCTGTACTGCGATCCAGAGAGTCTAGCCTTACTTCGAGCCTGTCGCTGAAGCGAGCTCCTACTGAAAGCATTGCTGAAAGAAGTGCAAGACTATAAAATTTTCCTTCCAAACCACTACTCATTTCTGCCAAAAACAAGTCTTGAGGTACCAAACATAATGAAGAATTTTGAAAGGTCCAAAATAATTCAAGTAAATGGCCCTTCAGGTCCTCTGAAATTTCATAGCTTTTACCAAAGATAACTGCTGCTTTCATAGCTTCCATTCGTTGAGCCACAACCTTTTCGGGAGAAATAATGTTCAACTTCCTTGAGATGAACGAAATAGACGATCGCGGTCCATAGCATCTCAATTGCCCATCCTCTCCTACATTCAATTTTCCAAACGGATCGATCTGATCAGTATATCTGGCATTCTCAGACTCATCATTATTGTTTCGATAGGAAACGTCATTGGTGAGTTGAGTAGTTTCATCTTGCATTTTGGAAAAGTCACGATGATGCGCTAATTTAGACAGCTTACTTTCTAACTGCTCAATTTTTTTAGAAAGTGCGGTGACTTGATCTCGGCTTGGAGGCTTTCGTCGATCAACTTCATAGGAATATTTGCATGGTCTGCCTTTCTTTTGACATGGTTCACATGTGGGTTCAGCTCCGTCACATTTTCGTCTACTTTTGCGACATGGATCACACGCAATCACCACCCGTCTACGAAGATTCTGACCGTGCATTTTTCTCTGTTAGCCTGAGTGAATTTACCATGGAAATCAGAGTTGACTTTCTACAAATGTGTGATTTGAGTAGTAGAGACTTTTATCAGATGTTCAACATCACATGCAGTTACTATTCTTTTGGAACAAATGCTGCATGTGCACTGCGTTTACATCGAATATATCAGATAATAGTAAAAGTGAAAGTAAGAAAATAATTCGTCCATACCGGAGCTCTGTTCTTTAAACATTGGACCGTTTCAGTCTCTGGAGAAATGTGCCTGAATTAAAATCCCCACCAGGAACTCTTTTACATGATGATTGCTTAAGGGCGAACTACTAGCGGCCAACAGAATGAAACGCAATTTACAAATTCCTAATGTGGTCAAACTTTTCAAATCCCTTATAACGATGGATTTTTGGCTTGTTGACTCTGTTTCACTATGCGATACAAGTCCATTCTTCCACCAACTACCAACTGAACAGAACAAACAATCAGTGAATATGACTAGATTGCGAAATAGCATAACTATGTTGCTGCTGTGTAAGTAACATTATAATTTAAAGAAATCATTATATTTTAAAGAAATCATTACGTGTTCATGTTGAGTATTCCCCCGTTTGTGATTGAAGAGAATTACTGTTCTAAGCCAAATACTTGTAAAAAATTTTCAATGAGCAAATCTGAAATCAAGACGGAAATTACCTTTGTCCTTCGTAGTTTTGAGGTAATGCAGCTGTTCCTCTTCCGTCATGGCACTCCAGATCTTATCTCTCTTTTCATTCACATACTTGTAATAGAAGTGCGATCCTAACAAAATCACGAAACCCGCTACCGCGAGTCCAATCAGCGTATGGTTGCCACGGCGATACATCGGCGCATCATCTGAACGGTAAATTTGAGTAGAAATAATACCTCCAATTTGCACGCAGATGTTGTACATTGAAGATGCGACTGTTCTAGCTCTCACCGTGTTGGCATTCCTAGAGTTTAGGGCAACCAATATAGGATGACAATATGGACCACAAAGAGTAATGAAAAGAAGAGCATACTGTGACCATTTAGCTGTGGACTCTGGAATAAGGGATAGTGCAACAAGTGGAAATAATGGCCAAAGAACTTGCAAAGTTGCAAAGTAGAATCTGTTATTGCCCGGAAATTTTTCTGACAAATACACATAGATCAGTAGAATGATAATGAATGCGACATTTGGAGGGATGGTAAGCAAACTGGTCTGAAAGGTATTGAATTTGAGCTCCCTAAGAATAATACTCAAATAACTTGAAGGAGGTGAGGTTGGACAATAAATGATGATTCCTGCTATCCATGTTGGCCAAAGATGATAGTTTGTTACGACATTCCAGATCTCTTTTGCAGAAAGACCCTCTCTATTATGCATATCTCCTTTCGAAGGATCATCCCTTAACACTCTGTTCACAATAATGACCTGCTCACGGTGTGTGAAAAAATGCTCTCGCTTAAAAATGATTGAGAAAAGGTTTTTCTGAGTGACAGATGGTGACAAGTAAAACAAAGAAACTAAACCAATGACAAATGTCAAGGCACCTTCGATCAGAAAAAGAAACTGCCAGCCTACAAGTCCTCCACTGTGAGCATGAAGAAGACCGAAACCAAGGAATCCACCAATAATTGTCGTAGTTGTTAAAGCTCCCCAAAACCAACTCAGTCTAATGGGCAGTTCTTTCCCTGTGTAATAGTATGAAAGGTAAAGGATTGTGTCGGGGATAAAACCACCCTCAACCAAACCAAGAGCAACTCTAGTACCATAAAACGACTTGTATCCTGTTATTTTGCATTGTAGCATGGCTACTATACTCCATAACATAAGTTGGATAGGAATCCAACGCTCTGGACCGACTTTTTTTGATATAACCTGGGATGGTAATTCCATACAAAGAAACGACACCAAAAACAGCATCTGACCGATATTATATTGGTTGGTCGTTACATGCGCTTCCTTCAAAAAATTTCCAGCAATCGCTTGACCAATGTTTCCTCGATCCAGCTGAAGCGCAAAAAACATAATAAGAACCCACAACATGATCCTCACGTCAATTTTGCGAACAACAGCTTTCTCCTCTTCCTTGGTAAAAGTTGCAGCTGGATCGAAAACCTTCCAGTTTTCGTAATTGTCAACTGGCCTATAGGCTTTGTCCCACTCAGAGAAGTGCTCGAGTTTATGACTACGAGTACTCTCAACATCCGAGGAGTCTGAAGATTGATTCAAATGCCTACCAGCTACTTCATATTGCGATTTTTCGAGATCGGCATCTGGTGAGCTCATTGTGATCTTTGTATCGTTACTGAATGTTGAGCGATCCCATGGTATTTAACCTCTCAGAGATAATGCACATATCGAACAAGTGTGAACTGATTATTGCGGAAGTTTCCTTGCAGATGATAAATCTTTCCCTGTTATTCGCTATTTTAATGCGAGTACATCCGACGGCCAAGCACATCAGAGCAAGGTTGAAAGTCGTAGACAAACCGATGAGCCGCCTTCACTTTTTAGATACACACAATTAGTTGGTGCCAAGCAGCTAAATGAATGCCAAGTGCACATCCGTGGTGATCGGCTTGCGCCTCTAATTATTGAATAGCTAGACTCTTGGAAGAGCTCTTCAGAGCCGCCAAACACGCCAACCATTTGCCAATGCGTTCGTACGAATCCATTTTTTTCTGCAATGTCACTTCATTGGTGGCATAAAATGTCGTCAGTCGGGGATCCAAATTAAAATAGCGCTGACACAGGTACACGTGCAGCATGCGCGATGCTCAAAGCAATCAACGTCAAAAAACGTCGACATAGATTGCAACATAGGAAGAATTATGTTTTGAAATTTGATTGGATAGGATGTGCAGACCTTTTTTCGAATTTGTGCTTCCACTTCTCTTAGAGTTGTGTCAGCCTGTCAAAGCCATTCAGGCACTAGACATAAAGTACTAGTCGGAAAAACAAGAATTGCTCCAGTTAAGCGTTGTCAATGCATTCTCATGCTGCACGAACTTAGATCATCGGATAGTTTGGCCCAAGGATTCCAGCAAACTATTTTGTCCTAAATTTTCCGTCCTAAATGCGGTTTCACCACTAATGTGGAATCTGATGGGTCGGAACAACAGTATATCCGAGGGGTGATCTTAGCGTATTACCAGTTATGGAAATTGTAAAAGTAGAACGAGCTAGGGTTATCGAGACATACGGCGTTCATATCTCTTCTAAAATCGTTTCACAATTTTCAATGATTACAATGCTTGTCCCCTATCCATAGCTGGTGAGCGACTTGTACTCTTTCAATGGAACTCGTCCTATGCACTGGATCTATAGGGAAAAATGCTGTTTAAAACTAACCCTGAGTTTTTTAAAAGAGTATCAAATTATTGTTTGCCAATGGTCTGGTACAGAGGACATTTCGTCCAAAATTCTCTAAGATAAGACCAGCTTATTGCAAAGATGCACTTCAGATGTAAGCATTACGACTATAGAAAGGCAGGTACTGCAGCTATAGTGCTGAAATATCTTTTCTCTGAGTGAGAAGTAATAACTGCTGTTTCATAGATAATATTGACAAATACTCTGGTTTATTCTTAGGGGTATGCATGAACTTGTCAGCGTCATCGTTATGTGCAGTATTTCAAACGACTATTTTGCTTGACAATCTACAGCTGGTCTGAGTAGCTCGAACTTTGTAGTATTCCACCGTAATGAAATTTCTCCCACAGAAATATGAGCAACTTAGATAGTAGAGCTTGTCATGGTTAATCGTACGTAGTTCGATTTCCACACTTTGAAATGACACTACCGGTAATACTTAGATGACTATTAAGTATAGGAGCACATACAGGTTGCAGACGAAGTAGTAAATCGACCTTTTAATACCAGATAAAATACTGCGGGATAGGGTGGAATTTAATGGGAAAAATTATTAGCTGGAACCATTTCATGAACGTTTATAACGAACATAACATGCTTTGCTTTCGGTGTAGCTGAAAAGCTGCTGATGAGCGGAATGATGTAGTGATGAATCTGCGCTAATCTCTATTATATCATAACATGATCAATTTACCGATGATTAAGAGAATTTCAATGTCTAGAACAATATCCAATGAGCACGGATCCTGTTATCGTATTGATACTACAATTCCGATCCAACCTCTACCGATCGGCCAGCTGTGCAGTATCCGATCTAATCTTATCTAATCTAGCCTGGCAACGAATTATTAGTGAAACACAATGAGCCGGGGTTGTCGACCGCTAGCTCCAGCAAAAAAAAATACCTGAAAACAACCAATCCCACAAGCCAAATTGTTGATATTTATTGCAACGGTTTAAATACTTATTTAACCAGAATAGATGTCAACTCCACCCAACTGTTTCTCAAACTGTTTCTCAACTACTTTCCACCAAACGCCCCCCACTCTCTTATCGGCGAAGCCTGATCGCCTATCTTCGGCTAATATTTGACATAAGATACGCTTTGAAATGACTATTTATAAGGAGTGACTTCCATGGAATATAGTCTGGGCTATCCTAATCTCCATGTCTAGATTAATCAAAGTAGCTGCTGCCCAAGTTGGAGCCATTGATTCCGATGCGCCAATTGAAGGTGTTGTTGCACGACTGACTGCTCTCCTGGAGCAGGCACACGAACAAGGTGTCGAGCTAATTAATTTCCCTGAGCTCGCTCTTTCTACCTTCTTTGCTCGCCATATCATTCCTTTTGGCCCCGAACTCGACAAGTACTTCATCAAGGGCGACATTCTTGAGTTCGGTCCACTGAAAGAGTTTTTCGCGCTCGCCAAAAAATACAAGATTGCTATTAGTATAGGCTTTGCTGAGCTCACTGAAAGTGGTGACCACTACAACACCAACGTCACTATTGGTAAAGATGGAAAGTTCTTGCATAAGTACCGCAAGACCCATATCCCTGGTGATGCAGAACCAGTTGATTTTATCGAGACTCAACATCTTGAAAAGAGATACTTTTTACCCAGCGATCTTGGATTCGAAGCTTTTCGCTTTCCGGGGACAGATTCCGCATATACGGAAGAGCGTGGTGAACCAATTCTAGGTGTACTTATCTGTAATGATCGTCGTTGGCCAGAAGCATGGCGATGCTACGGTCTTCAAGGTGTTGAAATTATGCTTGTTGGATATAACACGCCGAGTAAATCGTCTGGATTGGATGGTGTTAATCTTTCCAGTGCTGAATTTGAGGCTCATGAGCAAAAAGCAATCAGACACCACAACCTTTGCATGCAGTACAATTCCTACGCCAATTGCACTTATTCAATTGGCGCTGCTCGATGCGGAAGAGACGATGGCAATCAGAAGTACGAAATGTTTGGTAGCTCTTCTATCGTCAGCCCATGGGGCGATATCATTGCTAGCGCCAACACCAAAGATGATGAGCTTGTGGTGGCTGAAATCGATCTAGACAAATGTGCTGGTACAAGAACCCGGATATTTGACTTCAAGCGACATAGGCATCCAGAGCAATACGGTCGTATCATTTCTCAAGTCGGAGTTATCGAACCTCCTCGTCTTCACGCTGCTAAGGAGTAGCAACAGGACTTAATGACTAATAATAAATAACAGTACAGAATTACTACATAGTTGCAAACTGCCTGCGAGAGCAGAATTTACTCAGAAATGTCTTGACTTTTGAAGGCTAATTCAATTTGAGGTTCAAACCTAAAAGTTTTTTCAATGCCAGCGCCGTACATTGCGTTTAATCGCCGAGAGCCAAGACTTGCAACTGTAAAATTATTAATTTGTGTGAGTAATGACCACTGCCAGCGGTCCGTTAAGGCTTTGTATTCTAGTGCCTCTTCCGTAGAAGCGCTGGTATATAGAACTTGCAATAGAAAACTGCTTCCAATAGCAAACTGCTCTCTACACCAAGAATACCAAAATCCCTTCGTATGCTCGCTCTTGAGCTGATTAACAAAGTTGTAGAGCTGATATGCAACCTCTCGGATAGCAAAACGAAAGTTGTTGATCGATTCAATCTGAGGGCTTCTCAAGAATACCTTTGCAATGGTGACAGCTAGAGTAAGGTAACACATACTCAGTGCGCCATTTGGTGTGATTACTGCAGGTGCAAAAGATTCTATTCTTAGATCACATGGAAACTCTTCCCACCAAGATTTCAATCTTCCATATAGATTTTTAGCCAACGGTGAAAGGCTACCAGGGTCATTGGACTGCTGCTTGATGCTTTTTAAAGAATACAGTCCTGCCAGCGTATCGGAGAGAATTCTACTAAGAGAGCATAGCTGTAAAAAGCGTCGCGATTCTGAGTATTCCTTTTCATCATCAAAGTCATTGCGCGTCAAATCAGTAACATCCCAATCGTCGTCATGGATTGAACTCGCACGACCAAGACTAAGTGATACCCATTTTTCTGTGCAGTATACTGCCCACCAAAGGCGTCGTCTATTACATTTTTCATGTAAAGGAATATGCCAGTTGATACAATCGACAACAAGACCAAGAGTTTGAGCTAATGAGTAAAGGCTGCAAGCCAGATTCCAAGCATACGGGGAATCTGCAAAGAACTGATGCTTAGGCGGAGCCTGAAGCAGTAGTAACAGAATCATAATAGTAGATAGAGTGGGAGCATGTAAATCCTGGTTATAGCATTGATATGCAACGTCATAAAGCTCATCGTTGGAGGGCTTTTGGTATATCCCGAATCCTGTTTTTGAAACCCCGAGTTCATACGGAGTAAATGGAAGGGCTAGCATATAAATGCAGGCTAGCAACCCAACATTTCCATCAGTCGAGTAGTTTTGAAGTAAAGCCTGTTTGCTAAATATTGGCATGGAAGGATGAATGTGCTTAACGTACAGATCTATCAACAGCTTCCCCGTGTCCGGAGGAACTAGCCTATCAAGCTTGGCGCGGAGCTCATCCTTTAATGTAACATTTTTCTTGAAAAGCATGTCAGGAAGTGTGTTATTGGTCATCATGAAATAGACAGGATAATCCTTGGATATTTGACGAAAGGTTAGCATGTTGAACCGGTATTCGTCTCGATCATCGTAACGAATCTTTGCAAGCAAATAAGGATCTGACTCATTGCTCCATCCAAACATCTGAGTTGTGTGGTTCTCTTTATTATCCAATGAATTTGCTTGTCGGGTATCCACGGTTGTAGGCTGGCCAACAGAACTAATTGTTGTTGACACAAAGGAAGTTGCCATATTAGTTGGTGTTGTCGCTGGACCAAATATGTTTCCAGGTGTGAGATCATTCGGCATTAGAAGACTATCAAAGTCGACATCCTGCAAATGCTGATCAAGATCTTCCGGACTCAAATCTGTAAGCAACGGTTGCGACAGATTGTCGGGTAGCTCTTGGGGAAGTTGTCGACTCAATTCTTGAGGTAAATCCTGCGGCAGTTCCTGTGAAATGTTGCGAGAGAGATCTTGCGGTAGATGCTGTAGCAAATCATGAGGCGGCTGCCGCGGTACGAGAGGGTCATTATCGTTCGAAGAACGCCTGGACATACCAGTTGTATTTGGCACATCTGTTCTTCTGTTAGCAATAGCTAGAAATGTACATTCACGATTAGTCTGCTTACATCGCTCACAAGGAGCAGACGTAATGATACGACAGTATGACTTTCTAGCCCGACATGAATCACAAGGAGGATTTTTCCTCGAGCGATATCTTCTTCCGTTTTGAATCATTGTTGCGAGGCAAACGATAGCCAAGCAAGAAGTAGCGTTTACGCCACAAATATCAGTGTGTTTATAGGATTGATGTTAGTCGTGGCTTCGGGAAACTCTTATCGGGATCTCTTATCTGCCATCCCAAATAGGAAGGATGTGAGTTAAACGACAGTACAAAACGCACAAACTTTCGGATTGTGTACAAAAGCCAGACAGTCGAAGGACTTTAGCTATCGTATTGGTAGGAATATGCTACGGCAAGGGGAAAATCTGAATTTGGGGCAAAGAAAAGTGGCATGGGCGATGATAAAGTAGATATGTAACAATCTGCCAGAGTTTCTACAAATTTGAAGGTTCCGTGGTGCTATATAGCTGTGGTTGACCGATGAGCAGTGAGCAAAGACTAAAACGAAGAACGCCGTAATACGATCAACTTTTTATTCAAAAGTTTGCAACAGATTTAACTTCAGGTTTCATTGCAGAATCACTGCGATTTGTTTTCCGAAGTCGCCTGATGCCGCCCTCGTTCATCCGAAAGCAAACAGCATAACATGGTCATTGACGTCTTTCTCAATAGAAATTTGACATTTTGCGTCGCGTAAATCTTCAAACAACTACTTAGCGCAGTTTGTTGCCTTTAGCGCTTACTTTTCCACTAGCCCTGGGCGGCCGTTGTGACGATATAAGATTAAGCTAATTCTTAGAGACTAACTGAGTTGACCACAATTTACAAGTGGCGCCGGTTACTTGTCGAGAGGACAGGTTACATAAATTGCCACTGAAAGCCGGATGACAAAAATTGACTTTTTTACTTACGGCACGCTGCTATATTCTACGGCTGGAGGCAAATAAAGATGGAGAAATGAATATTTGTAATTCACGCCCCGGAATTGCCTCTGACTTGTCTCAGTTTGTTTTCCGATTCAATCGTGCACCTTTGTACTTCGGGACAATGGCCGAAGTACAAAGGTGGTACACAGAAATTTTGCTTGTCTGCCGTAGGCATCCGAAAAAAGGTATGAGTGGTACTCGTGGTTTTTTAGCAGTAGTTAATCTGTGATAGTGTTTTCGCTTTGCAAATGCTTTGAATTCGGAAATTTAATATAAACTAAACAACGCTACGAGAATCCTTTAACTCCATTTGGGAAAAGTGTACCATTAACTGTCTTGATGGAACTATACAGCAATCATTCGGTTACTGATTCCGGCAAAGTTATGTGAGCTCTGATTGCACGCCACCTTAATTAATAATGCATGAAGTATGTTGCCTATGTGTGGATTGGAGTATATTACTAAGGCTTCCAACGGTATCGACTATATAAATATTGCATTTGACTGTTCTTCATAGTATAATTCTGGTCTATACAGAATAGTGATTGCCTCAAATATGCCCTCTTCACTATTTGAACCCCTAAACGTCGGCAAACTTCAGCTGAAGCATAGACTTGTCTTTCCTCCACTGACAAGAAACAGATCGCCAGGTAACATTCCGAGCGATTTGGTCCCTACTTACTATGGGCAGCGTTCTGCTCGTCCTGGTACTCTACTCGTCTCTGAAGCTACTCTCATTACCAAACAAGCGGGCTATCAACCGTTTGTTCCCGGAATTTGGTCGAGAGATCAGATAGAGAGTTGGAAGAAGGTCACCAAAGCAGTTCACAACAACAATTCTTTCCTCTTTATTCAGTTATGGGCACAGGGTGCTAACACCGATCCTGCTTCGAACAAAGAATATGGTGTTGATTATGTTGCTCCGTCAGCCTTTTCTCGCCTCACGAAAGACCATGGCGTGACTCCTCGTGCTCTGACAACTGACGAAGTTAAACAATATGTGAAAGATTTTGCCATCGCTGGTAAGAATGCTATTGACGCTGGTGCGGATGGGGTTGAGATCCATGGTGCAAATGGCTATCTGATTGATCAGTTTTTGCACGAGGACCTTAACCGTAGAACTGATCAATATGGCGGGTCTATTGAGAACAGAGCTAGATTTGCTTTGGAAGTTGTTGATGCTCTGACTGAAGCTATTGGTGCTGAAAGGGTAGGCATAAGGTTGTCCCCATTTGGTGAATTCGGTGCTGTTAGTGCTGACGAGGGAACCATTCCTCAATGGTCATATGTGGCAGCGGAACTAGAAAGGAGGGCTAAAGCAGGCAAAAAGCTTGCATACATCTCTCTCATGGAGCCGAGAGCTTTTGACCCTACCCCGATAACTGCTTATTCAGAATACAGAAAGCTTGCACACGTACAGGACTTTTTCAACGAGATATGGACTGGTCCAATAATAAGATGTGGAAATTTAGTGAAGCTTGCTAAGGAGATTGCTGATAAGCAGCCAAATACTTTAGTTGCCGTTGGCCGCTATTGGATTTCGAACCCGGACCTTCCAGATAGAGTTGAAAAGGACCTTGACCTCGCACCTTACGACCGTGACACCTTTTACACGACTGACGCTGAAGGTTATACTACTTACAAAACGTATAATGAGTGATAGTAACTATAGATTAATCACACGATGATTTTTATTTTGCTCATTTCATTTGCTTACATGAAAAAAACCATTTTGTGAAGCTTTGTCTCCATTGTCTAGATTTTTTCAAGTCAGATAAGACGCATAAAATTATTTAATATTCACCACTTTTCCTACCCTGTAGGCAACCCGTCGGTCGAGTTAAACTCAAAGAATTGCCCATTGGTAGCGTAATTGGAACCGCTGCATGGCGTGACCGTGCTAGCAAGGAAAGGCTTCGTTCACGCTAAAACTAGCATGCAATTTAACGGATAGAAAACCTGTGCTTGCTGTGCTTCACTAGACGAATTGGAATGCTTTCATGTACTCCACTAGAGCTTACATATTCTGAATGCGTGTGATAACGACTTGGATGGACGCTTCAGTTTTATTGTCCTAAGCTGAGGCTTAAGAAACTGTCAGAGCTACCGAAGCCGCGATGAGGTTATGCAAGGCGGAAAAGCCGACAGATTGAAAGCAGCATGGAGAAACAGTGTAACTAAGCAAATATTGACAAATATAAATATAAGATGTTGTTATTATGAGTTCAATTGCACTTTCACTTTAATTATGAACGTCTCTGTCTCATCTTCCAAACTATTTGAACGGTTCAGAGTTGGTCAGCTGCAACTGAAGCATCGATTGGTGATGCCCCCAATGACAAGGTTGAGAGCTGGCACTGGTAATGTCCCCAGCGATATAGCTGTTGAGTATTACAGTCAACGCTCAAGACGGCCGGGTACGTTATTGATTACTGAGGGTACCTATATCACTAAGAATGCGGGATATGACCCAGACGTACCAGGAGTATGGTCCCAGAGTCAGATAGAAGGTTGGAAGCGGGTAACAAGTGCTATTCATGACAATGGCTCTTTCGTATTCATTCAATTATGGTCGCTTGGTGGTAGCGCTAGTCCAGAGATGTTGACAAAATATGGCATAGATTATGTGGCTCCTTCTGCATTTTCTCGTCTAACCGAGACACACGGATTCACTCCACGTGCCTTGAGTACGCAGGAAATCAGGCAGTACGTTAAGGATTTTGTAACTGCTGCTCAGAACGCTATTTTGGCCGGCGCAGATGGGATAGAGATTCATAATGCCAATGGTTATCTTCCAGATCAGTTCTTACACGAAGACTCAAACAGAAGAACCGATGAATATGGCGGTTCTATTGAAAATAGAGCTAGATTTTCTTTAGAAGTTGTTGACGCGTTGGTTGACGCAATTGGGGCAGATAGAGTAGGAATCAGGCTGTCACCATGGACTACTTTCAAAGGTGCTAGACCCGGCATCTCTCCGATTCCTCAATGGGCCTATCTTACGACTGAGCTTGAAAGGAGAGGTCAAAATGGCAAGAGATTGGCTTATATTCACATTGTTGAGCCAAGAGTAAGCGGTGGAAATGATGTTGCACCTGAGAAATACTTGAACCACTATGATGGCAATCACTTTTTCAGAGATATCTGGAATGGAGTTTTGATCAAGGCAGGCTCCCTGGTTGACGAAGCCAAATTAATTGCAAGCAGAGAGCCAAATACCTTGATAGCTGTTGGACGCTATTGGATTTCGAATCCAGACCTTCCGGATAGGCTGGAGAAGAATCTTGAACTGACCAATTACGATCGTCAGACATTCTACACTTCTGGAGCTGAGGGATATACCACTTACACGTCATATAAATATCCCTCATCTCTCTAGCCTTGATTTTACACATTTGAATCCAAAACGATTCCCCCAACTAGCGAAGATTGGGTCTCTCCAGTTGCAAGAACCCGAGAGCAATATTGGTTTTTTTATATTAACATGGAATAATAGCCCAAATTAAAGGATGACTTGTATTTTCAGCAGGTTTAGGTCATGGAGATGCAATGAATTGAATTACTCAGCTTGCAAACTAGATCAAACATATATTTGGAACATGGACCAGTAATGTGCACACTCGCTGCGTGACTAGGTTTCATTTAACTAGCTGTAATTATCAAAATGGTAACTGGATTCAAGCCATTCAGACTTATATTCATAGATGGTCGAAACAACTATCATCATTACAATTTTTTGTGAGATGCTTGTCATCCACTTGAGTGGGTGCGCCCCCTACATACAGGAGCTAAATTAGAAGCACAGCGTGCCGGTCAAGAGTTGAGAGCACGGAAAGAGATCGACATGCGGCTAGTTCTCAAAAATTGAAACGTCATTCAAAAGGAATAATTTGAGTATTTATGTTTCCTTTATTTTACTTCCAAACTCACTGCTGCTCCACTGACAATTGTTGGCTCTTTGAATCAATATGCAGGTGTCTCTAAACGAATATTGTCAACGCAGGGAAGATCAATAGCATTGGAAATGATTATCTTTCGTTGGAATTTACATTAGCAGTGCTGTGGATTTCAATTCATTTACTGTTTTAGAAGAGAACAGCGCAACCCTTCGTTCGCATGTTCATGGTAAATTTTCCATTTCTGACCAAAAATCTGTTCAACTTCAAACAACAATTTATTTATGAATAGTTTTAGCTGAAAATATATTAGTTGCCATTGAATCTTTGTCCAAAAGCGTTAACAACTATTGTATTTTACTCTATCTTTGTTTTAGGACCCTCATTGTCAATAACAGGTCCATTGGCCCAGTTGGTTAAGGCGTGGTGCTAATAACGCCAAGATCGGCGGTTCGATCCCGCCATGGACCATTTTTTTGACTTGTGCTCAAAATTTTATTATTGGTTGATTCAATTTTGCTTTTATAAACAGTTTTTTTTTAAATAAATTTCAAGTAATTGAGCATCCCTTTAAGTCCTCAGCTTCAAATCATAATCCATCTTAGCGAAGTCCCCATTAATTATAGTGCGGACTTAGGACTCTTGCCGGGTTGCTTTGTTCACAAGAATGTTTGATGTGCTGAGTGTACATTTGTGCGTGATAAGGTGATTAAGCTACCGAGGTAATTTTATTTATCGATACGTAGAGATTCAGGATATTTGAAACTTCAAGACCCGCGACAGTTTGAACGTTGCTATATAGTCTCAACAGGGAAGGAACCTAGTGACAGAAGGTACTAGACAGGACATAGAAGCAACTGCGCATTGTTTTTCTTGATAAACGAAACTGTGCCTAGCATCAGGGCCCGTAACGCCAGCGAGCACTACATCATTCTTAGCAGATGGAAAGAACTACTGTGGTAATAGCTTCAAGTTCAATGCGAGCTGAATCGGTTAGCCCAAAATCCAGCTCAAGATTCAAACCGCATGATCAATTCGAATTAACGCCTCTCGGCATACATTTATCTTTTACATCAATTTTTAGATATCATCATCAGTACTTGAGGAATCCTCCCTCAAAACCTTTTCACCGTTTCATTAGCGGATCAGCAGCGACCCTGCAGATATATATAAGATGCTTAGTAGACAGCACCTGGAGCAGCCTGAATTTCGAATGCAACAGACTTGCCGGTAAGCTTGCTATAAACAGATTGGAAAGAATCAAGCTTGTAGTCAACAGCATTGACATCCTTGTTGTCAATGATAACCTTGTGAAGTCTACCGCCGCCGACAGAGTATCTGACTCTCTTGCCAACGATTTCAGCTGGGAAAACAAGGTCGCCAAGGATGGCATCGTGAACAGCAGTAAGAGTTCTGCTCTTTGGTCTCTTTTGACCTGGCTTGGACTTTCTAGATGGCTTTGCCAAGATTCTGCGCTCAGCAAGAATAACAACGTGAGAGTCAGAGAACTTCTTCTCAAGTTCGTGAGAAAGGGTTTGCTGAACCTTCTGGAAGGATGCAAGAGATGGAACTGGAACGAAAATGACCAAGGCCTTCTTTCCACCATCTACATCAATAAGTCTGACAGACTTGAATTGCAAAAGACGCAAGTCAGCCTTGAGTTCAACAGCAGAGTTCTCAAGGTCAATAAGAGACTGAGCAACTTGCAATTCCAGCTCGCTTGGGTTCTTGTTAAGCACTTTGTTGGCAGCGGACATTGTGTGTGGTGAGGTAATACGTTTCTGCTGTGGAATTTCCTGTAGCGTTTAGCTGCTATCCACTGAGTGCTCTGGCTAGCTATGAGACTTCGTTAGGGTTGGGACGGTGGGACGTTAGGGCAAACGTACACGTACGATTGACAAGATAAAATTGGGAAATGGAAACATGTGCATGCATACGTGCGGCTGTGTGCTCTTCCAAACAGAGGCGGGGCATCCTGCACGCGCTACAAAATGGGGCCTGGCCAGAGTCATGAGTTATGCTGCGTCGACACTTGTTGGCCATAAGTTGTCGATGGCGTTAAATGCTCTATGGAGCGACATTATCCTTCACTGCTAGTCTAATGACCCCACAGTTGGCCCATAGGACTGTCAGAAGAAAGCCAGCTCACACTAATGCTTCCACTTCTGGAACGTCTCCTCCTTCGACCCCACAGGTCAAACAAATGCGCCGAGGACAGTTTCACAGCTCGCAGTCAAGCGAAAACCTTCGAGTCTTGCATGCGTCGGCTAATACAAAGAATCACTCTGACAACCCGATATGATTAATTAATTACCGGTCGTGCAATTGCCTACGGTTGTCTCAAGTTATGAACTAAATTTCCAGTGGCACCGGTAGTCATGATACGCCCAACTGGGAAGGAATAAGATGCAGCCTGCGTCTGGGGTTAACAATCCCCACTAAGGAAACGCTTGTGACTGTTATGTTGCTGATGTGGAAAGGTGGGAAAAAGTAATCAAGATGCGCAAATGATTACATTGTTGATAGCAGCAAATCAATTTACGCAAGCTTTGGTGTATCAATGTACCCCATAAAGTATATTCAGGGGGTGGTAAGTAACTAAAACACATCTATAACTGTAGAATCTCAAAGAAAATACCCCCCAAATGTTTAATTTTTGCTTACTATACACCACCAATACCCCTTGCGCTAGAATAAATAAACCGGTTGCTTTCATCGCTCTCGAAATACTAGAATTGCTACCCCGTGTTAGAAGGCGATCATCGCATAAGCGGGGCTCGTCTGGCTTTGGCATTGAAACAAATCGTAGTTTTCAACCGAGGCGGGTCGAATTGACTCAAGAAGGAACAGGGCACACTAAATCAAACATTTTTAATACTAGGGGAATCGCGTCAATCTCTAATTCAACCTCGTTCCTTGCACCACGCTTTTGCAGTTAACCCTTGCATTAACGTGTATCTCAATAATAAATGCTAAAAATACTGAGCCCAGACTTCCGTCGTCATTTGTAGTTTCAACGCAGCTGCCAGGAAAAATATCACAATCCTACAAAATTGCATTATCGATGGACAGAATACTATCCACCAACGACGATTTGTTTCAGGCGTCCACATATTATACTACTGGAAGATCGTCACCCATGAATCAAAGTTCGTTCATAAACTCAAAATCAGAATACTCTTCTAATCATCGTCCCATAACACCATTTAGGGATGAGGCCTCTTCCCCTTTCAGCGTTGAAAGATTGGCAACTTTTGTTGCAAACTCCTCCGATGATGATACCTCCTCATACAACCAATCTCAAACACTGCCAGAAGAGTTGAGTGATAAACGTATTGCCGAGTGGCAAAAAATCAAAGGACATGATGCTCGTGAACTTGGAGCTGTTCTTGGAACTCGCATACCTAATGGAGGGTGGTCGTCTGCATCGGGTACCATTCCATCCTTCAAAGACTTTTATGCTCATTTACCTCACACTTCATACGAGCATCCGGTACCGCCTACCTTTCAATGCGAAGTCTGCTCTCGTCAGTTCAATCGCTTTGAACATTTAACAAGACATGTCAGATCACATACCAAAGAAAAACCATTTAGCTGCCCTGTCTGCAATCGTGCTTTTGCTAGGAATGATATGCTGCTAAGGCATTGTCAAAACCTCCATTCGAATGTGCAAGGCATTGAGCATGTTGGTAGGGGTCGCATTCGTAAGAGACTGCAGATGAGTGCTAATGGAGATGACAAAAAGTGAGCAAGATGATCGATGATGTACAGAACTCCACGTCGTTTTAATATAGCGCCGTTGCTTTGATTGATCTAAACTGATTATTGGTTTAAAAAACTAAGCAGTCTTTGTCAATAAATATTCGTTGACAACTCAAGATGGTTTGAGAGCATTGAATCATAATAATTGTCACAAGTACAAGTCAAAGATTCTCACAAGTGCTTATTGACAGATTTTAGTTATCGCTGCCGAAGTAGACTATTACAGAAGGAAGTCGAAGAAGAAGCATGGAGCCCCATAGCATGCTTATCACTAGCACCAATCAAAGCCGGGTTTTAATTGGTATTTGTTTGTGCGTAGCAAAAAGCATGGGACAATTGAGACATTTTGTTCAACCGAAGCAGCAAAAAGAACAATGCCTCAACATTGAAGTTTTGAGCTCCCTCTGTATTTTCAAGTGTTAAAGGCTTCTGAATGATGAGAAATATGATTGAGACAACTCAAATGTAATAACCATCGTTATTAAATTGTAGGTAAAGCAGTATTGAGTTCACTTTTCATAAAGTTGCCCACCGTCTGTTGGTACTTTTGTAAGAGAAATTCAACATGGTGGACCTACCCTGTTGAGCAGAAAGAAAAAACACCTCCAAATATTCAGGCTCAAATTTTAAAAGACAAAGAATCCAAAAGGTTGACGTTAAGCTATAAACATGAAAGGAGACTGATCTGTTTGGTGGCATCCAACCATCCATGTGTAAAGAGATGACTTCTATTCTCTCGATATCAAACGATTAAAAATTCTACATATTACTCATTTACAAATGTACTACAAATAATCAAAAATAAAAAAAATCAATAGATTAGCATACAAATTATAGTACAAAGGAAAGCTCACCTTTGATCACCCTACTTCATCCTCAGCACAATATTTCAGCCGCACCAAGTGTATCCCACTAAAAGGAAGTGGAAATAATCAGAATTTAATGCCATTCAACAAGTACATCCGTCTTATTCAATACTATTAATATTAAGCGCAATGGATCGCAAACTGGTGATGAGGGCTCCGAGAGCGCAGCCAAAGTACTCCAGGGCATCGAACTATGCTTCTGATACTCCTTACAGTCGTAGACCCGGGCCATCCACGCAAGCTACCTCCAATGTACCACAGGCAACGGCGTCAAATGCACCAGCCTCGTTGTTTTCAAAAGTCAGATCTTTATTGGGATGGAAGCAAAGGAAGCAGAAGGAATTGAATGATTCCGAACGCCATCAAACTCCTCCACAACCCAAAGAGGAGAGCCATAATTTTCACATCTCAGCTGATGATAGCTTTCATTTCCCACCACCAAAGCTGCCGGAGTTTTCTGATGGAGGAGCTCAATTGTTCACGTCTACTCCAGCAAGGGCGAGAACAACTAGCCACGTCCCTGCGAGTGTAAGCGCAGCAGACGGCGGATTGAGTATGATTGAACAGTCACCTAACCAGAAACTGGCACAGTTTTTCAAAAACAAAGGTGATGCACCGCTTTCAGAAGTTGAGAAAGAGGGTGTACTCTCTCTTATCCAACAAGCTCAGATGCAGGAAGATTCATCTTCATCAAAATATTATGACGAGGTGTACGAGGCTGACGAAGGGGCAGTCCTTGCAGAAAATGATGAGTTTGACAAATATGAGGCTGTGAGAAATGCGATTATTGATCCGTCTGCAAACACTTCTTTGAGATCTGTGCAATCAAATTCGTCGATCTTGTCACCAACTGCTCAGTACTATAACAAATATGAGCCCCACTATACTCATCCCAAGTCCCATGTCCAAGAACACAAAAAAGTGAAACGGCCTACTCCGAGACAGTTTTCTCAAATTACGTCTGCATATCCTTCTCCTCGCACCGCTAATCGCAATCGAGATGAGGAGCTCGAGATGACTCCAATTAAAGCACAGAATAGTGTCAATGACAAAGACAGCAATCTCAATCTCAGCGGAATAACGAATGAGAATAGCAACTTGAGTTTGAATTCTCTGACTGCTAGTCCTAAGCCAAAGTCCTCCACTGCTAACGCTCTCTTGTCTTTGCTCGATGATCAGCAATCTGAAAAGTTTTCTAACCCCTACTCTTCAACAGCGCTGTCTCAATTTCAGCCTAAAAATTCCTCAGGTTTAAGGAAATCACTTGTTGTTTCTTTGGATGAAGATGAACAGCCGGAAGTACATACAAAGCAAGACCAAGAGGTCATAGAGTCTGAACAACCCAAGCAGACCGTGGAGTCCAATGTGTCCAAAGGGCCAATTGAGCCTGCAAAACGCCAGGATCAGATAAAAGAATCCAATTCTGTGCCAAGTACAAAGTCAGTACCCAGCAATCTTTTCAAATTTGAAAACAAACATAACAATGATCCACTACCGTTCAGCAAAATTCCACAGCCGCCTACGACTTCTTTCTCAGCTCCTGCAGTGGTTGTTGAAAGTAAGACGCATGTAAATAATGACGGCAAGGGCGATTCTGATGCTAACGGCAATGTAGCCGAGGAATCTCGTAAATTGGAAAAAGGTTCCGATTCTATCAATGACTCTAATGTCTCGAGTGAGCCTGTTTTCCCATCTTTCTCTTTTAAAAGTGAGACCGAGAAGTCGCAACCTCCACAGCCTCCAGTAGAAACAAGGCCGACAGTTGCAAATCCTATCCTGAATCAAGAATCCCATCTTTCTTCTGGAATTGATAACTCACTTCAACAGTTGAAAAGAAGGTTCAGTTTTGATTTGTCCCCAAGCACCTTGTCGTATCCTGAGCAAGACCCCTCAAGCTGGAAAAAATTCAAGCAAAACTTTGACTTTGGACTATGAAGGCTAATGCAATAGATTAAAATATCTAAATTTTGTACATTAATTTATTTTCTATGAACGATCTAATAGTTTGTGATGGGCAGGCAAAGGTTCAATTGTGAGTGTCTGCCTTTCTAGGAATCCCTTTTACTTTCGGTGAGGTTGAAACATCAATCGGGCCTGTGAAAACTGCCCCATAGTGATGAAGCTAACGAATTGTGATCTGGATAAGTTTTGCGACAATATTCTTGAATGCTCTCGTATTTGAACTACATCTATTATCGAGGCACCGGCGCCGCACCTAACTGTCGCACGCCTTATCTTCTCGGGATAATTCTTATCAGTGTAAATTTCAGTCATTCTACCAGTTTGTCATCCCTAGGTTAAATGTCATTCACATCTACAGTCATTGGCCGGCTGGCTTGTCAGAAAGACTCTTATCTCAAGACACTCAAGACTACTGTGGTTTCGTGCACCCCTGCAAAAGATGCTCAATCTTATTTGGTAGAACTAAAAGACACTGTGCTTTTTCCAGAAGGAGGTGGACAGCCAAATGATAGAGGAACAATGTCGTCTGATAATTCTAGTATGAATGTGATAGATGTTCAAAGAGATGGATTAAGAGCTATCCACCATGTGAAAGGAAGTGTGAATCTCAGCCCCGGGGCAGAAGTAACACTGGAGTTGGACTGGAAACGTCGGATTGATCATATGCAGCAGCATACTGGCCAGCACCTGCTGTCGGCAGTGCTCGATTTGCGCAACTTGGAAACTTTGGGTTGGAATATGGGAACGAAGATGAACTATATTGAACTACCGAGGAAATTGACTGACGACGAAGTCAAAGATGTCCAATCAGAAGTCAATACACTTATTCAGAAGCGTCTGCCAATCACAGTTGAGGCTGATGACAATGCTGAAATTGTTGCAGACAAGGGTGCTATGAGAGTTATTCATATCGGCCAAATGGACTCCAATCCATGTTGTGGGACACATCTTGAGAACACCTCTGAAATCGCCGCAGTAGCTTTATATCACTCTCAGTCTATTCGAGGTACCAACTCCAGGTTGTTTTTTATGTGTGGTGAGCGTGTAGCCAACTATGCCTCTGAATGCGCCGAGATTTTGAGAAAAGCAGGTGCCTTGTTATCATGTCAACCGGAAGAAGTTGATGAGAAGGTTTCAAGGCTACAATCGTTACAAAAAGAATCCAATGCTCGTGAGAAAGCACTTGTTGCACAACTTGCTAAGTACGAGGCAGCTGATATTGCTAAATGCTTAGCAGAGGAGGGTCATTATGTTTTGTATAAACCTACTGCAACTGCGGACTACCTTCGCGCTGTTGAAAAGGAATTGGGCAAGATAAAGAGTGGAAGTCTTGTATTAGCCTGTGGCCAGGGTAAAGACGGTGGGGCCATTGTGGTGCTTGGAGATCATGTTGAAGAGATTGCTGCTAAAATCAAGGAAGGTGTTGCGGGAGTTAAAGGAGGTGGAAAGGGTAAATGGCAAGGGAAAGTTACGGAATGGAATAAAGGTGAGGCTGAGAATCTCGTCCATTTGTTTGATATACCAGAGCTAGCAGAGAAAGTAAAGTCACTGTGATTGATCAAATAGAATAACGCAAATAATAACCTCCGCAAATATTATGGAACAAAGGTTCTATTGCGTAAGTTTAATTGGCAACTATTTGGCGGTTCTGCCTATGTCACTATTTGCACTGTTAACATTTGCTACACAACTTGTTTAATTGCTTCTATAAATAATATGATGGGCTATCCCAGTCGAGATGGTTGGAGAGGTGAATTCATCGGCCTAAAATTTACGGTATCAATCCAGATAGCCGCCACCTCCATCTTAATCTACGATGAATACAATTGTACCAACCATCTAACTCTAATAAATAATAAGGCTCAAATCCCTTTTTGTCAATTCGGAGAATATTGCTGAATCCAGATGAGACTAGAGGAAAGCAGTCCTTACAGACAGTTTCTGGACGTTCAAAAAGGGTTGACTTTTGGCACTCGCTGTTAATCGAACGGAGACATCGCACGCATATTAAAGGCGTTGAAAGATTTTGTGAAATTGAGGACGATGTTGTAGAAGCAGAGGACTGGTCATCGCCATTGCTAAAGTAATCCTCAACGAGAATGAGTTCAGGAGGTTCAAACGCTTGTGGAAATGATGTGAACGTTTCATCCAGCAAGTCCAATTTAGATTTTATATTTCGAAGCTTTCTGGAAACTCTTCTGCGATTTCCTCCGAGATGAGCAGAAGAATGCCTTTTTCGCACCGCAAGTTCCATCATGAGTACCACTCTCAGCTTTACCAGTGTGAAGCTATTCAGTCAACAATGTTTCGAATGGCTCTATAAGCGATCCTTAGTGGCTGTTGATGGTATTCTGGTTTGGAAAAGTACAGTGAACAATCTAAGTAATAACCACGCTTTGTTTCTTTGCCGATGCCCCTTTTCCTCGGTCCTTGCATGTGGGGCCAAATTGTCAGTGCGTGTGACGATCGTTCCGGATTAGGAAAATGGTAAATATAAAGGTCATGGAGAATGGATGGACAAATCGGATGAAACATAAGACTGATATTATGGTACACTGGTAGTTTACGTCGAAATACTGAGGAAATGAATTTTGTTGTCACTTTTGATTATTCCCGTCCACAATTCAACATCGTCACCAAGAGATGACTTTAACAAACAGCACACAGAATCACCAGGGCCGATTGCTGGGTGACTGACTTTACTTTCAGTCTATATTGAAGCCTTTGTGATTGCTGCGCGTAATCCCCTATCGTGAGCGGGAACAGGCTATTGCTGACTCTCACCTTCAACGTGAGCCCTAATGTTCAATTCCAGTACCCGCTAGGTAGGGAACACCCATGCAAAGCGTCAAAGCGCTAAATCAAATAGTTCGAATTTGATTTTTAAACACTAATACATTTTTTGCAATACTGCATGTTGGACCTCAGTATGATATTGCCAGCGCTATTCCCAAAACGTTCAGGGTGGGCGCGCGTAAGTTCGCCTTGAAGGGCGCGTTTACTCACAGCTGAAACCCACACATTTGGTTTGTTTGGCAAACAAACACCATCAGGAGCTTACTGGGATCAAAGCGATGCCAATCGAATCATCAAATGTGTCGGCTGCCCTGAGGCTAGCTTGGATGCAAGTTGATCGAAAGAAGGCCCTCAAGCTAGAAGTGCAGCAATTGCCCAAACTATTGGAAGCTCTTCAGGAAGCTTTAAATAATCAGCTCCCTGTAAGCACAGATGTGAAAGAACGGATAGCTCGTTATGTGGAACTGAATCCTCACAAGCTGGTCACAAGAACTGAGGTCGAGCCCTTAATTAAAAAGTTGCTAGGTGCCTCTTTGGCAGATGTGCTATCGGGAAAACTAGATACATCGTCATCTGCCTCATCTTCAATTGAAGTTTCGGAAGTTTCAGATGCTTCATTCAGATCATTCGATCAGCTTGAGCCTCTTGAAACGTCGACTCCGGTGAGAGTGCGCCGGCAGGTAGCCCAAAAAGTGCACCTTCAACAAAATGACGAGCATCTTAACTACTTGGAGGATATGCTACAAGAGAAACAAAAGGCTATCGAAAAACTAACACACGAAGTTCAATCGTTCAAAGCTCAAAACAAGTCTTTGAATGATCGCTACGATGAATCCCAGCTACAACTTAGTGCCATGGAAGAACAACTGGCTACTGCAAAAGAGGCTCCCCCAAAACGAGTTTCCTCGTGGTCTCCAAGACAAAGATATCCTTTGGCAAGGGATGCCTCTCCTAAAGGAGCGAGCTCGCTTGGCACAAAGGTAACATTCCCCGACGATTCCGCAATAGACTTTCCAGAAACGCCAAAGAGTATCAGCAGGACCAGAAATAGCTCAAACATCAAATCTCATGTTCTTGATGACTTTTCCAACGATCGCGTTGGCACACCTTCCGAAAAGCAACAGGACATACATCGCGAATCAACCGCATCACCAAGAACAATACACCCACTATCAGACTTATTTATTAATGATTCACAGGCCGCCCATGATTTTGTCGCGACAATTCGTAGACTCGAGGAGGAAAATGAAACACTCAAGCGAAAAAACAAATTACTGGAACAAGATGGTGATGCTTATTTGAAAAAGCTAGTTGACACGCAAAAACAATTAATGACATTGAGACAAACCACAATGGAGCCTGAGGAAGTGGATCGACTAGTGGCTACGCTTGAAACACAGAAGGAAGATCTCCAAGAATTTACCAAGTACCATGGGTACTCATCCAATTTGACGATTGCTAAAAAGGGATTCTTTTACTCGACAATTGTGCAGTGGGTAGTGGGGTTCTTGTGCTTCGCTGCGTTGGTGTCAATTGAGCTCGATAACTTGATCATTTGGTTGATTCCACACGTCTTTGGGCCTCCAGTTGTGCCCAGTTAGTAGAAGTCATCTGAGGAGTTCTCTCATGTGAAAGTTTATGTCAAACTACGATATTGCTACAGCTTGAAATCTTTATGGTAAGTTTGTACAGTTACACTTATTATCCTGTGGAATTGCTACAATACTCTATGTTTCACATCTGAGACTGATAGGATGTTTAATCTTCAAGCTGCTAGTAACTGGACGATAGGTTCACGATAAAGTGATGGCGAGTTTATTTGCCATGGGGAGTTTATCAGAAAATATTTAATACTAATTATACCATTTATTTATATGCTAGTTGGCGCGCTAGTAGTTGTGAACACACAAGTGTCTAAGCTCCAGTTTCATAATGCTGACAAGTTGCTGTACTCGATTATAAATAAAAGATTCTAAGTAAGCTGACAAGCTGCAGCATTCAAACAACGAGAAACTCAAAAACGCTTGAATCCGCATAACATTCAGGGGCGCACGATTTAGGTATATATGCTGTATTGATTTACAAAAATGCTTAATGCTAAGGATGGCAAGACAAATCCAGAATAGTTTAGCTACGCAGATACAGAGATTGGCTGTGGCTGCTCAATAGATTGCGGCACATCATCATCGGGACTATGAATCCATTCCTGAATATCTCGATAAACTTGCTGTGTACGTTCAAACTCCATTAGTGTTTCAGCGTCTTTCAACCTCTGTTCAATTATTTCACATCCTTCAATGAGTGGTGGACATCCACAATATTCACGATATTTCTTGAAACGGACGATTGGGCGCATATCAGTGATACGAATACAGCCGCGAATCTCCAATACCGAAAGGTTACGGGTATAACCCAAAATGCGCGGGACAGATTCGTTGGTGAGCATTGTGCAGTTATTAAGCGACAATCGTTCAATCTCTTTACCACGATAGGCTGCAATTTCCCAGAGCACCTTATCTTCAACATGACAGCCAGCTAGTCCCAGGGTATTCACCTTTGTGCGTCTGATAACGTGTCGAAGACCACGATATGTAATTGCGCCTCTGTTGTTGGTTCTTCCAACATTAAGTAACCGCAACTGACGGCAGTATTTTCCAATGGCTTTCAAACCTCTATCTGAGACGCTATCACACGCTCTCAAGTCCAAGTGCTCAAGGTTAGGACTATGCGCAGCCAACATTTTGACAATTTCGTCACTTACACCTGGACAGCCTGGAAGAACCACTTTAGTAAGACACTGGCCCCTGACCAAACTCTCCGTTGGAACCAAAGACGCACAGGTGTAAAATTCAAGCCACTGAAGTCTACCACCAATTGAGTCAGCAATCGACTCAATCTGACTTTGAGTTGCTTGTGTTAATTTGTGAAGAACCAAAACGCGTGACTTGGTTGGAGGAGGATTGGAGCAAGTCGCAACTGTGGAAGCGAATTGCAGCCAACGCTGCTCGTTACGGAAATGAAGCTTCTTATACAAAATTTCTTTTGAAACGGAGTGCCATAGCCTAGAAACTTGAAGGCAATTAAAAAGACCAGAGGAATTTCTAGTTGATGCTTGATTGGCTTGTGAGTCTTCTCTCTGCGATTTCTCCCACACCTCGCGAGCTTGGACGGTATCGCCATAAATAATTAAAGCATGACGTAACGACATTGGCTTTCTTCTGGAAGGAGGGGCTTCAAAAGGAACAGAATTGTTAAGATCAACTTGGCGCAAAATTTCATGCAAAATCTCGGGAATGTTGAGAGCAATTTTAGCAGAATTTCTCTGGATAACAATAGCGGAGGCAGCCGAAGATGAAGCCACTCTTCTTTTGATTGTCAAGTTTTGCGATTCACGCGCTAACGATTCAATTGATTCGTCAAATGATGAAAGGCGGTGTGACGAGGGACATCGTTGGCGAGGTACTTTGAGACCTAAATTAGGAGAGGAATGGTCACGCGCAATCTCCTGGTTCAACCATGGCAGAAATTTTTTGACTGTGATCTTCTTTGGCTTTTTATCTACTCGCGATTCCTTATTTGAAGGGACGTCATTGGAATCATCGGCATCTTGGTAGCGACTTAATGCATCTTCGTCCTCTTCTTCGCCATCATCCTCATCTTCAGAAATGTAATCCCTAGGCTTAGCACCGAGAAACGATTGAGGTACAGAGACCGACCTTGGAAAGCGGGCCGATGGTGAAACTCCAGAAAAAGAGCGCGTGAGCTTTGCGTGATGGGAGCTCGAGGAGTTGTTTGAGCTCTCTCCTGACTGCTTGTCGACCACCACCAGGTCCGACATGAAGCAAATAGCGAGCAATAAAGAGCGGGAAAGTGTCGAGTAGGAGGGCGAGCTACAAGTTATATAAGGTAGTATGCAGCAACTGGAAAGGTTCCGAGGAGGTGGATGAGGCAGGTTCAAACGGCCCACTTAGTTTACCTCTTTAGGAAAATTTAACAAGTGCTGTCAATGGGAGCTGTCGGGTGGGTGGTTAGTGGCTGCTACAGTGGCTGGGCCGCACACTGCTTAATTTGGAAATAAACTATCAGGCGTCAATTGAGCTCGTTTTTCAAAAGCTAGAATAGAGAGAGAAAAAAATGTTGATAGCGACAGACATGAGAATATTGCTCTTTTATTGAATCAGCTTTCTTCTTTACATATATGCTGTATCTGATTATCTGGGCTTTCTCACAAGCCTTGATCGATTGCTTGAACTATTTGGTACAAATTTGGTTCACAGTTGAAAATTAATGTTGCTCCAGCCACCACCTTAATGGCTGCAGGGGCGCTACAGAACGGAACCCACGTCTCAAGCTGCGACGGTGAGTTGAGTCGAATTATTGTATAGTTTATGCTTTGTCAACATTGAGCGTCATTGGATGTTTCGCAAATTTGAAATTTACCACAGCTCTGTTGAACTGCACAGAATTCTGGCGAGGGAATTGAATGAGTTGAGCCCGTTTATTGCGTGGTCGGAGTTGTGTGGTGCGCGCGCTTTAACTGCAGCATCGTCAATTGAAACGCTTACCGTACGCGCTGGAAATAATTTTACTATAATTCCAGGGCGTAATTTTCCCTGCTCCCGAAATCGAGATGGATGGCATCCGAGCGTGCTAGCCAACACAGATGATAAAAGACATGTAAAGCGAATAATGTTAAAAAAGCCTCTCAATATGTCCTCAATGTATAAAATTCAAATGATATAAAACTCGTATTTTAGCCAGAGTGCTCTAATTTTGTGTTTGCGGCCTCAATTTACAAACTTCCTGGGCCACTATCGGCCAGCCCATGACCAGCCTCCCACCAGCATAAGTGTCGAGACAATGCTGCTATTCCAAGAGCGAGCAAATAGGACAAAAATGATCAGACATTATTGAGATGAGACATTTTGCTTTGCATATTGAGGGTACGCATATACACTGGCCTTTTCGCCAAATGGTTCTCAGCGCGGCTTTTAGCATTTGGTACTGCATTCAAGTGTCAAAAGGTGGCAGGCTTGCAACCAGAACAGCCAGCCGAAGAGTTCAGTTGTAGCACAGCAGATATAATAATACACCGTCATGACATCCCTACTTGGCACCCGAATAATTATAGACTGCGCTAAAATCATCAGTCTAACTTCATTCAGCCTTTGGAAACGACGCCAGCAGCCTCTTGGACCAGTGAGCCAGCCTCATTGTGAGGACAATATTGCGCTGATATAATTGGCACTGTCAAGAAGACGTCATAACAGTTCCAACATATTTGCTTATATAAGGTGCCACGGATTTACGCATGCAAATTGCCAGTCAACTTTATCTCATCATTACTTGCAGCTGTGGCAGACGGCAGGCCGTGTATCGAAGCGTATAACAACTGCCATCTTATCTGTTTCATGAATCTTTCAACCAAACGGTCCGTTCTGCTCACTGGCACTAGATGTGTTCTTGGTATTTATCGGAAAGTCAGTCGTGCGTGGTTTATTTCCTTCTTCATCTCTCTCGTTTCGGTGCCATGAAAAAAACGAATCTCTCACCAGTTTAACCTTTACTCAGAGGTCTGATTTAGCTGCACTCACTGATCTGATCTTCGTGCGAGGTACTCACATCTGGGACAATGCATGCAAATCAGTCCCATCATGTAGATTATGCACGATTATGCACAACCGAGACAGTCTAGATGCTATATAAAACTCGATCCATATTCCATGTTCAGCATGAATGATCTTGCACACTGCCATGCTTCCACGGCTAACTCATATTTAGTAACTGCAACATCGCAACTCGCAACTTCCAAGCCTGGTTTCCGAGAAGATCAGTTCAAAGATGTTGAGTAAAGATAGACCAATCAGCGGATAGTCTGCAACATTTCTAGCAACCTGTAAACTGTCCGTGAGATGAGTCAATCTATTATTTCTATCGGTTTATATATGTATCTTTTAAATCGGATGAATGAGCATTGCAGCTCATCTTGATGAGGGATGCGACCGTGCAAAGATTGCTGGCTATCGCCACGCCTCGACTTAAAGATGACCGTTCCAACTGCCTTGTAGTGTTGAATCTCAGGTCAGTCAAGTCGCTCACACAATCCGCCGAGCTCTCTTTTACACACTATTTGTTGCATGTCTGCTCATCACTATTACCCTATTGGGACTCGGCTCACCCTAGAAATTTCCAGAGCCTTCTAACAAGCCAGCTATTGCACGTCGCTAGATATCCGAGCGTATATAAATATCTCGCCAGCCCACCTTGCTGCTATTTAGCAAGTAACAAAGAATCATACCATCCAATCATGGTCGCATATATTCCAGAAATTTTATGGGCTCAGCGTAGTTCCGCCACTGACGAATCGAAAAACATTGTGTATCTGACTGTCAATATTATCGATTCTGAGAAACCAAAATTGAAGCTTACAAGCACCTCCTTGAGCTTTGATTCAAAGTCTGACGATGACAACAATGAGTACAAGTTTGGAATCGACTTCTATGAAGAAATCAACGTCGAGAAGTCTCGTGAGCACCAAACAGGCAGAGGCGTTTTCTTTGTTTTACAAAAGACTACTAAAAAGGCAGAGTACTGGCCGAGACTGACAAAGGAGAAGAAGAAGTTCCCATACATCAAGACCGACTTTGACAAGTGGGTTGATGAAGATGAGCAAGATAAACCTGAAACAGAGGACGACTACGGATTTGGAGGCGCCCCTGGAGGAGACTACGGATTCGGTGGAGCCCCTGGAGGAACTCCTACCGGCCTAGATAGTCTTGACTTCTCTCAACTCGCCGGCGGATTCCCAGGTCTAGGTGGTGGTAAGGGTATGCCTGATCTGTCAGCCCTGGGCGGACTGGGCGGAGGTGCCGATGAGGAAGCTGGCGAGGCTTCCGCTGACGCAAGCGAACAAGCTGAAGAAGCTAAAGATGCTGAAGAGGCTAAAGAAGCCGAATCAAAGTAATAATTAACCAGTCGGAATTACCTGTTAGATTATTTGTATATATCATGGCGAAACTAGAATTTATTTCAAAAGTCTTTGCACACTGTATTTTCGTATTCTCTTTCACGTTAATCGAGATAATAAATTGGAATGATTAAACTTTTAATAAATTATTTTACAGGAGCATGGCGCTACTTGCGATACTGGCCAGAGACCAGCCCACGTAAATATCCGAATGCACTGTTCATCGTCGACTGCCATGCTGATGCTCCAAAGTCAAACTGGCTCTAAAGTTCCTCAAGAACTTCATAGCGATGAACAATATTTGTCTTTTACCGCCCATCGCGTGACCTGACACAGATTTGAAAAGAAAACGTCAGTGTTAAACACAGCTAATATTACCAACTTGCATACTCAGCACTTTGGATCGATAAAACCTACTCATCATGACATGACAGCACCCATATTCTCTTCGCTAATCTGCTCCACTCGCCTTCTCATCTCCGCAACATCAAAAGCGTCATTGTCGTCGTTATCATCCTCAAATACAAATTTTCCAGAATCCAAAAGCTGTTTACCAGACATGTTCTTTGTCTTGAGTTTCTTGGCAGCGACTTCTTCTTCCTTCTCTTTCTTCTCCTTTCTCTCCGCCTTCCACTTGGTGAAGGTTTCCAGGGTGACAGGTGTCAATTGTTTCGGTAATTTGAACCGTTCGCTTTCAATGAAATCTTCAAGAGAAATCTCCTTTTTGTTGTTTGCCAGTTCCTTTTCCAATCTTTGTTGTTCTTTGGTTTTCAGAACAAAGCCTGGTGGAAGCGAATGCTTGTATTTACATTCATTACCACCATTTGGGCAAGTCCAGAACCATCCATATTTACCGTTTTCCACAGCAGAAATGAAATGCTTGCAAATAATATCCGTAGTGGTTTTGAGGTTACCATGCTTTGACAAAATAACAGATCTCAACTTTTCTTCATCCCAGTTATCCATGGTATCTTGTTCCTTTGTTGTTCTCTGATCTTCGTACAGATTCTTCTTCTGAGCCTTTCTCTCCACTTCCAAATCATGTGAAAACTTGCATTTGCTGCCTTTTGTGCAAAGCCCCTTCTTGAAAAACACACACACGACCGATTTTGGATCAACTCCAAATGGAACCTTTTGTGTTGGCAATGAGCTAGCAAACAGTTTGGCAGCCTCAGCCTTTGCTTCAGCTGCAGCCTTCTTTTCAGCCGCCTTTCTAGCAGCTTCAGCTTCTTTTCTCTTAGCCTCTGCAGAGGTGTTTTTGGATTGTTCTTCTACCTGTTTCACAAACGCTTGTACTTTTGAGGACTTGTTTTTGTTTTTAAGACCAAAGGTCTTGTCTGAAGCCTGCTGAGCTCTCTTTTGAGCCTTGTTTTTGTCACTAACCTGATTTTGTCCCTTCTTTGCCATCTCCTACTGCTGTTCTGAAAAATTGAATTGTCACAAGAGTTTTTTTTTTTTCCTATACTCAAATTTGATTACCCTGTTGTGGAACGCCTTTTTCGATTGCTTCGCAAGGTGTGCGAGCAAACAAAAAAAGAGCAGAAAGGTAATTGCGAGAGTCTACCTGGCTAGGAATCGGTCTAGTACATTATCCTTCTTCTTCTTCAAAATCTACCAGGCGCCATCACTAAGTTGTGTTGGTAAGCGTCTACAATCCCATCTGTTGGACAGACGGTAGATAAACGCTCGCTATTCAAGGTTTTCACTCACTATATTCTGATTAAGAACTCAGTGACTGACAAAGCATATAATAATCTATAAACCCGGTATTCGCAATATGCTTGATTCCGGATGGTGATTGTTTTCAAGTATTTTTGTGCGAATCCAAATTTTGTTTTTGCTGTGTCAAAATGCACCATGCGCCACGTTAACGATACTGGCGTTTAAGCAGATGCGACAGGGTTAAATGGCCCGCTTCTTCAAGTTGACTTTCCAATTTCAGATTCAATTATCATTTGTATTTGAATATCACCCAACCACACCGAGGTCATTTCTTTGGCTCATCGTCTTGTAGAACACACGGTCACCAACCGTATCGCGACTTATCCAAATAATTTCCCATTTAAACTCAGCAACTGAGTGTCACTTGAAACACAAGCCTTGCTAACTTTGTTTCAGTTGGCGCGAACGGTTTGAAAATTTACGTGAATCACTAGCCCACTGTTACCTATTTGAATTGCATTTAAACGCAGTGAAGAACTACTTTGTCGTGAGTTTGCTATTGTGTAGATAAAACACAAGACTGCGTGGTAAGCAATCAGTGGAATCACCAGAATGTTTGCAAGATATTCGTGCTCCAAGTTGGTTGCTACTGCTACAGTATCAGTTGTGGCTGTTGGTTCATATTATGCAATGTCGTCAAAAATTGCCCCTGCAACTGTTATTCTCAATAATTCAAAACCCTACTCCTCAAGACCTCTATCTCTCAGCAATGTGCAAGTCACTTCACTATTACGTGAGAACGAGGAGTCATATTTAGTTGATCGTGGTAGAGGTGTAAGAAGATACGATGTTTCTCAGTTTGGCTCCAACTCTCCGTGTGAAGATGACCGATCCGAAAAAATCGTCCAAGTTCCTCTTATTGCGGATTCAGAAGAGCAAATCTCTACAGATTGGATGTTTTGGGGCATTTATGATGGTCACTCGGGCTGGACAACTTCTGCTAAGCTACGCGATCAATTGATTGGGAGAGTGATCAGTGAACTAGACAAAACCTACGAAAAGCCGTCACCAAAGGCTGTCAGTCGTTTGATTCCCACTCCATCGGCCATTGACGAAGCTATAAAAAGAGGGTTCTTGTCTCTGGACGATGAGATTGTGAAGAAAAGCGTTGATAGATTACTGAATCAGCAACTTTCGAAAGCTCAATCAGCAGAGCTGATTGCTCCTGCTCTGTCGGGATCATGTGCTTTACTGGCATTCTATGACACATTTTCAAGAAAGCTCAGAGTTGCGGTAGCGGGTGATTCTAGAGCTGTGCTAGGTTCTAGAACACTTGATGGATCGTGGACAGCGAAGGCTCTGTCTGTTGATCAGACGGGGTCGAACCATGCTGAAGCCCAGCGTATTCGTAAAGAGCATCCAGGTGAGGAATCCACTGCTATTTCTAGAGGAAGAGTGCTCGGTGCATTGGAGCCAACAAGATCTTTTGGCGACGCTCGTTATAAATGGCCACGAGAGGTTCAAAGGAGAATTGCCTCAATGTTTTTTGGAAGGTCGGTGAATTCAAATTTACAAACACCACCGTATGTGACTGCCGATCCAGTAATCACCACGACTGATATACATCCGGAGCGAGGGGATTTCCTTGTACTGGGGTGCGATGGAGTATTTGAACTTCTCTCAAACGCCGAGATTGTATCTTTGGTTGTCGAGTGGATGAATGAAAAGATGCCATCAAAAGAAAACCCAAAGCAAAAGACAGGAGGACTCTGGTCTTTGCTTGGTAAACGAGATGCCCCGAGATCTGTCATGGCCGTGGAAGATATATCAACAGACAAGGAGTCCCAAAAGCCCCCATTTCGTCGCAACAACAAACAATTGCAATCAACTGTTGAGGATGACAATGTGGCTACTCATATCATTCGGAACGCTCTTGGCGGTGCAGACAGAGATCAAGTGGCGATGCTAGCAGGCATTCCATCACCAATGTCACGGAGTTATAGAGATGACTTGACTGTGACTGTCGTTTTCTTTGGAGACGATGATGATGCAGACGTTTCCACTGGAAAGGTAAGAGTTAATCAAGCCGCCACAGCTGCAGGAATAAAGGCAAAACTGTAGATTACTTGCTTGTAATTATTATATTCAACAGCATAGCCTGGGGTTATACCTTTTTGTACGTTATCAAAGAATTCATGCATTATTTGTCGCCTATCGCTATATACTATTGTCGGGGATCATGGAGAGCTGCGCAAACCAAAACAACCAGCGAGAAACTGCAATGTAAACTTTAAATGTCAACCAAATACATGAAAGTGAATCAATTTCTGAGCAGCTGCCTTTGAAAAAGAATTCCCTATAAGAGTTACACTATAATGTCCAGGTGCTAAATCTTAGCATAAATAATTTGGGAGCCTGTCCACTTATTACCAGGGGACAGCTTATTCCACTTGCTGACAGATCCAGCTTCGACACAAACCATCTGCTGATAGCCACTCTTTGGCCAGAAGTCGGTCAAAGCGTTAGCATTGGCAGTCCATGGATTCCAAACAACTACATCACCAATCTCTTTGCTTCTCTTGACAACATGCAATGGTTTACCATCAACCTCAACCACTACCTCAGAGGCAGTAGCGTTCTCATATACTCGATCAAGCTCGCCGGAAAATGAAATGCCACCTGCTTCGGCTTCTTCGTACTGCGACTTCGAAACCTTGTCATTGACATGCACAGACTCAAGCCCAACCACGCGTACTTTGTCGATTGCAGGAATACGGAAATAAGTGTGGAAAAGAACGTTGAATTCCCATTCGGCGGAGTCGGTGTTTTCAACAGTCATTGCAGTGCTCAACGTCTTGGCCTCTCCATCCAAGGTAACACGGTAGACGAGAGTGAAATCGTGGGGCCACTGCTCTCTGGCTGTCTCAGCAATATCCTCCGGTCCAAGACCGAATTCAACCACCAAAGGAGAGTCGCTCACCTGGCCAAGGAACTGCCACGTGTTGTTCCTGGCAAATCCATGTTGAGGCAACTTTGCACATGGTCCTTCAGTAGCTTTTCCAAATACTGGAAAGACCAGAGGGATACCTCCACGCACAGCCTTGGAGCCATCGAGGTGAGCTTTTTCAGAAAGCCACAGTTGCTCCTTTCCTTCCACAACCCACGACAGAATTGTGGCGCCAAATAACAAAACGCGAACGGAAGAACCCTTGTGGGTAAGAATTATTTCATTTTCTTGAACTTCAACGGACATTCTATGCGTTTGCAATGTGTTCTCGGTTATTTCGGTTGGTAGGTAGTTGCTATCCATGCTCCAGAGCCATGCCATTATGTATCGGAAATGCGGACAGTGCGCAATGACCTTTGAGCGCGATGCCCCGGCTAGTGTGCCTCAATCATGATGAACCTTTGTTCCTCACAGAGATAATAGTTAGAAATTATGACTATCTCAATAAATTCGTGAAATTCACTCGAAGTGGCCTGTTTGATTATTTAGCACTAGGCGCGACCTTCAAAAATGAGATTTTGGAAGGGAACTGACAAGAGCGATAGCACGTCAACGCTGTAGAACTATTGCCATACTCTGCCAATCCTGAAAACAGCTCACAATTTCCTTCGTAAGCAATTGAGAGCGGTTCTATGCTAATATATTTCCTAGCGATTTCACAACAGATCAAAGAGGCATCACTTCATTAATAAATACCATAAATAAACTCTAAAATTTGACACTTGTAACATTCACCATGTTCGCCTCTCTAGGACAATACGGACATTTAAAGATATGGTGAGCAGAATCTTTTCCAAGTAATCGAACGGAAGAGGATGCAAGTACGTGGCCACATGGAAGCATCATTGGCGGATTGTCGAGCGTAGTCTGTTCCTTGCCTACAGGACAAACAAATATCTCATGAAAATGCAATGCTCTTGGTAGTTCAATCTCCACAGGAAGCTCATTCTTTGACGACCATTCAGTTCGATTTGATTTAATAATAGAGTTCATCTTGGTCAGCACTGGTAGTGCAACAGTGCCCGCCATTGAAGCCAGCAAAAGCGGAGGCTGAGGAGGAAGGTCAAGTAGGGAGCAAAACTCTGCCGAAAACAGATCGGCCAAATGTTCAAAGGGTGGTTGTTGAAGTAGTTGCAGCTTGCGATAGGGAGAATGAGGGTGGCCACGATAAAGAAGCGATGTGGAGAGCTTCTGCATATCACTTAGCTGGGTGTCGCCAAATCTTGAAAGATGAGCAACAGCGTATGCGAGCGCTGCATTTGGATTGTCCTGCAGTCTTATGAATTCAACACGATGCAACGTGTACTCTAGGTTTGACCCTCTGCGCAAGAGGTCATCATGGTGGGCCTCACACCAGTCAATAGCCGACTTCAACGAGTGCTTTTCTAGAATGTCTGAAACAATGAGATGGAGATATCCGAATTCTTCACGCAGAGCAGAGTTGCTCGTGCCCGTTTCCGCCGCAAAAGTTTCAGCAACGTCAAACTCGCCAGTTCTCCAGAAATGCATTTTCACAGCCTCATTCAAAAGCTGCCGTCCACCAGATCCACCAGGGCCATTGACTACCAACGGAAAGAGCTTTGGATCATATCCGGCAGAAACATCCAGCCGGAATGTCTTGTCGATAGCCTTGCCAAACTTGTGAATCTGATTGTACAACTCCTTTTCATGCTCATTAATTCGTTTTGTGGTCTCCTGAGCCTTTTGCAGGCCGTTCTCTATGTGAGTTTTTACAAGGTGAGGGTCGCCTTGATCCGTAGCAACAGCACTTTTGGTCAGCAGCAGCATATGCTCCAAAGAATCAAGTTCATTTATACATTTGTCGATACATGATGAGTTCTCTAGACGAGTGACTTCTTTGTTGAGAAGCTCCATTGGGCAGTGAATGGTAAGTGTGTATGTGGGTGGGCCAGCGCTCAGTGGTCACTAGCTCAAAGTGTGGAGTAGGAGAGTTGAGGCTGATGTGATAAGGGATGATATGGGTAAGGCGGTTCGACCAGGATAGAATGGTGAGCGGCAATCATAAACTCTGGCAGCCGAAAGAAAAACCTGAATTATTGAAGAGCTGCAGGATCAAAGCCTGGGCTCTAATGTCTCTATAGTGTTCTTATTCTGTGCAGTCTTGCCCTCCGCGTATGAGCAGCCACCAGGTGCACCCTCTGACATTCTCAGCAACCAGAACTGCAGGAGATGATGAAGACCAGCTTGAGTTTAAAGAGGTGCAAATTTTGAGCAGGAGCTGCCGTATCGCTTAGTAGGAACGCCAGCTTGATACCTTTTTCACAGCATGCCTGCCACAAGGTAAACGTCTGGTCAGTCCTGTGATTTTCACACGTGATGTTCGGTCTCTTTCTAGACAGCAGCGAGCGGAGGTGGACTTGGCCACTGTCAGCGCAATTGTAATAGCTTTACTCAAAACGCTTCACTTCAATACTTAATTACACTTGGAAGTTGTCGGTGCAATGAAGCCGTACATTGTTATTCCTATTAAGGGAATGCCGGATGTCGATTGGCAAGAACCGCTCACAAATTACATGGCCTCCATATTTGGCTCTAGCGGCCAATACGCTCATGAAATTGCACAGCTTGCTAAACTACGCCAGGACGTTCGGGGCTCCACTCAAGACCAAGTCGGCCGAGATTTAACTTATCGCTATTGGAGTCAATTGGAACTTTTAGAGTTGAGAATCCCTGTGGGAGATCATGGATGCAGAGTCACTTTTACATGGCTTGATGCCCTTACCAAAAAGTCCTCGTCTCAGCACTCTTTAGCTTTTGAAAAGGCATCTGTGCTGTTCAACCTTGCAGCCATTCATTCTGCGATTGGTGCGAATTCTGATGACTATAAAGTTTCATATGGTGCTTTTCAAGCTGCAGCCGGTATCTTTTCTTATCTGCAGGAGAATTTCTTGCACGCTCCCTCGACTGATTTACATCAAGACACAGCTGCTGCTCTTTCGAAGCTGATGCTGGCTCAGGCTCAAGAAGTTTTCATTGAAAAACTGAGAGCTGATGGAACTGGAAAGCCTCAAATGATTGCCAAACTGGCAAAGGGGGCTTCAAACTTATACAAGAGTGCGTCAGCTAGCCTGCAAGCTTTACTACTCAGCAGTGTCTGGGGTGACAAAAATTGGGTCCAATACTGCACAACTAAGGAAAAGCTCTTTCTTGCAATCTCATACCAAAATCTATCAATTCTGAATGAAAATAGCAGAAAGTATGGCGAGTCTGTTGCTTATGCCCTTTTAGCAAAGCAAACTATACAAGACGCTTCGAAGCCTGCTTTGGCCTCCCAATTTGCAGACATTAACAATGACATTAAAACGTTACTTGACGCTTTGACTCATACAGCTGCCGCATCTGAAAAGGACAACGATCTCATTTATCACGAAGAAGTCCCACCAGCCTCAACTCTACCTGAACTGGCTGGGCTTGAAGCTGCAAAGCCAACCCCTCTTAATTCTTTTTACAAAGATGAGTCAACTCTCAAGAATGTGATTGGAGGTGATATTTTTGAAAAACTTATCCCTTTGGCTGTACATGAAAAATCATCTCTCTATAGCGAAGAACAGGCACAGCTCATCAGAACAATAGGAGAAAAAGTAGACGTTTCTGATGAAGAACTGAGCTCTGCTCTTGAATTTTTGGATCTGCCGGCTGCTTTGAAAGTTTTGTCTAAGGAGAATAACTTGAGCGTTGGCGCTAGTAACTCTGTTGATATCCCTATTGCAGTCAACAAATGGGCTGCTCAGGTGTGCACCGACGATTCAAAAGAGACTGATGTTCTCGAGCTTCGACGTAAGATCTCTGAACACGTGAGGATGGCTGAAGCTCTTATCGTAAATCTAGATCCCAGCGTTGTTTCCGACATAAAGGATGATATTCGCAATGTAAAAGATTCTTTGATGAGCGGTGCCGCTTCGGATAACAAATTGAATGCGCTCTTGCAACCTGTCAAGAATGAACTTCAAATGCTTCGTGAAGGGCCAGATGGAAGGGCCTTGATATCAGCTTTTGAAGCTGCAAGCGCGTCCACAACTCAACCCACGACCACAAGTTTACTTGATATTGATCAATCTGGGGATGATAATTTACAGAGGTTGATTGATCAAGCTCAAATTTTACTTGGCAAACTCAACAAACTAAGTGCTGAGCGTAAAGCTGTTTACGCTGAGCTCAAAAAGAAAGTCAGAGAGGATGATATCTCTCAGGTTTTGATTGTTAATCAGCGAGCTGACGAGGCAACGTATAAGGCTTTATTTGCAAACGAATTGGCAAAGTTTGAACCATATGAGCAACGCATTTTAGCCACTGTTCATCATCAGCATGCGCTGTTATCAGATCTGACAAATATCTGGAAACAAGTTATGTCATCCGATTCCGTCAAGCGCAAAACTAAGGAAAGAGAAATAGTCAAAGCAAAAAGAGCTACTTTGGTAGATAAACTGTCTACTGCTTATCATGCTTGGTCTGAAGCAAGTGACGGCATCGCCAAGGGTAAGGAGTTTTATTCAAATCTAGAGAAGACGGCCGCCGACTTGCCGAGAGCGGCCAAAGATCTGGTCGCCATTTCTTCACAGTCCGTTTCAAGTGCTCCTGTTTCAACTTTGCGAAACAATTCCTCTGCCTTTAGTAGCTCGGACGATTTACTAAGAAGACAACTTGAAGGTTTGTCGTTTCAAAACTCGTCGAGTATTCCACCCCCACTACCTTCAAAGAATAGTGACTATCAGTCATATAATGCACCTACTTTGTCTCAGCAGTCTACTGGATACAGCGCAAGTTCAAATTCAAGTGAGTCTCAGTTTTATCCACATGGACAACAACAATATGGCCAGCAATATGGAGCGCAGTACAATCAGCAACAATATGGTCAGCCACAGTATAACCAACAGCAATACAGTCAACCCCAGTACAACCAACAATATGCTCAACCCACACCTCCTCAGCCTCAAAGAGCTTCACAGAACCCTCAATTTTCTCCTGGATACGCTGCCCACTTTTCGCAGCAGCATCAAGACCCATATGGACAACCACGACAACCACCTTATTAGTCATTTTGAAATAAATAGTCTATTGGATGCAAATTAATCTTATAAATAGTTTTCAATCTCACAAATCCTCATTTCTTTAGGTTTCGATGAACTGGTTCCAGCGCAAAGGACACATCGCACAACCTCACAAAGTTGATCACTCCAGAATCCACAACAGCAATCACAATACTTCTGAATCCTTCTTTGAGCTTTTGCATCTTATGTCTCTTCGAATAGGTCTGATCGACAGGGCTCGCCGCAAAATAACTTGTCATTTCCTGCAATGTGGGGAAACGATCATGCGTAGTCTTCACAGCAATTCTAAAATCTGGTACAGGCGGCTGAGATTTTTTGAATGCCACATTTGGTTTCCAAACGTAAAACGTAAAGAGACCGCCGTCATCAATTGGTACTAGATTTCGGACATCTGGTTGATAACAAGAAATGAAGTTGATGTCATTGTAGACCTGCCTGAAATTTGTGTAGTGAGAGCGGAACCGAAACAAAAACAAAGGACTCACAAATCTTGCAAAGAAAGATGCTGGCACCCAGGGCCACAGCAAAGTCTTTTTTTGCCATATCTTACACCAAAACGACGGTTGTTGGAGTCGGGGTTGCCTTTTGTACTGCCTTGCAACGTGGAATCCCAGTTTTTTCAGATATGAATATACATGGTACTCATAAACTTCAGTCGATGTTAGCACTGAATAAGCAGTTTCAAGAGTCATCGGAATTGAGTTGTAGGTGGCTTCATCGCGCTTCTTGTCAACGGGCCAATAGCAACGCAATGAGCCTCTTTCCAATAAATAGAGCATTTCTTCAGCGTTCAGCCATGTTGTTCCCGTCGAATCAGCAACACCTATAGACGTAAAGTGCGGGCCTCTGTATCCAATGACCCGAGCCATTGAGCGCTCTGGGACCCATTCTGCAGTCGCATTATGTTTGGATAGATGCAACGATTCACCGTCTAAAGCAGCATACATGGAATTCCTTGATTCACTGAGAGCTTGGTTTTGATGAACTGAATCATTCGGCGCAAAATCTTTCTCTCCACGTTTCAGAGCAGAAGTACCGCTCTGCGAACCCTCTGAATTAACAACAGAGTTTGGAACCTTTGCGTTAGATGCAGATCGAACAGTTTGGTTCAAAAACCTCCAGTCATGCTCTTCATCCTCAACATCAGACATGACACTAGTGGACAGACGTAATCAAGTTTTCGGATAAAAAATGAATATGGCCAACGGTTGCGCCCACACTGCAAGGGGCACTACAGCCAATCTAGGACAAGTGATGGTGGCCGAAAGCTTGAAAGTTTGTTTCAAATTGCAAACGGCAATTTTAAATCAATTTGAAGCCTACAAGAAAGTCGACTTTGGGTTATAGAGTTAACATGAAGACATGAATGGATTACGACGCTAAAAGGAGGACAGACCTGATCTCGTACATTTAACGCTTGCCATTGTAACAATAATAATACATGTACGAAATAAATAGTCTGATAGTGGGCTCTCAATAATCAAAGAGCCTATTTTCTCAGTAGCATTTGCCCGATGCGTCTCTTATATATCGCCATCAGTACGGCTGGAAGTGCATTTCTGGTACGTGACCTAATTGCGAGTCAGATCAGGCGGACAAGGTGATCTAACGGACTTGATCCATTCTTGTTAAAAAGGACAAGGGGAAAACATGATAAAAGAAAAGGAGGAGAAAGATGATAGAGGAACAGTTGGCGAGGTTGTATGTATTCAATAAGACGGATTAGAAAGATAGAGACAACGTCTGGTAGTGACCTTGGGTTGATAAGTACCACCGGTCGATCATATCTACAGGCTGCTTCTTTTCGAAATGCCGTGAGATTTTGGAAATGTACGCCGTGGCAAAGATGTTTGACGTAATATGATCTGATAGATCTACGATTTACAAGAGCCAATGGTCGTCGCCACACCACTGCCACAAATGTCTCGTTGCTATGAGTGGCTAGGATTATGAAAAGCGGTGACTTCCACTCAGTGGAGGGCCAACCCCTTTAATGTTTAAATGACAGTCGGTCAAACACCGCAAAATAATTACTAACACAGGCATTGGAACTACTAAAAAATCTGATTGAACCGCTGGCTCACGAAATTACAACACAAGCTATCAACGACGAACGCAAAATTCGCAAGCGATATGGTGCAGGTTTTGCTGCTACAACACACAACCCAAAGAAGGGTGCTGAGGTCATCACTGGTCGTGTAGCCTATGCAAAGATTCGCAATAAGGACATTTATGGGAAGGAAAAGTCCACAGAAACAGTATACTTTTCCTGTTCAAACTGCGGTCGTAAGATAGCCGGCACTAGGTTTGCGGCACATATCGAGCGATGTTTAGGTGGACGAAATTCAAGGGGAAAAGTTTACTCTGACACAAACTCTGAATATGGCTCTCCAGGTAATGTTGCGTCTGCTGCATCATCCCCTGAACCTAGTGCCCCGTCTCCTCGAAAGCGACGAAAGAAGGTCGATTCCAAAAACACAGTTTTGAGCCGATTCGTGGACCGAGAAGAGCGTGGTAGTTATACTCCTGAACCCTCCAGCTCCTAGTGGCGATGAATGTCAGGTGTCTCGTAACAAATTGCATTGAGTGAGAGAACTCAACAAACGGACTTTGGTTGTTCTGGACGGACTCAATGGAAACCTCTAGGACTGAAGGGCTTTAGATCCAAATAATTCCAGGTACTATGTAGGAATCAAAGTTTGAACGTATCCGCTCTCGTCCAAGGCATTTTACACAAGCAAAGAAGGTGTCAATCCGATTTATGTATAATCTAATGTCAACTAGTATGTCGTTCTGTAAAGATGGCAGGTATCACAACAAACTTTATTTGCTTAACTGTTGGAGAAAAATCCACGCTCTTGAAGAGTTGACGAAAAACCTCATGCAATTAACTTTGAAGGGGTGATGCAGTAACGTGAAAACCCTGGGTATCATATCCTTCTATTGGACAACCCATCTGCTCATACCTAGTTCAAAAATCTCTCACATAAAGGTCCAATTTACATTTGAATGCTTCAACACCTTGATGAGCCTCCCCCATTGTTGGATATAATTGTGTGAATGAATATTGCATTAAGGTATTTGTGGATTACATTAAATGCCGGTGGTTTGCCATAAATGCTCTCGGCCCCAGCATTCAACTAAGTAGGTTATGTTTGAACTACCACAGAGTCGCTTGCCGTGAATTTATTTGGCAGGGAGAACTTTGTCCAAGTAATCAAAAACATCATCAAGTTCTTTTGGACTGACAGAATGAACCAGTCCAGGATAGCCATGCCATTCAGCCTTATCATTACCTTCCTTCTTCAAAGCCTCATAACTAGCAACTCCATAGTCATACTTGATCACAGAGTCCGCATCGCCATGACCAAAAAAGACAGGAGTATGGACATTGACAGGTGGTGTTTCCTTACCAAGTAAAAGGTCAGCCAGGGGCAAGTAGGAAGACAGGATCAGATAGCCTCCCACGGCAAGATCAGACGTCATGTAATTAGTCAAGGAAACAGCACCACCCTGAGAAAATCCGCCGACAACAATTCTTTCGGGTTTGATGCCAACGGAGATTTCTTTTTGAATGAGCTTCTGCAGAGTTTGAGCAGATTCCAAAATACCTTCCTCATCCTGATCAGCCAAAGAGATGGCAGCCAGCTTTTTGATGTCATACCACGCAGGCATTTCAGCTCCAAAGTTTAGCGTCACTTTGCGATGTGGGGCATCTGGAAAAACGAAGTTTACGTGCTGGAGCCGTTTTCTATTTCTCGCCTCTTCGGCCAAAAACTTCCATCCCTCACCTGAGTCACCTAGTCCATGAAGGAAAATGACTGAAGCCGAAGACGTTGTTTTAGCGGGGATTCGAAGCGTCATGTAAGCAGTGATGAAGACTGCTATGGCGACAATGAAAAGGCTCAAGATCCGACCCATTAAGGAAAGTTGGGATTGTTTTTTTTTTGTGGAGGAATTCAACGTTCAAGACGCAAATCCGACATTCTTTTTATATTGCCCAGCAAGACGTTATTTGATAGGATCCATAGCGGAGTCTATTGGTGGACTGGAGTGATAGGATCCATCATGCTATCTTTGTCAATTAATAAGCGCATAAAGTAATCATTACAAACTCAAGGGCCGACGCAGAGTCCTTGCACACCCAGAGTGGTGTGATAGCGCGACTGCCTCCAGTAAGTCCCGCTTGACAGTTAGTCTAGTGCGATTGTGGAATACTCACTTGTCTTATAATTTACAATAAATAACTTCCTGGCGTATGCAAGATTTACAAAGCACCTTCGGGAGGCATTTGAAATGCATCACTGATCAAGTCAATTATACCTGCTCTCGTGTAGTCGCCTCGACCTCCTCCTTGTCTGACATATGCCAACCGCACATACAACTTTGAAATGCTCCTCACAGAAGCATCCAATGTTGCTAGCCAGTCACTAATAGAAAATGACGTGGCATCGCCCCGATATCTTTCGACATCGTCGATTATTAGAGAAAAAGCTTCCCATGCATCTCCTGAGGGTAGAGCATTCCAATGCAACGTCGTGCTGTTTTCAAAGGAAACGCCATCAAATACTGGCGTACCACTCAGAATTGGGGTTCCTCTCCTTAGTTGAGCTACAGTCTGAATAATAGAGTCAAAATCCCATCGTGCAATACCACTCACAAACAGACCAACTAAAATGCCTTGATATATCAGTCCACCGTGGGTAGGAAATGATGCCCCTGGTAACAGCAGCAAAGCCATAATGTAGTGATGAATACGCAATGTCTGGTTAGGAATTGTTGATAGCAACACTAGAACCAGCAGCATTCCGAGATAGAGTGCGAGGTACTGCGGTAGTTTGCCTGCTCTCCAAATGATATATGCTTGTCCAATTGCAATAGCGATAATAATGCCACCAATGGAAAGTACGGCGGCCCATGAACCAGGCTGAGCATTGAGGTCATGGATCGTGAGCCGGTCAAGAGGCAACTTTCCAAAAACAACATTCTCTAATATTCCCACATAGAAAAAAGAAACCCAAAGAAGTGCTCTGCTTAGATTGGGGTTGGTCTCAGATATAGACCGAGAAGCCCCATAATTTTGAGAGTCGTTTTCAGGCTCGTTATAGCTTGTAATCTCATCAGCCAGGGAGTCTGCAATTGACATTTCTTCCTCACCTGGCCCGCTCTTTGGCAGGCTTCTATACTGAGAAGCGTTCTTTGAAGACTGGCCCCCAATAACAGACTTGACACAGAAGTGATATATTAGAAATGAAGACAATAAGCAGGGCAGAAATCGACGAAATCCAAGGGATATTAACTCCGCAGATGGGTTCTCAGCCTGGCTTTGTATTGGAGAATTAGATGCGAGAATAACATTCCAAAACCCAGCACAAAGCAATGGAAAGAAAAATGCTGCTGCGTTGCTCACAAAATAACCGTAAATAAAGGACAAGACAATATTGAGACAAGTGATTATCCAACGGAAATCGAAACAGCCAGAATATGAGTGAGCAACGGTGGAGTCGAATTTATACGATGCAGGGAATTCTGAGTCAAATCCCATCGAATCGATTCCGTTCGACATTACAGAAGTAAAGTTCGCACTGGGTCCACCAAATGTGACAACCCCACCACCTCCAGCAAAGTCCGATACAACACCAGCGTGAATAGCACTGGCACACAAGAAGGAATCAGCTCTGTAAGATGAATCATTAGAACCTATTACAAAGGGTCGGTAAATAGATTCATATGAACCCACCGCCCATTTTGCGTACGTGTAAGAAGCTGTCGAACACCCTGCTGGGCATTTGAATGCAAATTGCTTCTTATTAACAGCACCGCATTTTTCACCATCAAGTCCACATGAGTCGTTTGGACCCATCCAAACTTCACTTGTTCCGGAACATGAAATCACAGCAGCGGGTTCATTATCAATTAGGGGTGTGGCTAAGGTTGAATGATTTGCGAGTACGGCAAAAGAGAGAGCCCAAACGATTAGATATGAGAGCCATATCACAATTTTACTCTGTCTCGATATATTAATGTTATCAGGAAATCCTTGCAATCTAGGAAATATCAAAGATATGTGAGGATCTCTTGGATTTTTTGGACCAATCAACAGCTGCCGCAAATTCATCGTTGTAATAATACAAGGAGCTGGTGGACTTCACAGTTGATTTCTAGCTTTAATTAACCTCTGCACTTGATCCAAACGTCCCTAAGATCCCTCCACGACTGAATGTACAATAAGAACCTCGTGGCAAACGACAATTCAATGTTGTCTCAATTAGGAAAGTCGAGATTGTGTCCCGGGAAGCACTTCTGGAAACGAATCACCAATGACTGTGTAACATGAAATCAGAACTCACTGAAATTTGTGTCCTGTACAAAATGGAAAACCCAATTTACCACGGCACCTTCTGTACAAAGCTTCGACGCGAATAATGAGTTTATTTTGCCACTACACTACTCCATGCCATTTAACCTTGGGAGTCTTACAGGAAATAAAAGTCGGCGGTAAACGACGATTACCAGAAAAACTCAATTGAATACTACTCTCGGTTCATTAACGCGAAATCATTTTTTCCAAAGCGCACATCGGTTCCCTCCGTCAATACCTAGTTATTCAGAGCTCCGCATTCCGCTTGCCAGGGCCCCGAAACTAACCTCCCAAATGCTTCACGAACTGAAATTTCAAAATTGAACTTAGTTTCACAACAACGCTACCTCTAATTCGTGACAAATTTTGAGCGTTGTCTCACAATACACGCTTTCAGTACAAGTTAGTACTTCACTTTTAAGTGCACTACACTCACACAATCCAATTATCACAACATGTCTACTGTTGACGAACTAGCACCAGTGGTTTTGGAGATAGGCTCCTCATCAACGCGAGCAGGTTTTGCAGGAGACATTTCCCCCAAGATAGTTATACCAACGGCATACGCACGATGTGGTGATGGTGAATATACTTTCGGCGAATCTATACACGATCCAAAACCGAATACAGACATCTTCCTTCCCATGTCTGACGGTTGTGTTCAAGATTGGAATGCAATCACAAATTTATTACGTTATATTTATAATGACAGGCTTGATCTAAGCCCGAGTGATCAGCCATTGTTGATGCCTGAACAAGCATGGAATACGGTGGCTAACAAGCAAAGAAATTTGGAAGTTGTGTTCGAAGACTTGGAGGTCCCTATATTCTCAATTGCAAAGGCTCCAGTCTGTGCAGCTTTTGAGTCCTCGAAGGCAACCGCTTTGGTTGTTGACGTTGGTTCTGCTGTGGCCTCGGCTGTTCCCGTTGTTGATGGCGTGGTTGTTCAAAAAGGAGTACAACATTCAAAGATCGCCGGTGACTTTCTTAATTTACACATTATGGAAAACTTCAAGAAAAGATCAATCCAGGTGACGCCTTATTTCAAAGTTATTTCCAAATCTCAGGTTGAACCCGGCCAACCACCAAAGGCCACCTTGGACGACTCGGTGAAAGATCTCACAGACTCGTACCTGATGTATGAAACTTCGTCAGTACTCACAGAGTTCAAAGAAACTACGACTCAGGTATGTGCCGGTCAATTTTCTGCCAACGAGCTTTCTCTATTACACAATATTCGTCCTTTTGAATTTCCAGATGGGTATAACATCTCATTCGGCGTTGAACGATTTGCTTGCTGCGAAGCTCTTTTTGCTCCACATTCTTATCCATTGCAGGAAATCCCTTTGCCTTATGGTGCTGTTGGGCTTTCTGAGCTTATTTATAATGCCCTTGCCAAAGCGGATCTCTCGCCCGATGTACAGGCAGGCTTATTATCGAATGTGGTTGTTTCCGGTGGTTCTTCGTTACTCCAAGGCTTGACGGGCCGTCTGCTTTTTGATTTGAGCCGTCAATTACCAAACTTCCAAAGCAGAATATCTACTGGAATGAATGCTACTGATAGAAAATTGACAGTTTGGACAGGTGCCTCAATTTTGGCATCCTTACCTACTTACGACGGATGGGTTTCTAGAGCGGAATATGATGAGTATGGTGCTGCTGTATTGAGTGAAAAGAAGTTCAAATAAAATAGTATGAGCACTTTTAACAAGTGCATATATGTAGACTATAAATCCTCAAATTCAACATCATCGTCATCGTCTTCATCATCATCGTTGTTATCTTCCTTTTTTACAGGTGCTGGCTGCGATGCAACCGCCACATCTTCAAACTCCATATCATCGTCATCTTCGTCTTCGTCATCGTCATCTTCTTCAGCTTGTTTAGCAGCCAACTGTGCATAAAACTCTGCCAAAGTGGCCTCCGCCTTCTCCTCATCTTGCTTGTCGTCAACCTCATCAACAATGGGTTTAGTGTCTTCAAGGGTAGTTTTACTGGTAGTCTCCTCGGTGCTTGTAGCTTGTTTCGGAGTAGCGTCAAACGATGCGCCCACTGTGGAATTTTGATACCAAGCAGGTAATGCATTTTCTTGTGCCAACCTCTGTTTTTCTTCTTTCAACTTCTTTTCAGCCTCAGAGTTATCCTTGTCAGAGGTAATAGAGACTTCAAATCCAGACGTTCCCTTGTTGGCAACACCTGACGCGAGCTTGATACCATCCGAAGACAGTTTGTTGCTTCCTGGCCCCATTTTTGAGGGTTTTGGCAGTTCGCCACCGGAAGGAACAGGAACAGCGAGCAGTTTGGAGGTTTCGTAAGTATTTTCTTCAATCTTGGAGTCATCAATGACTTTCAGGGTATCAACTATCGACCTGATTTGCGACATCAAAGATGCCAGTAGCTCTTGAGACCTTTGTGACTGCGTGGATTGTTCATCTGCAATAAGAAGAGAGCCACATAGATCGCAGTGAAAGGTTCCGTCGTCAGAAGTGTTGGTGACAGCGTCCAGAAGCGAATATTTGGTACCGCATGATGAACAAACAAAACCTTGAGGTTGAGAATCTATGCCCATATTAATTTTTATTTTGTTTTGCAATTGATGCATCTTCCATTTGACCGAATCAATAGCCTCTGTGTAATGAATGTAATAAAATGTTTTGGTTATCGGCCTTGTGCTGGGCCCTTCATCTTTCGTGACATGATCAACTAGCAAATGGTCCTCCTTTAAGCGAGCACAGATAGCTCTCAACTCCTTTTTTTGAATCCCCAAAAGCAGATGCAAATCTTCCTCACTCAGTACCGAATGAACAAGCAATGCATCCATTACGAGGACCACAGGAAGGTCGTAGAAGCCTCGTACAACCAACCTTAGAAGAGTTTTCACCACGTCCATCGAGCTGACAAATGAAATTCGACTCCCCCTACAACTACTCAGACGTGCCTAGCCAGCAGGTATTGTCCGTGTGATGGTAATGATTTCATCTCATTTAACGGGCTAGTAGGAAACCTTGAGTTCCTCAGCAGCATTTGGCTAGCATTCCTAGCCAGGGCGGTACCGCGAAATGGCGAAAGAAAAAATGCGGCCAGTAAATTACGTAAGAGAGGCAAACTATATCACTCCACTTAGCTACCGACAGTCTAAAGCTAACCGAATTTATCCTTTGTTTACTAATGTTCCTTCACTCTTGGACCAAATGTCCACGTGACTAGACTTTTCTCCACTCAAATCGTGAACGTCCCACCAGGTGGTCCCTGCGTAACAAACTAGTGGGGGAAAGAATTATCTCAACCTCCTACTGCACACTTTTTTTATTCTGCATCATTGTGCTAGCGGTCAGCCATTTGCCAGAGCCTGTTTGAGCTGTCACGGAACGTCACAGTATTTGTGTCATTTATTTGAACAGCGATAGATAAAGTTTGTTGAAAAAACCCCGCGAATCAAAACTTTATTGTTTGGCAAACAGTCAGCAAGAACTTCCCAACACATAATAAGCCTTAGGGAGAAACAACCAATCACAATCAGCGAAAATTGTTCAACATTTCAGAAATGTCTTCTGAAGCTCCATCTCGCCGTCAGTCAACAGTATCTTTTTCTGAGCAACAGCAACGATCGTCAACTGATGTGGTGAACAGACATCACGTGATTGATTTGCAAAAGTCAAAGCTTACCTCAAAACTTGAGGGGATCGCTTCACAAGGATCACAAGTTCATTTGCCGCTGTCTCGAGAGACTTCTAGAGAAGTTCGCATTGACACACGTGATAATTCATCGCGCGAAGCGTCTCGTGAACCCCCGGCCAATTTGGAGACCTTGCACCATGTTTTGCCAGGAGCGACAACCACAAGCTCTCCCAATGGGTTTGGTCCAGCGACATCGATAACAAAACCGTCTGTTGCAAACGCAAAACCACAAGCCGCATCTGGTCATGGCGAGATCCAATTCAGGCAGCCAACTGTCATCTCTCTGTTGGAAAGAGAGGGCCAGAAACCGCCGTCTAGAGTCGCATCGCCGTCGACGGATACTGCCCCGCAAAGCCCAGCCATTGCCTCTGCAACCGAGGGCGGAGTCAAAGAATCAACTCATCTTCCAGAGCTGTCTTCCGAGGACGGCAAGATTCATATATTATTGGGGGCAACCGGTTCTGTTGCTACAATTAAAATTCCTCTTATCATTAATAAGCTGCGAGAAGTTTATCGCAACAAGTGTGAAATCCAGCTTGTGCTCACCTCGGCGGCTGAGCATTTTACTGGTGGGGTGAAGATCCCGCCAGATGTCAAGGTGTGGCATGACAAGGATGAATGGACATCTCGGCATGGAAGGGCAGACTCTGTCCTGCATGTTCGTTTAAGGCGCTGGGCTGATATCCTACTGGTAGCCCCAATGTCGGCAAATACACTGGCCAAAATGGCCAATGGAATTTGTGACAATCTGATCACCTCGGTAATTCGTGCATGGAATCCTGTGAAACCCTTGCTTATTGCGCCTGCTATGAATACTCATATGTACACCAACCCAATGACAAAAAAGCATATCCAACTAATCAAAGAAGAATACAAGTGGGTCGAAATTCTACGTCCCATTGAGAAGGTCTTGGTGTGCGGCGATATTGGAATGGGCGGAATGTGCGAATGGACCGATATTGTGCAGAAATTGGTAATGAAACTGGGTGGACCGGAGGATGACACCGATGAAGATGACGAAAATGAGGAAGAGGAAGACGACGATTTTGATGAGGATAAGGGTGTTGAAATCACTTATCAGAAAGGCGCAGATGGAGAGAATCTGTCCACTTCGGTCTGAGAGGGTACACGCGTATTGGAGAGAGGACTATTGGTGAATGCCAATATAACTGGATAGCATAGTTGATGAACGTGATGATTCATCAATGCCAACTGCAGCTGGACAAATCCAGGTAGAGTTTGTGCTAATGAGAGATAGTGACAGCGTGAATGTGCCGTATCTTTCTGATGTATACTTTAAAGGATTACGTGAATACAGCTGTAGACACGCGACTGGGAAATAATTTGGAGACGTGAAAGCTATCGGCACCAGGTATTTGAATAGGTACCAGCACAGATTGTTTGGAAGCTGTTGCTGTTGCAAACAAAGGGGTAACGTCTAACTTCACTTGCTTCCTTATCTGACTTTCGAATTGAAATGACAATTTCTTTCTAACCGTTTATGAATAATTTGACATTTATCTGCGATGAACAACTTGAATCTTATGAATTACATTGCGATGGTCCCAACTACCTGGTAGCTCCTTTAATGGTTAATTACAAGTGAAACTATTGGATTGCAACTATAGTAATACTGATATGTAGTGGGCCGGATTGTCGGGTTGCAAAGTACATTTTGCCTGGGCAACGGTAAGATATCTGTTATTTTGATCAGTTTGAAATGACTGTTTTGTCGACTTCCGCAAACGATGAGATCGAAGTTCTAAATGCCTACTCCGTACTTGCTCTTTTGAACCTTTGTCCTAATGAGATGGCATGGAATTTGCTCGAGGTTTGTAATAGATAGTGCATTATAAACTATTCGCATCAAGCTCTCCTGTTACTTTGAAAGATCGGCAACAATTGACATCTCTTATCTACCAAACTTAACCTTCCAAAAAGCTTAACGTATAGTAATCACTCATTTCCCAGAAATACCTTCGTCCTGCTGTAATTGCTCTGCCAACCTATCAGCTAATTGCTGGACTTCCTTCTCATTCATTTGAGGGATTTCACACTTATCGTCTTTCGCATTATACAAAACACGGTAAAGGTCGTCCTTACTCAATTTCCTGATACGCTCCATCAGCTGTGAAACATTTGGGTCATTATAGTTAGCCTTCAAAATAGAGTTTTTCAAATCTGCACCTGAAATTGAAGTTTTCCTATCATGAGCCTCCATGTCATCAACTGTATTTAGAGGAACCGGTCCATCCTCATCAGACATGTACTTCCGCATATAGGTTCCCAACTTGTGGAATTCTCCTTCTTCCAACTCTTGTAGTTTTGATGCGATAGAGGTAGCTGAACCCGTTCGTTCCAGAGCGATCGGTCTTTCATCCATTGGAGCAATTTGCAAATCAGGATGAGCAGGGTTGGCAGCGGGGGATAGATGCTTAGAATCACGAGTGAACAACAATGTGTCTGCCGGATGCACAGAGTTCAGAGAATCATTATTCTGTTCACGAGAATCATATTTTTTCAAAACTTTCTCCAAGTTTGCATCCAAGAACAATAGACGAATAATGCGGTCTGATTTGCTTGCCTCGTCAGTTTCTCCAGAATTCGCTTCAATCAGCTGGTGAATATATTTTTGCACCGATGCCCGCATTGTCCTAGCTCGCTCAGCCATTGCGCTGGCAATCATTGAGCACTTGAGCTCTTCACTGTTTTCCTGACTCTTCAAAATATCGTCAACAGCGACAGCAAGTTCATTACCTGCCTGCACCCAATCGTCGTGATCGTCTGACAGGGGATGAGATTCATTGTCAAATTCTCGATCTAAATCACGTTCTATTGCCTCAACATCAATCGTCTGATCATCATCATCTGTTCCAGCTACAATACGTGAACCCTTCGGATCCCCTTTGAAAATGGACTCAATATTCATCATACAAGAATGGGCCATGCGATGAACCAATACAGGTGATACAAGATCAGTGTCATATTCAATAACGTAAATGGTTGATGAAAGTCGAACAGCCATAGTCATTGCCGCCAGAGCAGTATTGTTTAGCCTTCGATTTCCTACAATAGAAACATGGACCAGTACGGGACAGCGAGAAAACGATTCCGCGAATCCCACAATATCTTCCGGACTCAGGTCATTGTTATCAAGATGGATTCTTCTCAAGTCCCTGAAGGTGGGCAGCAGCTCAGCCAGTTGTCTGCTGAACTTAGGAAACAACTTAGGATTGCCTGAGAAGTCGACAAAACGAACATGAGACAGCTCAGCCATGCGTGAGGTCAATCGATAAATTTGGTCAACATCAGATAGATTTGTGGCATTGAGAGATACTTGATGGAGGTCAGGGGCAAGACTCAAATCACGGAACACCTCAGCATTACCACCACTCAAGTCATTTCCACCCAAATCAATTCCTTGACAAATACAACCAGGAGAATTTATCCACTTTGCAATGACTTGTAAATCTGCTGCATGGAGATCATTGCTTGCCACGCCAAGTCTTTTAGTCTTGAGAGCACAGCCTTTTACAATAAAACCCTCGAATTGATTTGAGGGAATCATACACCCATTCACTAAAAGTTCCTCTATTCCACCTCTAATTTCAAGAGCTTCGGTAAATAGATTCCAATCGAGTCCAGATCGGTCAGGAAATTTTTTGGGTAAGACATCTTTGGGCTTTGCATCAGCACGTTTGGCATTCTTTTCATCCTTTTCGGTGGCTTCAGTAGCTTTTCCATCGGTCTCAGTTTTGGTTTCCTTTTCAGCTTTGCTAGCTTTGTCTGACTTTGCAGGGCGGGTTGGAACCGCTTGCATTGATAAATCAAGCTTTTGAAGGGTCTTGCATGCAATAAGAAATCCGCAGAACGTTTTCCAAGCAACCTCATCAAGAATAACATTTCTCATCGAAAGTTTCACGATTGAATTTCTGTCTGCCAGTGCACTGAAGATAAGTTTGATCATTTCAGTTGATAACGACGTTCCATCGAGGACAACCATAATAGTAGGCATTACAGATAAAAAGTCACTGAAGGAAAGAATCTCGATGAGAGTCGGTCTGGGATTCATCAGACGCAAAATTGAAAGCGGTGGTGACTTATCAAGGAGCTGTTTGACGGTGGCTGGAATCGGCAATATTTCTCGTAAATGACAGCATCTAGTGTAGATATCAACAGGCGTTGGAGGCTTTGTTATATGATGTCCTTCACCATCACTTTCAGAATCAGATCCTTCTTCTGGATGAGTTTCAATAGTTTCACGGTTATGCATGGGTGTGTCAATTTGCAGGTTAGCCGAGTTTGAACGTTCAGATTCATCGTCATCAAAGTCATCGTGTATGCCAAATTCACCGCTAGCAATGGATGGAATTATCTTGCCCCGCACGCCTCCAGTGAGGGTGGACTGTAGTTTCATGTAATTAGCCATACGCTGCGCGGATTCATGGGCTGCAGCAAGAGCTGAATCGGAGATGGCTGCGTAAGACTTGTTGGAAGGATACTGGCCGAGGGATGATAGAGAACTATAGTGCTCTGGTACTACACGTTGTTGAATTTCACCTTCTGGGCCGAAAATAATATTTCCCTGCTTTGGATGGCGTGAAGGGATTTGCTGCGGAGGATCAATGTCAAAAACTTGAGGGGCAAAGTGAACGAATCTTGGCACTGACGCTTTGAATGGACCAGGTAAATCTTTTCTTTGAGTGTTCTTGTTCAAGATCACCCTCGAGGTAACTTGATCGGTGGAAGGCGACGAAACTGATGCTCCTCGGATTCGCCGCAGCCTGCCAAACAACCCCCTCTGTTCGTCCCCAGTGTTTGCCCCTGGAGAAGCAGGTGGAACCTTTGGCGAGGTTGACAAGATGGTGTCTTCGGGAATGGAATTCCTCGGACTTCTAGGTGCTGACTTTGGAGTAACGGGAATGGGCTTAGGCTGGGTCTTCGCCGGTGGTTCCGCTTTTGGTCTCGGTTTGGACTGCTCTTGATGACCCCCTCCAAACTTGCTACTCAGAGAGTGTAACCAGCCCCTCTTAGGCTGGCTGGTCATTCCAACAGAAGATGACCTGACTCTGGACAGAGGAGCACCTCCGTGTTGGTCTTTGGAATTGCCAACCGTGCTTGACGCCCATCTTTTCATTGGTGTCATTGCATCTAGGTCGTGAACGGTTTCAGCAATTTCCTCCTCAAGTGTTTTACCAATGTGCGCGGCATGCTTCAAGTGAAGCTTGTGTTCTCCCTCAGCCGTCTTCGTTGCATTAGAAGAACCGCTCACGCCGTTTGTTGGAGTCTGAACTTTGGAATTGTTGGCAGGATTAGAAACCTTTGCAGCATCCCCATTAGCTCCACTCGCCTTTGCATTCTTGACTCTTGTGCCTTGGTTATCGGCAAATGATCCACGGGCCAACCAGTCGACATCGGCAGAGGCCACTCCACACTTCTCCGGAACAAGCTTTTCTTGTGGAATCTGAGTGGAATTTGTGTTGGCCATGATAGCTGAGACCAAGCTCAAGTATTAAATGTACAATTAATAGACTACAATGGGATTGTTCAATGTACCGCTTTGAGCGGACCTATTTGTCAAGCGATGAATCAGTATGAGAGGAGGAGCTCAGATGGCAGACACACAAAAGCAGTAGCTGGGAGAGCCGGCTAGAAATGCAGTTGAATGTGGGAAGTAACTCACACAGACCGGATCCTTAGTATAATAGTGTCAAACCTTGCAAGAACTTCCAGCAACCTCCGGAGCCTTGTTATTTTCAGAGATGAGCCTTGGGATTAGTTGATGTACAGGCTTTGTTTCGACCCGCATGAGGAGGTGATGGTTGCTGAGCATTTTGCAGGCGTCTGTGCTGACCATGGCATTTGTGGTGTCATGAAAGAGGTGCTGGGCTACAGGATGGGTGTTAGACCCAGAGATTCGCGGGGGTGGTGGGACTCATATCGCTGTGATTTTGCAACCAGCTTATATCGTTTACCGCTCCAGATGGTGGTGACCCATACAGAAGATCAGCTAGAAGCCGGTGCCGCCCCTCGTGCTCAATAGTGGATTATCGTATGGAGCATTACCAGGCTCCACTGCACGTCACAAACAAACTTGACAACAAAGACAAGTCATGTGGCCATGATATTGGCCAACGCGGAGCTCATAGTACGCAGTTGAATACCGCAATGACTTGGTTCTCAACTCTGCCTCTATATCAAACAGCGGAAAGCTACTGACTTTAAAATAAATTATTAAATAATGGTGACCCCTGGCGTCAACTAACGACCCCTAACACAATCACCAACACAATCACCAGCACCAACAGAAAGATGCACGTACACTTTCTTCTTGCTCTCAGGGTGTTGTCTCTTTTTGTTAGTTGTTGATCACCCTGTACTACATTTTCTCTCATGTCTGAAATATGGTTCTCCACATAATCTACCTGCTCTCCTTGCTCATGTATCATAGTGCCCAAATCCTTGAAAATAGAATTGATCTCTTGTACCCCTTGGTGAATGAGAGATACTTCTCCTTCGCGCTCATACGAAACGCTTTGCTGAAAGTCAACTTGGGATTGGTCAGCCAGCGCGCTAATCTGAGTGCTCGTTTGAACAGTGCCGTAACTTCCGTCGTTGTCATTGATCATGGCCGTTGATTCAGTCACGGCAGAAGCTGCGGGGGGAACGGAGGATTGCTCAACGCTTTTCAAAGAGAGTAGCAAGGCCTTAAAGTCATCGCCTAAATCGTCATACTGAGACGTTAGTTTAGTTCGAGTTAGCTTCTGGGTTGGCGAAAGACGGTTTCTATCCCACTTTTGCAATTCCTCAATGTCGTTTCTCATTGTGCCTAGCTTATTGATTATTTCTCCTTTGAGCTTTTCTAGCTCTTGCCGTTTGCTGGCATTTCGAGGATCAGATTGCTTTTGTTTGATACGATCAGCCAGTCGCCTGATTGTGCCAACCTTAGTTGACACCTCGTTCAAGTCTACTGATATTTGGTTCGCATAGTGTTCAAATCCAGATTCCACGTCGGTCATTTTCGATCAATTCACTATTATGTACAAAGGAAAACCTCGCTACAATTTCCAAAGTAATACTGATAACAGTCCCTACAGCCAGCAGTTGTCTGAGGATGAGATTGCTTTGCTTGTGAGGGGCGGCGATACAAACAGTATCAACGGAAGCAAATGCTCAAAAAGCGTAGTCCGAAGTAGGTGATCGACTTGCGAATATAGTAAAACGCTCAAAATTACCAAAGCAAAAGGGTTAGCAAGTGAGTACTGGATGAAGGATGCTTGTGGGCGTAGCGGGAGAACAATGTGGCTGGCTCCAACCGGACTTGGCCGTCAGTATAGGAACTTGATTGCAACGTGAAATATAATCAGGGGAGGAGGAAAAATATTGATACTTTTAAATGGTGTTGCATTTTTGTAAAACGTCGCATTGCTGAATAGTTCTCTCAACAAATAAAATGAATATTTCTTTCTTTGTGTGCCCTCTAGCTTCATGAGCAGCCCACACATTTTGCAAGCGGCCTTCCTTTAAATTCAAGCCGCCATGATTTGAGACTATTTTCATTCGCAGAGTAGGCCTCAAAAGAACAAACAAACCGCATCAGGTTATTGCAAGTTAAATCAATGAGTTTCTGAAGTGGCTATCTATCAACATTAGTCTCTAAGTAGAGGTGAGAGTGTATGACTTAATAGGATCCTCAGCGGCATTAGCTAAGGACTTCTTTTAATTGACAAAACTGATCGAATTATTTAGAAGTTACGGTTGCGACAGTGCCAAGCTGGAAAGCACAAGACTCGTGAGTCTCATGTCAATTTCGTCATTGATCCCTGTCTCTTAGCATTTCACTTTGGAGCTAGATTAAGTCTCGACATAACCGTAATTGGGTCTTATAATAGGATCAGACAGATTTTTGGTTGAAAAGTGAATGCACTCATGCGAACAAGTCAAAGATGTACCTGCACTTGAGAATTTCCTGTTCAGGATTTTTTTGCTGTATACAATCCAAATTTTGCGTCAATACTGATATTTTCAACAACTATCGCCTGAAAATACAGAGAATACGTGAGACAAAAGCTAACTTTTGACAGCCGGCCTCTGACCTTCCTAGGGTATTTCAGTTCAGTTGTCTTCCGTACCTTTGTAAAACTTGATAACTATATTGATTCACAAGCATTATCAGCGCGGCTGAAAAAAATTGAAATTTCTAGTGCCCGAAAAAGTTCATCTCAAAAGAAAGTTTCAATTTTTTTTTCACCTTCAACCTGTAAAAATGGCTGTATCAAAGTCTACAAAAAAGTTTCAAAAGCATCATTTGAAGCGGACGATTGATCAGCGTCGCACTGAGCAGAAATATAAGAAAAGTATCAGTGCAGGTAGTTCAAAGGGTCCGAAAGGTCAACGTGGAGCTGCCCCCGACGTAGATGAGCCCGAAGACGAAAATGAGATTACTGCGACAAAAGCAAAATACAATGATAGGCCAGACTATGATGGAATGAATATGGAAGAGTTTTTAAATGGCGGATTCGAGCTACCAAAAGCTCGAAGTACAAAGGGTAATGCCAAATCAGGAAAGTCTAAGGAGGGTGAACTCAATAGATCAGAAAAAATTCACACCCATCAAAATGATCTAGAAAAATTAAAAGAATCAGATCCAGCCTTTTATAAGTATTTGCAGGAAAATGACTCTGAACTCTTGGATTTCAACCCTGAGCTTGAAGAAGACGAAGAAGATGGTGACGAAGATGATGAGGAAGAATATGAAGATGAAGAGGATACTAAGCAATCAAGGAAGTCATCTAAATCAGAAGATTTGTCTCTTGACAAAATCAAGGATTGGAAACGTGCACTTGACAAGGACAAGTCATTGAATACGCTGAAAAGAGTACTTCAGGCTTTCAGAGCAGCAGTGTCTACTGAAGATACTTCTGACGAAGATAACAACAAGTTCAGAGTGACGGATCCTAAGGTTTTTAGCGCCTTGTTAGTTCTTACGCTCAAGTCGACTCCTGAAGTGCTCAACTATCATTTCCCTCTTGATAAGAAAACAGGACATCTTCGTGAAAATTCTAATTTTCACAAAATTGCCGTTACTCTCAAGCATCATGCTACCTCCTTGGCATCTGTTATTTCAGACAAACAGTATTCTCTGGACTCTTTCCAGCTAGTGCTTACTTCTGCTCAAAAGACTTTACCTTATTTGATTCCATTCAAAAAAGCTATCAAAAGCGTCATTACTGCAGTTGTCAAAAATGTTGCACGTTTGGACTCCGATGAGACTGTCATGGCATCATTCGCCCTGCTCCGCCATGCTGCAGAACAATACAAAGACAGTCTCTTAGAGCCATTACTCAAATATTCTTACGAGGCATTGGTTAAGGACTTCAGACGAACTAACATTCACACAATGGCAAGGCTGAACTTGCAAAAAAATCTTACGGCTGCTACCCTCTATGATTTGGATGCTCGCATATCTTACAACACTGCTTTCACTTATGTACGTCAACTTGCTGTACATTTGAGAAACTCTGTTGTTAACAAAACTGCAGAATCATTCAAGACTGTTTATAACTGGCAATATGTTCACTCACTTGATTTTTGGTCAAGAGTGATATGCTCTACATGCACATCGACTAATAAGGAGGTTGCCTCCTCAATGAGAAACCTTGTTCATCCACTAGTTCAGGTCACAATTGGAACGATTCGGCTTGTTCCCACCGCGGAATTCTTTCCTCTTCGGTTTTACTTGATTAGAAGTTTGATTAGGCTTTCTCAACGCACTGGATTTTACATACCGTTGCTGCCACTTCTTACAGAAACTCTTACCTCTACATCTATCACCAAACCTCCTAAGCATTCTACTTTGAAGCCGATCAATTTTGATTACACTCTTCGTGTTTCCAAAACATATTTGGGTACTAGGGTGTTTCAGGATGGTATTTCAGAGCAGTTGGTTGATTTGCTGGCAGAATTCTTAGTTCTACACTGCAAGTCTGTTGCATTTCCAGAGCTTTCAGTTCCTGCTACCATCCAAATTCGCAGGTTTATTAAAAAGAGTAAAGCAATTAAACTGAACAAGATGTTGCAGAGACTAGTAGAAACGGTAGAAAGCAATGCTAAGGTTGTTGAACAAGAGAGATCTAACGTTGACTTTGGACCTGCTGATAAAGCTGCAATCAGCGCATTTATGAAGGACAGAGATTGGCAAAGCACGCCACTTGGGGCATATGTCGTTGTCCAGCGTCAAATTGCAGAAGAAAAGAGGCAATTGTTGTTGGATAGTCTCGCTGATGAGGATGATCAGGAGGAAGTAGATGAAGACGGGCTAGAGGCTCTTAAGGATGTTTTGGAGAGCGATGACGAAGAAGACGCTGACGAGGACGACGAAGACGACGCCGACGAGAGCGACGAGTAAGCCGGTTTGCATTTAGTTAATGCAAATGCACATGATAGACATACTGTGTTCAATTTATTCGACCATCTACATATATTTGCGTACAAGTAATAATTACATTGGTTAAAATTTAATCTGCACCTCAAGTGGAGCGATGCCTGGGAGGCATGTTTCATAATTCGACAGGCCGCTAGAATGGTAGCAGAGGGAAAAAAAAAGTCTATGAATATAATGACAATTTTGCTTTTGCCGTAATTGTGGGTTGACGCCGGGTTACATAAGAAATAAAGATGCATTCTATTATTATGAACCAGCTGATATTTAATAAATGGGGGTGGCATTGCAAATCCTGAGCGCATGGCCCAGGAACCGCCCACCCCTGGCGGCCGCCACATAGACGGTAAGGGAAATCACACACTTTTCAGGGACACTTACAGCCCTGTGCAGGCCATTCGTAAAGGACACAAGCCCAAACCGGCCTGTGTGTATTTTATGGGCCACCTGACCACATAAAGCATCGTGGTTGATCGCGATCCCTTACGTGAATATCTTTTCGAAAAAATTGCGCTATCTATTTTTACCGTATTGAGTGCTTCAGTCGGTTATTCGCTCTGTTACTAACACTATTCTCGGGAAATTCTATTTTGGTTGACTTACCAACTAAGGCAGCGAGGCAGCGAGGCACCGCTTGTACAAATTTGTCCTGGCACTAACTAGGCACCAGGAACTTTCAGGAACCTCCCCCAGGGCAACACGTCACAACTGACGTAATTTTGGAGGGAAGTGAACCTGGCCCTTCACAAACGTTCACCAGGAAACTCTAAATCCTGCCAGCAAGCAAATTTCTTGTGGGTTGCTAGGTTTGTCTCCGAGGGCAGCTAGGGTTTGTTGCGCAACGCTGTTGGCACGCTCAATCAATTACTTTACAATCTTTGCATCCAGCTCAAATTCAATCTTGATATTTTGGCTTCTGCCATAGCACTGTTTGTTACTGAGCTTTCAAATCTCCATTCTGCCTTTTCAAAATGCAAAATTATCCCACACACTCTTCACATGATATGTTTGATCCTGCTTCTTCACAAGAGTCATGGAATCGATACTATCAGGAAGATATTCCGTTAGATAACGCAACTGGTGCGAGCAGATATGGAGGTCCTGGATATGATCCAAGCTACAATTCTTCTTATGAGTCTCCGCCAACTGTACCAGCGAAAGATGTGCCTCCGAAAGATGTGCCTCCTAAAGACTACGACTATGATTATTACTATAAGTCTGCCGGGGTTGGGGGTCCAGCTGCCATGTCTCGGGTGAACTCCATTTCTCAGCCCTTAAATATGGAGAGGGACTGGGGAAACTCTCGAATATACGATGAAGAACAAAGTCCAGGGACATCTAGACATCACCACCATAGGTCACACAAAAATGGAAATGTGCCTACGCAAAAGCCCAGAGGTTTCGCAGAGAGAATCAAACGTTACGATTGGAAAAAGGCTCCTTACCTAGTATGGCTATTATCCGTCATTCAAGTCTGTGTTTTCATTGCTGAGCTGGCAAAAATGTCAGAGCTGACAGGTTCAGGCTTTGCAACACAACCTTCCTTCAATCCTATGCTTGGGCCTTCTGTTTATGTGATGATTAATATGGGAGCTCGGTTCATACCATGTATGCATTATGTCGCAAACAGGACCGATGCAACAGATGTTGTTTGGCCATGTCCAAACTCAACCACAACAGCGACAGATGTCTGCTCATTATCTGAGTTGTGTGGCATGGGTGGAGTACCCTCTCCGACATCTGGAATCAATCCTCATCAGTGGTGGAGATTCATTACACCAATTTTCTTACATGCTGGCTTCATTCACATTGGATTCAATCTGCTTCTTCAACTGACGCTAGGATCAGAGATACTGCAGGCGATTGGCCATGTCAGATTCTTCATAATTTATTTCGCTGCTGGAATTTCTGGATTTATATTAGGAGGCAACTTATCGCCTGATGGACAAGTTTCCACAGGATGTTCAGGTGCATTATTTGGTCTCATTGCCTTGGATTTGCTGGATTTACTATTCAACTGGGAGCTCTACAACAAACCATGGCAGAACCTGTTTTTTCGCATTGTTGAAATTCTGATTTCCTTTTTCATTGGGTTGCTTCCCGGACTGGACAATTTCAGTCACATCGGAGGTTTTGTAATGGGCATTTTGTTAGGAATTGCTATGCTCAGGTCACCTCTCAAAGTGTCGTCTGATTCTAATCGTCGACAGAAGATGGAGATGGCCTACATCAATTGGAAAAATCCCAAAGAACAATTCACATCGCAATCTCCGTTTTGGTATGTGTGGGTAGTGTTCAGAGCAGTAACGTTGGTTGTTGCAATTGTCTATTTCGTGGAACTCATTAAATTGTTTGAGAATGGAGGAGCAGACTGTAGTTGGTGCAAATATTTAAGTTGTCTGCCGGTCAATGGCTGGTGCAGCGAGGGGTATTTATAAGCTAGACGAGTAATATTTATACAAACATCATGAAATCTGAAATGGAAAGGTTGAATTCTTCAACTTCACAGTATAATTGAGAAGCAGTAGTTTATTGTAGTAGTGCTGATGGACGTTGCTGGCCACTGCTTGCAGGCTCAAGCGTAAAAACCGCACCAGCTGACTCGCCAGAAGGATCCTTTCAGTCAATTGTAGTGACGGTGTGTTAACTAAAACTAACTTTCTCAACTGAGGCGTGCGTTCTGTCAAAACGTAATGCACCGCCGAGAGCTCAATGGATGGAGATAAGCCCGAGGATTGAAAGTGCGTATATAACCGAATCCCTGAAAGCTAATAAAATCAACCTCTATTGGTAGGGCTACTGCTATATGTTTAAATAGCCTAAATGAATATTTCTGTTGTCACACTATATATTCACACAATGCCTGCAATTGTCTTCCCTTTCGCCCAGGAACCGAAAAATCAGTCATAACTCAGTGTGGCCTGCACACCGACATCGGCTCAGGTGAGCGATAGAAGTACGAGGCAAAACTCATGACAGTGCGGCTGAAAGGACAATTATATAAAAGACAAGCAAAGCAACACAAATTGGTTTGGAAATAGTAGCCAGCGTTCTTGAATCAAAAAAACCCTGTGCAATGATCAAGGGAGCGACTTATTCTGGATTCCGTGGCATTAAGCCCATGTTAGGATCTCATACTATCAGATATGGTAAGTATTATTTGCGGCTGTGGTGGATGCAATAAAAGACAATCGATACAATTGTGAATTGACCAACCAATTATTCGATGGCGATAGTTAGAAGACGCACTCGATTGATCAATGGTACCGACACTGAGTTTTTCGGAACAATATTTGGCAGTTACCTACATTTCGGCCAATTCGGCCGAACAATTCGTTATGATTCCTCCGGTAATTCTTCGTACTTTGCCCGAAATTTTTCCATTCTTGAGTTCTGGTTCGATTACTGTTGGGAGTCTCCGGCCGCGGCCGAACTGGGACAACCCTTTTTGGGCCCGTAGTCTGGGGTAAGCTGTAACGCATACTTGGTTGGACAGGGATACGGCGAAGACACAGTGTACCTACGTAATTGTAGTGCAGTGTCTGAAGAAACTGGTCCGAGTAAACACGTCAGCGATTACTCCTACCTGTATTGCGAAAATACTTTCAATCTCTTTCCAGATGTCACCTGTCAAGGGCGAAAGCAGCCAATGAGAGGGACTTTTATGAAATGTGGGGGTTGGCTGCGAAGGGCAATGCAGTTGGTGTTCCTTTTTAGGGGTGATATGTGCAGTTGCAAGCTATTATCGACACTTCCCCATATTTTACTCGGAGCAAAGGAGTTATCGTGCCGTGTCATACCTGCGTATATAAAGGCTGCTCATTCAATTTCAGAGAGGCTTTACACTCACTAAAACTCACTGATAATCTTAATTTTTTTTTACTAACATGACAGCATCAACTAAAATCCAAGTCAAGAACCCCATTGTTGAAATGGACGGTGACGAGATGACCAGAATTATCTGGAAGTCAATTAAGGATAAGCTCATCTTTCCATATGTCGACATTGATCTCAAGTATTATGATCTAGGAATTGAGTCCAGAGATCAAACAAACGATCAAGTGACCTTGGATTCTGCTCAAGCTACTCTCAAGTATCAAGTTGCAGTCAAGTGTGCAACCATCACACCAGATGAGGCACGTGTCAAAGAATTCAATCTTAAAAAAATGTGGCTGTCTCCAAACGGAACCATCAGAAATGTTCTTGGCGGTACTGTCTTCCGTGAACCAATTGTCATTCCAAGAATCCCTCGTCTCGTTCAGGGTTGGGAAAAGCCAATTATCATTGGTCGTCACGCCCATGGTGATCAATATAAGGCTCAGGACTTTGTTGTCCCTGGTGCGGGAACAGTTGAACTTGTTTACAAGCCAGCTGATGGCTCTGACCCAACTAATATCAAAATTTACGACTTCAAGGGACCAGGCGTTACACTTGGCATGTACAACACGGATGAGTCAATCACCGGATTTGCTCATTCTTCTTTCAAAATGGCCATCACAAAGAAACTGCCATTGTACATGTCCACAAAGAACACCATTCTCAAAAAGTACGACGGCCGCTTCAAGGATATCTTCCAAGAGCTTTACGATACTATCTATGAACCAGAGTTCAAGAAGCTTGGCATCTGGTACGAACACCGTTTGATTGATGATATGGTTGCTCAAATGATCAAGTCAAAGGGTGGCTACATTATGGCCCTCAAGAACTACGATGGTGACGTTCAATCTGATATCGTTGCGCAAGGTTTTGGATCCTTGGGTCTCATGACTTCTGTGCTGATCTCTCCCGATGGAAAAACTTTTGAGTCCGAAGCTGCTCATGGCACCGTTACCAGACATTATCGTCAATATCAACAAGGCAAGGAAACCTCCACCAATTCAATTGCCTCCATCTTTGCCTGGACTAGAGGCCTCATTCAACGTGGTACCCTAGATGAGACACCAGATGTTGTCGAATTTGCAAAAACCCTTGAAAAGGCCGTCATTGACACTGTTCAGGTGGACGGAATCATGACCAAGGATCTTGCCCTTGCTTGCGGCAAGACTGAGAGATCAGCTTATGTGCTTACCGAAGAATTTTTGGATGCTGTTGCTGACAGACTCAAGAAGACTGTTTAAGTGTTTATAATTGTGTAATGTCAATGGAAGTGACTATCTCGTTTAGCATTTTCGGCAAGGTCGATCCTTCGAGGGGTATGAACGCCGGAGCTGCTTTTTATCGGATTAGTGCCCGGCAAAACGGCATTAGTGGCAGCACCGTTATCAGAGCAAATTTCAACAGACTAGAAACTATATAATTTCCAGCACACCATCAGAAAATAAAACCGATCGTGTCACATTTTTTATAAAATCGATAGGTCCGCTTCCTTCCGCAAATAACTTTAAATGACATTGCCGAGAATTGACGCTCTATCGCACGCAAGTCCGAGCTCGACAATGCAAAGATTCGCTTTGTGTGAGGCAGCCGTTTCTGATAGGGGACCGCTAGGCGGCATGTTCGGAAAGCGAAAGTCCAAGCAATAACCTTGCTAAGAGGTATCGCATTGATTTGAACAGGATACTACGGTCAAGTAGAGCTAAAGAATCCCGAATCGATTCTGATGCGTTTATGGTTATTATCAGTTGTATAAGTGCAAATTTAGATTGACATGGATATCGGCGGGTCCCGAAACTTAAAAGCCTAGCGCTCTGTTCGATAAGGCATATCTTGCGTGGGGGGGGGCTGACTTGAGGTTTTCTTTTTTTCCGCATAAACGAAGTGTGAAATGCTTAAAAAAATTTATAGAGAGCACGCTTTGCAATAGCTTGGCCAATATACCTTGGTTGAAATCTCGATTATTCACTTTTGTCATACGATCCTTTGTGGCGCGCGAACTGCCTTTGACCTACCCATATTACCATATTACAGACTAGGAATACTACCCTGCTCCTTCCTATTTGAGTCATATTAGTGTACTGTGACTCTATCAAGCAGCGTACAGCAATTTGAAATATTTTTTGTTGCTAATCATCGATTCTACTCATACTTGCATTTTCAACTCAGTATGTCCACTGAGAAGATGCAAAACCACCATAGTGCATCTTATGAAGATGCGGATGAATCAGCTTTACCATTGATGGGCGAAGAATCCGAGCATGCCCAAATGAGGCAGGTCCAAGGGGATTTTGACCATGCAATAGACGAATTCGAAATAGAGGATATGGATGACAACAGCTCCAAACCCACCTCCACTGTAAATGTGTCCAAATTACGGTCTCACCCAATTTATAGGTATGCTTATGCTGCCATTACTTCGCATATTGGTCTGAAGTTCGCTCTACTAGCTCAAATTTGTTATGCGCTGATGGGATGTTTAGCCAAGTTATTAGAGTCTCCTCCTCCAGCTACTGAGTCAAGTGAAAAATTTGAAGCTTTAGATCCAACCCAAGTCATTTTGTTTCGAATGGCATTAACAGTTATCATGGCCTACATTGGTCTCTATATCGCTAAAGTACCCAACACTTTGCTTGGTCCACCAGAGGTAAGAGGTTTGTTACTAACGCGAGGTGTTTGTGGATTCATTGGCATTTATGCTCTTTATTATGCCCTGCAATATATTCACTTGAGTGAGTCAACTGTTATTGCCTTTTTAAGTCCACTGGTGACAGGATTTCAGGCATGGATGATTGTGGGTGAGCGCGTTCTATTACGGGAAATAATTGGTTCTCTTATATCCTTGGTAGGTGTATTGATCATTGCTCGTCCGGCATTTTTAACAAAAATATTGGCCATCCACACCGTGGCGCCAGACGTTTCACCTGATACTGTTCAACATACTAAGGCGATTATTGTTGCTGTTGTCGGAGTGATTATCGGCTCCATAACATCTTCGCTCATTCGCAAGATTGGCCATCGTGCTCATGCTCTGGTATCGCTGCAATATTTTGCTCTGTGCTCTATTCCATTGACAATTTTGGTATGGTTGTTTTCGGGAGACCATCATATTGTGTGGCCAAGTGCCAGGCAGTGGGGATTGCTCTGGGGCACAGCAATCAGCGGTTTTTCAGCTCAGTTTCTTATGGCAGCAGCTATTCAGCGTGAAAGAGCCTCCACTGTTACAAATTTTACATATACGCAGATTTTGTGGTCGATCGTTTACGAAAAGATTATTTGGAACCACGTTCCAGATGCTTGGACATGGGCTGGAGGAACTTTGATTCTTGGATGCGCAATCTGGGTTGCCATTGCAACAAGCAAAGATGAACCCACGGAGAATAAAGAAGATATTGAGCTTGGTTTGGCGACCGTGCAACCTGCCAGACCCTGATTCAAGACGTGGGTGGACATGTTTTAGATGGCAGGAGCATTTGAAATTATTGTTCAAAGTATATATTATTTAACTTCATTACAATACATCTATTTTTTATTTTGAAATTCAGAAGATCACCATTCGGGAGCACTATGATTTCCTGTTTGCGTGCAGGATTGTAGTTGGCCAAAATTTTATGCGGATATTTAGTGCGTGATGCATTAACATTGATACTGGTGGGCAACTTCTGTTTCATGAGCAAGAGTCTCAAAAGATAGAAAAATTTAAATTCCTATAATAAATAAGAGATAGACCGCCTCTACTCCGTTGATTTTCGGTCATCCATCGGAAGCGATCCACAACCCTCATGTTACCCCACATTTTGTGTCACTAATATGCAGGGCCTTAAATAGAGCTATTTTGCAGTACTTTGGTCCGCAGAGATTTGAGTAAAAATGCGATGCACAACGACTTTGAAGAATTCCTTTGGCTTTATTGGCCTTGGAAGAATGGTAAGTATCGGCAATCTCCGACCTCTTGTGAATTGCATGCCCCAATGAGTCAATCTAACATAAGGGATTCAGCATGGCGCAGAATTTGAGAAATAAAATGCCAAAGTCTGACAAATTGATTGTTTTTGACATAGACAGCAGAACATGCGAGTCTTTACAGGGCGACAATATTGAAGTGGCCAAGTCCGTGGCAGAGGTTGCTAGGAACTCAACACGGGTCATGACCATGCTGCCGGAGCCGTCTCATGTGAAAGCCGTCTACAAGGATATTGTAGATTCAGAACCAATTGCAAAGCTATTTATTGACTCATCCACCATAGATGTTCAAACTTCTCTTGAGGTGGGGAAGTCTCTGGGCCGAAATACAACCTTTGTAGATGCCCCGGTATCCGGCGGAGTAGTTGGTGCTAAAAATGCATCATTGACGTTTATGGTTGGATCGGCAGCCAACTCTTCCTCGTTCCAGGATATTGCAAAATACCTCAGTTTTATGGGCAGTAGAGTTATTCCTTGCGGAAAGCCTGGAGCGGGATTGGCAGCCAAGTTGGCAAACAATTATCTTCTGGCCATTAACAACATTGCAACCTGTGAAGCATTCAGGCTGGCTGACAAATTTGGGCTTGACATGAAATTGTTTTCAGATATTGTAAACAGTTCCACTGGTAGATCCTGGTCGTCGGTTAGCAACAATCCGGTCCCCGGAGTCGTACCAGAGGCCCCATCCTCGAGAAATTATGACGGAGGCTTTGGAGTAACTTTAATGAGAAAGGATTTAAAGCTTGCAATAAAAGCTGCTCAGTTGCTGGATCAGAAGTTGCTCATTGCTGACAGAGCAGCTGAGATTTATGATGAAGTATCTGACAGCACCGACTTGAAAGCAAAAGACATGTCTGTAATATACCAGTACATAGCTTGATAAAAACACAAGTGCACATCAATTTGTTACAAGTCATCTAATTCTTCAGGAAAATAACATATGCCCATGGGTGATAGGCGAATGTTACTGGTGTCTACATCTAGCAGTAGCCTGCACAAATCATAATACTTCAAGAGCTCATGCGAACATAATTTCTATGGGAATTATACGAAAAACTTTGGAGCCCATTTCCAGGCTGTCAAAAAATGATCAAAGGCGCATCGGCATACTCTGCGTCCGCTGTATTTCGCAGTCACTAATATGAATACGATCAGCAAATGTACTGTTTACTCACCAATATCAAGACACCCGTTTCACAGCTTGAATCGCTTCCAGTGTCCACCAGAGGTGATATTACATATCCCGCTAGCAAGATCAATTAATGCCTAGAATGCATCTGCTTACTCGCTTGTCGCGCGCATTACAAATACAGTCCTTCCAAATTCTCCTCCACCTTGTTCTTCATCACTCTCTCCTTGGCTGAGCGGAGATCCTCTGCTGTCACCTGTCTTCTACGATCTCTCAGCGCCAACAAGCCAGCTTCCGTACAAACAGCCTTGATGTCAGCACCTGATAAATCGTCCTTGGCATTGACAAGCTCCTCCAGATCAACATCATCGGCCAAGGCCATTTTCGATGTATGAATCTGAAGAATCTTTCTCTTGGTTGCAGGATCGGGGTTCTCAAAAAGAATCTTTCTGTCGATTCTACCGGGACGAATAAGCGCAGGGTCTAAAGACTCGATTTTGTTGGTAGCCATGATAACCTTTACATCGCCGCGATCGTCGAAACCATCGAGCTGGTTAAGCAGCTCCAACATTGTGCGCTGGACCTCTCTTTCACCGCCAGAGCTCGACTCGTATCTTTTTGTGCCGATGGCGTCGATTTCGTCAATGAAAACAATTGAAGGTGCATGCTCAGCAGCAACCTGGAAAATTTGCCTACATAACCTTGGACCGTCACCGAGATACTTTTGAATCAGCTCGGAACCAACAATTCTCAAGAATGTGGCCGAAGTCTGGTTTGCAACTGCCTTGGCTAAAAGAGTTTTGCCGGTACCGGGTGCACCGTACAGAATCACTCCCTTTGGCGGTTTGATGCCCATTTCTTCATATAATTCCGGATGTGTCAATGGTAGCTCCACAGCCTCCTTGATTTCTTGAATTTGCGACTCCAAGCCACCAATGTCTGCGTACGATTCGGTAGGAGCCTTGTCCAGCTTCATTACAGACACCATTGGATCAGTGTCATCCTGTAGGACACCAACAACACTTACCGATTTGTGGTGGAGTAGCACCGAGCACCCTGGCTCCAGCAAATCCTTATCGACAAATGATCGGATGGAGACGTAATATTCAGGGCCCGAGCTGCTGGAGACAATAGCATGGTCGTCGTCTATCATCTCTTCCAACGTGCCGACGCCCATTGGCAGTCCACGTAGCTCCTCCACCTTTGAGCGCTCCTCTGCAAGCTTGTCGTCAATTGGCTTGAGACGCTCCTGGTTTTGAACAAACTCCTCCTCCAAAAGCAGGTGATCTTTGATGCGTTCCAGCTTGAGCAACTTGAGCTTGCAGCGCGTGGTTGGGTAGACTGTTGGTAGCTTGGCAGCAGAATCTGGCCCCTTCTTCTTCTTTTTGTGGCCCCTGGTTACCACCGGTGGTTCGTACTTTGGTTTTTCGTTTTTCTTCTTTTTGTCTTGCTGGTTGTTTCCTCCAAGGCCGCCAAGGCCGGATTGATTTTGACCCTGCGTTAGTTACAATACAAAAACGCCAAGACTGCGTGACAAAACTATTTTGCAAAAGTATGTGCTTTTGTCATTCGGCCCGTCACAAATGAAAAGACACTTGCTTTGCCTCCTAATCTCGGCAGGTGCACCGCAATGAGTGCGGTCAGTCGCCGCATAGCTATTGCCACAAACACAGCAGTGCAGAGTTCCTGCCAAAATGTATTTAGAAGCTAGCGCCACAGCTGCTTCTTTTCATTCCCTCGCTTGCAATGATACTTACCATTTTGTCGTAATAAACGGAGTGTTAGTAATGACAAAGAGTTGTGTGGCACTGGATCTATTCGCTCAGTGTTGGACGTTGGGATGTGACAAGCATCAAGAACAACCACGTCGGCGAACGTGGTTGTGACTTGCAGCACGGTCTTGATCAAGACGACAATGCGCGTGCTAGAAAAAGACGAGCATGATTTAAAATAACCTGATTGTACTATACGATACTCTATAGCGGCTCTCCATAGCAACGCTCCGTAAAGACATTGCTCTTTCTGGCAGCACTCCTTGCACCGCAGCGGTCAAGCCGGCATAACGAATGATGTAGTTTTATTACTTTATATTTGAAGTCTACCATAGATTCAATACAAAGAGCGGTTCCCATGCAAGACATAATGAAGCACACCATCCCTGCCCAACATTCGCAGATGATAGACACTCCGCAGCCCGTTGCGAAACTTGTTGAGTTGGATAGGCCATTGCGTTATGGAACAATTTATCCTAATAAATTTTCCAGAATTCTATTTTGAACTGTCTCGTTGTCGCACGTTGTGATCCCCAACTTGCGCATCACAGCAATGATCTTTGACTGCTCGAATCCCATACCCTCGAATTGCTTAATAACGTTTCTATCAAGACCATACAGATCAATGGCATCATCTCCATCAGCTCCTCCAGGTTTGGCAAACATCTGAGTCCACTCCTTCGCTGTCTTTTTGAACTCTGCCGGATGGTTGATGTAGACCTTAGCAACCTCGGCATCCTGAGGATCGTTTGGTGCCGGGTCTTGGAGTAAAACCTTGAGAGAAATAAGAGAGCTTTTGATTGTCAGAACGGGCGACCAAGCATCTTTCAATATGTCGAGACAAATAGCACCAGTTTGCGATGAAATGTTCGGGTGATACACCTTGGTTTCGAATCGCATCACTGGTGGCTTGAACGGGTACTCCTGTGGAATCTTGATATCAATAAAAAATTCTCCTCCTTCATACGGGGTTCCTGGTGGTCCTTTGAAAGCTCCCTTGAAATGCGAAAGGTCATCTTCATGGACCATTTGTAGTTTGATACCAGAATCAACGTCATTCTCAATGTCGGCTAATTCCTTGGTGATACGCTTAGTTCGAGACATGGTGAATGAAAAAAGGGTGGGTCGTTTGCTTCTTCCAAGTGGTTTTCGGTGAGGGGCCTCTGATTTTGTTTGAGTCCGGTGAGGGAAGCCAGATATCCGCTGTCGCCGCACATCATCAAACAAGCATGAGCAGACAGGGCGACAGTGGCTAATTATTAATAGCAAACCAAAACAATGACATGGTGGTTTAGATTGGCATAACTATATTTTGTAGTTCCATTTTGTTAAACTGGTGCACTCCATTTACACAATCTTGCACAACCTTCGCGATGCTCCCGATAAATGCTGCAAAATCAGAGACACACTGTCGGTCGACTCAACTGACTCAGGGCTGACTGGTTCAGCAGCTGCTGATAAGTTTCATTAACACTATACAAATTACAACATGAATGACTCCCTGTAATCCATAGAAAATCGAAATATCAAATTGTGATACTTGTCACAAAATGAACTAGCTTGTTGCTAATGGGTGCTGACAACCAGCTTCTAGATTGAAAACCTAAGGAATCGATGAGTGAGAATGCAGAGGCCGGTCAAATAGAGATGTCCCTGTGCCCATCCCACTGATGCTGTCATTGAATGATGGCCATCGGCTGTACGCACAAAAAAGGCGCTCCAATCAAGTTTCAGCAAACTCTTCAGCTTTAGTAACTTAAATCATGACAAAGAAACCCTCGGCTAGTGCCTCAAACCAAATAAATAAAGATACCAGGCAATAAAAGTAGTAAATTGTCAAATAATCATCCAACATGGTCTTGACGCGAAGTATCTTGTTCCTTTAAACTCTTATGAAATAGTTGACCCTTCTGTCCAACCATCTTGTGTTGAAGAGATAGAGGAACCGCTTTCTGATCTTGAAGCAAATCTTCGAGAGCCTGATTATAATTCCGCTCAAGAAGTTTTCTTTCACGCTCACTTTTGGAATCAAAAGCATGTACACCAACTTTGTTAGTTTGCTGAGGTCGTTTTTGCCTCTGTACCCTCGTTCGTTTCAAAGCAAGAAAATTCTTTTCTTTCTCACTCAATTGATCCAGCTTGAACTTTTCTTCCGCTTCTCTTTCTTTCTGTTCCAAAATGGCGCGATCTCTCGTCAGCCTTGCTCGCTCTCTAATTTTCCAGGCATCATATTCACCTTCAGGGTCTAATCCATCAGTATCATCAACTGCCATCAAATCCTGACTAAATCCCAGCTTTTTGGCATCTAGCTGCTCCCTTAACCTAGCTTGCTCTATGTTGTTGAGCACAACATCCTTGTCGACGTTAGGCAGAGGTATTTTGTCCCCAGAGCTTCTCTGTAATCGAGATTTGAATATTGGCCTAGGGGCAGGCTCCTCTTCACTCTCACTTTCGCTTTCACTATCATCATCACCATAGCTGTCATCACTCTCATCTGAATCGTCTTCACTTTGGTCTCCTGCTGAAGAAACTCTTTCACTCTCAGAATTGCTATGACTCACAGTAGCATCTAACTTAGCATCAGATTTATTGGAATTATGCTGCACAGACTGTGTTGAAACGTCGGACTCTTCTCTGTCACGCTGCTTGTTGGATGCTCCAACTGGTTTGAACATCCTATAATCAACATCAAAATCGGTGGCGAGTGAGGGAGCATGATTTACATCACCACCTTCTCTATTTGAGACAGAACTAGGATCATTTTCACTTTCGCTATCGCTACCACTATCTTCTTCGTTTCTTGCAAAATATCTTTTTGACATTCATTCAATGTTGAGCCTCGGAGAAGGCAACTTTTTCACAATCAGCACAACATAGTGTGAACACAGAGACAAAATGCCACCACAAGTAAATCAGGGTATGTATTGGATGGCCTGCTTCAAGATGGCTGGGTCTCATTCTTGATCATCTCAAAAGCTGTTGCTAACCCAGAACTACAACTTCAGTACAATCAATTCAAATCTAAACTAGAACAACTGGCAATTAAAATTTCCGAGTTGGAAACAGAGACAGATGAGCACAAGCTTGTATTAGAGACATTGAAACCTATGAATAGTGACAGAAAATGCTTTCGCATGATTGGTGGAGCTCTTGTTGAAAAGACAGTTGGTGACGTGCAACCTGCTTTAGAAACGACACATCAAGGATTGATTCAAGTACTCAAAAACTTGACTGAGGATTATCGCAAAACCGAGACTGAGCTGCAAGAGTGGCAAAAGAAGCACAAAGTTCAGATTGTTAGAAACAACTAGGAGACTGCGTACCGGTCACCTAAAATTGGACAACTCTGTCTAGTTTGTTGAGCATCCGTCTAAGCACAGTGTGTCTTGCAATAAAAGTTCATGAATGAATCATCAACTGCGTGGAAAGTCCGTTGTGGAGCCAGGGTTCAAATTATCATGGTTTAAGATTAATAGCATCTACCTTACTGCAACTTGCCAGTAAGGCTTTTTTTAACCTTATGAGTAAGCCATTGAAACCATTTCAGAGAGCTCAACTTTAAGTACTTACATTCCAGTGGGATATGGCGAATAGTGATTGCTAGTTACATATATATATATCAATATCCTGAGTACACGCCTACTTTCGTAACCCTTGACTTGATGCCGCATCAAAAGTGTTCGTGGCTTTTCATACCATGTTGAGGCTTATAGTTCCATTCATTTTGTTTATTTGGCCTCTTTACCAACTTTGCTCTCCTTATTTGCTTTCACATTCTTGGGTTTGTCATTTGTTTTTGTGTACAAATAGAGAACAACAAAAATACACCATGCAGCAACAACAGTCAAATGACTTGTGAGGTAAACCCAAGAATTGCTGATATCCCATGATCTTGGCCATTCATCGTTTGCAATGTGCCTGACAGTTACAACATCTTTCTTTGTAAAGTATGATAAACCTTGACGGGCATACTCGGTTTTAAGAGTGAATACTCCGTATTGGTCTGGAATTTTAAAGTGTGTAGAGTAAATGGCAGCAGTTTCCGTTTTATCGACGACTTCCAAAGTCAGTCTATAGTAAGGATCAAGCATAATAAATTCCAACTGGGGAAGGTCCTCCGAAGACTCCGGCACAAATGGAACCGACTTTCCATCCTTCTTCTGACTGAGAGCAATAGTATAGATCAACTCTTCATTGACTGAGTACAACAGTGGACCGTTGTCACCGAATGTTCGACCATCTTTTGAATGATCTATTTGTCCAGGAAGAAAAGAGTTGTGCTCAACATACTCAACTGAAATAACAGACTTTTCATTGAAAACCCATCTAGCAATTTCTTCTCCGACGTAACTATTGAGAAGAGAAGGATCGCCGAGCCACCCAAATCTGGAATTGGTATCGAGTGCTTGAAATGCAGCAGCAAGTGTCACTTGTTTACCACTGGCCCAAACATCTTGAACCACACTATCGTCTTCACGAGCATCATAAATAAATCCTGTTGGTGAACCAGACACCAACGAGAATGTCAACTCATTATTACCAAGATAAGCACCTCCACCACTATAAGAGACAGGGCCGTCATATGATACAACGAAATCATTCAAGAATGATTCCTCGGAAAGTGTGGACAAGAGGTCGTTTTCCTCAGAGTCTTCTTCGTCATCATCTTGGTTCTCGAAATAATCAACATACCTCCATCCACGTGGAGCAATATTCAAGTCAACCTCTGTAGCAAAATCTCGCAACGATTCTGGAACAGATGACGGTGACGTGACAGCCAAAATGTTACCGCTCAGTCCCATAAACTCATAGAGTGATTTTGCTGACAATTTTGGACCCAAAGATCGAGCTTTAGTAGGAGTGATAATAAGATTATCATATACCAACTCTCCGTTACTCACCAGCTCGAGTGTATCACTTTTCACTTGCTCGTATGTCACGTCATGAGAAGCTTCCAAGGTTGTGAAGAATTGCTTGTATTCATCCAATGGAAGATCATGAACGACCAGAATACGTTCAGCTGAACATATTAACGGAAGAGAAAATGCGATTGCAACTGAATTTCTCCAATTAACTCTCATTTTTCACCACTTCACCGCGATACAATGAGTTCGTCAGCACAGAGCGTACGGCTTACCGAACACGTTGATGTCGGGGTATCCTACTGAAATCTAATTCGTATCGGCATGTCAAAAAAACAGCAAAGAATGGGCAAAGTGAGTACGCTCACTTTATTTATCGTTGGGACTGAAATGACTCAGGGATATGGGTAGCCTACAATGCCTTCCAGTCAAACTTCTTGTTAGTTGGCCTGCTTGTCGGAAGCAAACACGCTCTTCCTTAAGCTCCACTAGGACCCAAAAAATAACTTCCTATTTGAGCTACATTTTGCTGCATTTCGAGAAGTTCAGACATAACTGCGAAGTGAAATGCTCAAATTTAATGAACATTATAGATAAATACCGCAGTACATCAATAGTGTCGTACCGTTAATGTACATCATTGCAGATACATCTCGTCGGTAAGCCCGTTGCTAAATGATTTGAGAGTTGCCAACTATCGAAGAATCAGCGCAACTTGTAAACCAAAGACTAGAATTTGGCTGTATAGCCGTTTTGAAACAGTTTCTGTAAACTTTTGTAGAAGGTTTTTTTATTTGAGAATTTTATTTCTTGTTTCAAGATGCTCAAGCGCGAAAAGCTAGAGTAGCCGATGGCAGCCCAAACCCTTTTTTGAGAGCAGCTCTCTCAACAGCGAGCCTTTTTCACAGCAATCCACATAACTGGCAAGTCATCATTGTGCTAAACCTCCCTTGTTGAATTTGGTTGACACAGTTTTTTCAATTGTTCGAGCTCACCTTTATTTATCCTAATTTCAAATAGAGTAACCGCTCATTTTTCTCCTTGCTCTTAGCTTCTTATCAATCATGCCAGCTGCAGATGAAGCAATCACTATCCCCACTGATGACCAACCGATGAGTACTCAAGAACTAGCTGAAACTCTACAGAGGTTAAACGAAGCTGAGCAACAAGCAGCAAGAATGGAGCGCTTATTAGACTCTTTGGAAGCAAAAATGGACGATATTTTGCAAGAAGCGGAGGGACTCGGATCTGCTGCAATCCAACAATTTGAAACTGACAAAACCCCAGATTCAGAGACATAAATGTAATGGAAATAAATAGATATAAATTGTCTATTTTGTGGGTTGCAATGGAGTCCAACTAGTGACTGAACGCGCATCCGACGTAGCCTCATCTAGTAAAGATCCATTACTTGGTGCTGGAGACGTAGTAACCAACGCTGGTACATTATTAGACGTTCCAGATTGTAGCCCAACTGGCTTTCTAGGAACAGGCGGTCTGTTGCTCTTCACCGACTTGTCAGACGATGTAGTATCAGATCTTGGCCTAGGTGGAGGTGGTGGAGGTACCTTAGGGTTATAATACATCCCTGATCCGCTTTGAATAGAACCATTGCTCGGTTTTCTTAAAGAACTTTTGTCGACAAAGTATGGAGTATTGATAGGTATCTCAAATGGATTTGCTGGCAAGTAAGGATTTATCACTTGGCCAGGAGCAGGGGGAGGATTGAATTGAACCTTTGCTGACTGACCTCCAGATATCCACCATTTCTTGGAGTCGGTACTGGGAGGTGGAAGTCCATGGGTCAATGTAGTTTCGTTCAAATCAATCAAAGAACTGAGCTCATTGGCATCACCAACTTCGGCCCGTCTACGGTCATATAATTGTTTCGACAGTTCTGCTTTGAGCTCTTCATCAATTACAATAACAGTAGCTTGAAACATTGCATAGACTGGACGGTGATCTGAAAACATCAACCCTGCAGAATTGTAAAGCAATTGTTTCAAATTAGTTCCTCGCGAGAGAATTCTATCAGTCCATGAAGGTACACGTTGCTTCTCGGAGGTGTCATATATGTCTGTTCCGTTGTCAAACTTGTAAGTAGGAGCAAAATTGATAGGAAATTCGTTATAATAAGGAAATGTTTCACCTCTTTCCATTTGCTTGTTCAACTGATCATACTCGAAGAGTTTAGCATAATCTTTTTCACGAATGAGTTCTCTCACTTTATCATTTGGTAGCGTGATTCTGTAGTTGAAATCACCAAGCCAAATTACTGCATCATGATCTTTTACACGCCTATTGCGCAGAAATCTTAATCCTGCACTTAGTGTTTTGTAGTCATGATGTCTATCTTCAACATTGGATTGTCCGGCAGCTAAATGAGCAGTAATAAAACAAAAGGTAGTGGCAGCAAATTTAAACGAAACCGCCACACCACCCTTGTTTCCTGCTATACCCTTCAACCCGGTTTTGCGAACACATCCTTCTACTCCTTTTACGAACGCCATCTCCGACTTTTTCACAAAAAGCATCAATGCAGTTCCAACTAATTGTTCCGATCTCAGCAGTACATAATCATCGTGACTATTCAAACATGCAAGCACCCTTCTTTCCCAATCCTCCTTTTTTGCAGGATCTGCATTGAGAATTTGAGACGTAGTTAACTCTACAATCTCTTGGAAGCCGATGAGAAAAATATCCGGAGTTGGATAGGCCGCGGCGTCCTTTGGAAACAGCCATGGATTGAGATCTGCTCCGGAGACAACTCCGTTCAGGTTAAAAGTTCCAGCAAATATGTTGATGTATCTCTGCGACGAGTATTCATCTCGTCGTTTATTGAGCTCGTTGTTCACGAAATCATTGATGGGATCATGCAATTGCACATTTATTTGATTGGGTCCCCGTCCAAGCAATATGTCCATGGTGTTTTGACGGTTTTTGTCGACAAAATTGTTCTGATAAATGCGAGAAACCGATTTCGTCAAATCTGAAACAGCCCCCGCCAAGGACATTTTACCAGACCTGGTGAAGGACGTCTTGAGGGCATTAGTGTTAGTATACGACTGGGAGAGTGCGTCACCGTTATCAGCCCACAAAAAGTTATGCTTATTCCATATATCTGTGTTCTTGAGAGGCAACGAACACGATTCGGCAAACAACTCCAAAGCAAGCTTTGACAACAGTTGCTGTATCATGTTAGTTCTATCAAGACAGTCAAGACAATTGGTACGGAATACTCCGGTTTGCTCCATCTCATTTGTTCCACCTATGCTAGCATAAAATCCCATTCTCATCATTACGCTTTCAACCTTGGGAATGATACGAGCTGCTAAACCATAACCACCTTGAGCAACTTCTTTATGGAAGTCAAAATGAGTCAATCCAAGAGGATGGTTATATGCTTTAATATGCCGTCTATAGCGCGCAGAAAGTTCGGCCTCTTGAGGTTTGTCAGAGAGTAAATCAATGATGTGAACCGCACCGAACCTTTTATGAAGCATATCGAAGTGACGATCAAAGGCTGGCTGGGCAGCTTCTGCAGACCTAGTGATGGTTATTTTAGAATTGAGTAGAGTGGATTCTTGCTCCCAGAAAAATGGAAGAGAGCCTCGTACTTGGGTAAACCCAAATACAATTCCAGATGTATCAGAGGTAAGAATCGTCTCTGTTTCCACAAAATTTGCCACATCACCTTCATCATCTACTCCTCTCATCAAGAATCTAGTTCCTGCACGTTTCCATGAAACCCTTGAAATGATGGTTAAGTTCATTTTTTCCGAGCCCATGAGAAACTGAGAAGTACCAGCAAAGCCGCGAATGACAGAAGTAAAAAAGCCTCCAGAATCTAGTGCATTACGCTCAATGTCGGGAAGGCGTGAGCGAAATCTAATTAGCTCCCCAAGCATGTAGGTGTTCCACATAAAAGATTCATCCATCGTTGAGGAAGAAAACGAGGCACCGCTGCTGACCCCCTCCTCTGTGTTCAAGTCTAAAGGACGATTTTGTAAAATGCAACTCAAATCAAAATCGTTTGAGTAGTAAAAAGATCCATTGGACAGGAGCTTTCGAATATGAGCGCAAGGATGCAATGTTCTTGAAGACTCATCTCCTTCAATAACTGTCATGTAACCGCCAGAATCAAGCTCTTTGAAATCCCAGTCATTCCTGGTCAAAGAATAAAAATCAACTTGATAAATCTTTTGAATTTCTTCTCCTTTCCGAACCCTTGCTATCGCAGCTTTTCGCGTGATTGCGCCCAAGAAAACATCGTTATCAACAGAGATGAGTCCCAGGAATCCATAGCAATCCAGATGAGAGATTTCTCGAAACTGATCAAAGTTGAAGGTCTCATTTCTAGTAAATTCAACGATACATTTTGTCAAATCTCGACTAGCAAGACGCAATAGCAAACAGTATTCATCATTGACTACCGCCAATGAACGTGGACGATCTCTTACGTAAACTTTCATTGTGGAATGACTTGGCGAATTAAAGAAAGCAACGTTGCACCTTTAAGTCATAAACGATGGATGTGAAGTCAAGTTTCTATATATGATATCAGGTTTCAGGGCGAGGCGGTTTTGGGACGACGGATGATTGGAATTTGGCGGCTTTGGAATGATTTAGCAAGGAGCTGCCAAGTGGTTTCTTTAGTGTTACAATTTGCGATGCTATGAGATCCTCTCTTGATTTGACATAAATAATTATCTAGTTACTTTAAGTCAAATATTTATACTGCATACTCGAACCCTTGTTCACGCTGCTGTTCTGAGATTGACATCATGCGTTATCTGTGCTCCTAGTCAGTAAAGTTAAATTATATCACCGGATAAAATTGACATTACTATAAATTTATATACGCGCACCTGCCACATTAACTCCCTTTGTTGTCTCGATGATCCATAGCTGCAAATTTTGATACCATCTCATAATGTGAGATTACGTGAGACATCTTCTAGGGACAGTTGAGCATTATACAAATCAATCGTTGGTAATGCCGGACGTACCTTCGTCTACTTTTTGCTATTTAATCGTGTCTGGCCCAATGTGCTTTGGACATTTCTAAAGTACTTCGATAGACAATGCAACTAATACTTTTGGAATGATCCATAACCGGAGGTTGTTTTGGCTTGTGCCGTCAGAACTTGAACGAAAGTTCCTTATTCAAGTTTTTAATGAAAAATCATTCTTTTGACTATACCACGCTGCACTCTTTATGATGATACTTCAGTTTCCACGTCTACTCGTACAGACACCCGGTCAGTACATCGGGCTATTCAGACAAATGTAGTGGGAATGTTGCACGAAGAGCGGCCAGTCGTATCTCATATAGCATGTCTTAATTGTTGGACTTCAGAAGTTACATGTTAGCATTTTATAGTCTAGTAGAATTGACTATGATCCTCAGGTGAGGAACGAACTTTCTAGGATACAAACAGGGCAGATTCAGGGCATGCATTAATTATTATTCTATATTACAGATACAAATCTAGGTTATTTGTGAAGACCGCGACGCTTTGTTTCCTAATCTTTGACGGATTCTTTTCTTGGCTGCTCGCTTGGTATTTTCAATGGAATCAGAACTACTGCTGAAGCTCCACTTGATTGGCGTGATTAGAACATCGCCAATAGAAGCAAAAAGTACTGCTAAGGAAAGCAACGTCAGCTCCATGACGATTATGATTGCCGATAAAAATAATTGAAGAATGTGGAGTATTTTTTGCCGTACATTAAACGGTTCTCTTTTCTGCGGGACAGAAAAGTCTACGAAAATTCCTTTCACTTTTTTGGAGCTTTCCATAGAATAGACAACATTGCCATCATCTGGTAGCTCAAAGCTCTTTGTTCTTTCGTGTAGAAAGCTTTTGACACATTGTGAATCCCCCTCTTGCGTAGCAGTTGGAGGAGGCGAAGGCGGAGTAGGTGTAGACGGTGCTACAAGACGTGAAATATCGTCCAGCGACATTACAATTCCTCCAGCACTTGGAGAAGAAGGTACACTTTTCACAGATGAGGAAGCATATGCTCGTGGTGGTACAATAGACATCACTGTGGACGGTGCCAGAATCTTTCGTACTGTCCGGTTTACAGTCTTTCCTATGGAATTGCTGCGCACAAGAAAGTGACTATCCGAGCTCAGGCTCGGGGTGCTGGTCTCCGAAGATGACGGCGACCTAGGCGGAGAGGGAAATCCAAAATCATTATATGTGGTGGTTCTTTGCGATTTCACAGAGGATCTACGAAGATCCAAAAGGTTGATTAATTTTGTGGATGAAGAGGGGGCAGGAGGTTCTGCAATATCAAGAGATTGAATCAACTTCGCATTATCTTGACGAGCAAACTCTAGTAGTTTTGCCTGCAATTTTTTGTCTGCCTCTGTAACTCCCTTTGACAGACGTTGGATTCGCTCCTGTTCATCAAGAGTCCATGGTTTTGATAGAGATGAGCGACTTCTGCGATGTCGCAAACGGTCGGCATCCGCGGTCTTTAGAGGACTTCTTGGAGGAGCATAACTACATGTTTTGGATGTCAACGACTCGCTGGAATTGTTATTGAATAGTGACAGGTTCAAAGAGCGTCGCTTACGGGCAGGTTCACCCATACTGCTAGTGCTGTCACAAAGTAGAAACCGCTATTTTACAATGTAATGATGAAAATGCTAAATGATGCGTCGTTCTAAGGGGTTTGTCTCGAGGAAATGATCTGTACAATTCTGCAATTGGTAAGTGGACGTTTCAAGGCTGTCGTGTATTGGTGGTGAGCTGGAGAACTGGCCGTGTCTCAAATGGGAAAAAACGGCACGTTAAAACCAGTGGCTCGGAATTCGGGACGTTAAAAATAAGCCAAGAATGTAGACGACTTCCGGGTGCCGATCGACAGAGCCAGAGAGGTGTTCTTTTATAATTTTACTAGCCTTGTAAGCCTGTTTAAAATGTCCCCTGTTACCCCTTATCGCTTGGCCAGATTGTCCACGGCTTTAAACTCTAAACATGTCTTGCATATTATGTACGCGAGGCGACATAAAAGGCAGGGTCCAAACCAAGGCAGGGCGAACATCAGATGAATTATGTCTTCACAGCAAAGGTCGGTCTGCAGTTTTATTTTGCCCAAAAAAACTCTACAGACTAATCCAATAAAGGTACAAATTCTCAAGCAACCTGGTGCTCGATCGACCTTTTTTCTTGCCCATGTTCGCCATGTTCGCCCAATAATATTTTTTGGACTGTCTATTTGATTCCGTCCCATTCCGGCTATACGTAAACAAACGGTGAACTAAACTCATCACCAATTGAGTTATGATTTTGGCGCTGCGATCGCTCCATCGCTAAAGTCCAAAAAAGCTTAATAATTTTATCAGTGCTAAATGGTTTCGGGAAGATCGCTGAACGACGAAATTCCACTGCTACAGTTGTATACCGTGTTGTAGGCCTTATCGGGAAGGATACCCAGTGCCATGCCCTTCTTGTAGGACCATTGAACGGCATTCTCGGTCTCACAATCCCAAGTCCAATACATAGATCCAAGACCTCCACCAGCAGAAAACGCTTGCTTCTGCCCCTCTGCAAATTGCAATAAAAACTGCTTGTAAACGTCTGAATAGTACGACGGATCTCCATTCGATACATTACACGAGCACCCTGATTGCGCTGCACATGTGTCTGTAAGAACTCGCAATGAAGCGTCAGTTGCATTATAAGTGCCATCCCACCGCGCACCCACCCCTACATTATTGAGATAAGTCAAACAGTCATTGTCAGCTTGCGACCATTCTCCAACAAGTGTGAGGCCATGGCCAGTTGTTGTGTTTGAAGAGGCCGTAATCATACCGGTCCACGATTCGCATACATATCCAAGTTTAGCCGAGTGCGACATTGCCAGTAAGTTTTTGTCAAAAATTGTATATTGGTGTAAGTCCAGTGCCAGATTAGGGTATTGAGCTTCTGGAAAAACACCATGCCAAGCACCAAAACCGAGAAATCCATCTCCAAAAACAATCGTATTGTTGAATCCAGCAGATCTGGTAACATTGTACGCCTGTTTTGTCCATTCAACGACTATCGCCGTGTTCAGAACCTGCATGTCAGGCTCATTGACGAGTCCGTACTGAACAATAATGTTCTTATACCGGTCCTGAGCGAAAAACTTGGCAAGCTGTGTATGCAAAGCAAGTGTTTGATTGCCATACACATAACCTTCAGAAGTACCATTTAACCAAAACACAGTACCCTGCCGTCCTGAATGATTCCACCCATTCTGTCCTCCAGGAACAGAATGCAAGTCTAAATTCACTCTCAAGCCATACTTTCTAGCCCACTCGATTCCACGCAACAAGTATCTCCATGCCACTTTTGGTAAATATGGATCCCCTGGGTAGGATGTGACGGCCCAGTAAGGATACGGGATACGAACATGATCTAAACCAGCATCGGCAATTTCTTGAAACGTCTTCTCTGTGACCCATGTGGCATAATGAGTTTCTATCGCTTGCTTTAAAGCGGCTATGCCACCAGTTTTATTATATTGCAGTGAAAGTGTGTACTCGTCAACAATAGAATAGTCTGAGGAGTTAAAGAACGATGGAGTAATGAACGGCTCTAAAATAAGCCATCCACCAAGATTCACTCCATGCATCGCTCGAACACCGTAATCAAAGCTTTCATTAATGGGTGGTGCATCTGAATTTGGACTTTTGGAATCGTCCCAGGTAGAGTTGAGGCCCATGATGGGCAATCCACCAACTGTTTCATTAGTGTACGTAGTGTTGAAATCTGTTTTGTCCAGCCATGTCGATGGGTCCAAAATAGTGCCAGAAGCGGCCGCTGGAATGGCAGTTGAAGATTGCGTGCCAGCGCTGCTGGATGTAGAACTAGGTCCACTACTTGTACTTCCCGACGTTCTAGACACTGTAGACGATGAATCTGATTTGTTGTGTTTCTTACCTACAACCACCACGCCAATTGGTACAAGAATAACAATCAGCAGCGCAATAAACGCACATAGAGCAATGAGCAAAATCCATTTGCGCTTCTTGTAGAAAGGAATACTTTTAGGATCCACTGGCGAAGTCTTTTCAGAATGTAAACCACCCGTTTCTTCTTCTTGCGCCATTATTCTCTCGTTTGTATCTTAGTTTGTGACTATTGTTGAGCAGGCTGACAGATGGACAAAAGAAACAGAAATCGCAAGAAGCAAAAAGAAAAGCAAATGAAAGCCCAGCAAGTTAAATAATCAGAAAAATGAAAGCCACGGCGCGCAAGATTACCACAAGAAATCAGTTCCAAAATTTCGTTTGCGCGCCTGACATCTATTGTTGACTTTCTTGATCGCTAGCCGCCTTGCCTGAATTGGACTAGATAGCATTCCGCTTCTGGCGCAGTGTTGCTCCAAAAGGGACCAAAGATTCAGGGGATGATATATGTCCGAAATCTGGGGTAGTAAAGAATTGGAAGGCAAAAAATGCCACACACGTAAGCAACAAAGCAAACATTGAAAACATGGCCAAGGGCCAAAAAAAAGGCACTCGGCAAAAAAATTCTCACCTCAATTTCAATTTTGAGCCATATTTGGTTTAACAATGCTGGTTATTTTAAAGTTCCGCTGCATACCACCCGAATAGGGTAACCGTTACAGAATGTGTTGGCGATTAACGGCACATTGAATAACCCAGGATCTTCCATGAGGGACCTTGCCATCCACATCTTTCGCACTGTAAACCATAGTTTTATGTGACAATGTTGTTATCGAAGAATGAGAACTTTCCTCATCTTCTTCATCTTCGTCTTCAGCATTCTCGCCATTATCATAGCCCTTAATATTTTTGTCAATCACCTCCACACTTTCGCAACCCATAGCTAATAACAGAAACGAGAACACAGCTGCTTCCTCGCCATTTCGGCTGACAAGACCAACCTGGCCAAGATTTGCGAGAAAACGATTTCTTGAATAAAACTGTTCATGTAAGGTCGTTTTTCGCAGCAAGCTTGACAAATAGTAGTCTGTGATATTATAGCTGACTGAAACTCCTCCGAGTAGCGTGGACACGCCAGATGGCAATAAATAAGAGAGCCAATTGTCTTTCAGTAGCTCTCCGGCTTTCACACATTGGAAAATAAACCTTTCCGATAAACATGGCCATCCGAGAGCCAAGCCTTCTAAAAATTTTGGTGTGCGAAGTGTGTCTTTGGCAATCACAGCACCAAACGTATAATTTTTCAAAACTTCTTTGGGGCTCAGCTTATTGTCATTTACCTCAAACATCTCGCGGAGACCAGAATGAGCCACTGTACCGCCGTGGACCTCAATTGTTTTTGCTAAATCCTGCTTTACATTGTCTGAAGTTACGGCAAATACGCAGCCAGCAAAAATAGTGGAAGACACTCCCGTTCCATGTTGAAATAACAACGACGAATCAGCCAGTGATGGCTTCAAAGAGGTTTTCAAAAGTGACGATTGCTGATTTCTGTAGTTTGAATTTGAATGGTCAGAGGAGCCAACAGTTGACGATGCCCTGCCTGTCTGTTTACTAGTAGCTGTGGTAACAACGTTGGCAGCTCCAGCCAGTGGTAATGCTTTCAGAGATGAGTCTGCCCTTGCTAGACCTCGTTTCTTCGACTGACTGCCTGTAACTCTCTGCGTGCTTTCGATTTTTATCTTTTTCAAAACCTTTGTAGTTTGGGGTGCACCCATATAAATAATATCAATTGATATTTTCTTGACAATTCCATCGCTATGACGACCAGTAGGCATTAACTCGACTGTGCCATATTTGCCATCTTTGCGATCCACTCCAATCACCTTGTACATCATTTTCTCATCCCTAACCTTGACCACATCACCAGGAGTAATGATCAAGGGCATGACACGCTCTGGAAGTACTGTAGCAACGGTACCATCAGAGAAGGCTGTTAAGTACTTTCCGTTTGGCTCGGTCCGTAAATACCACCCTACCCATAGCTGTCGGTCCCATAGGACCCAAGATAGCTCGTTCGTGATTGGATTGAACGCCTCATCTTCTGCAAGACCTTCATCATCTAGTTCTATGCCCTTCCTTCTATCTTTCGTTTCCTCCCCTTTTGAATTATTGTTATCATCCTCTGCTGCAATCTTAATCTCTGGCGTAAGACCCAACCCAGAACTGGTCAACCGAGGAATCTTCCATCGTCTGCCTACTGGTGTGCCAATAGGTGACGAATCTATAGCGCTTCTTTTTTTTGGACTTCCCTCCTCGTCATCAGATCTGATAACCTTCTCATCGTCGTCTTGTCCATCATCACTAAAGGTTGGAGAATGCCTATCTTCTGCATTATTGCGCATTCCTAAAGGAGTGGCATCTATGGAGAGTTGATGCGGATTATTAGAATCGGAAGACGGCTGGGAATCTTGGACAATAGAAGATTCTGCTTGCCGTTGGTTAGCCAATTCAAAAATTTTCAATTGTGTTAACCGCGCAACTTTGTGTTGCCTAAAATCAGCGATTGAATCAGCCATTCCTAACAAACCAGTAGGTGGATCAGGACTGGCTTCATCATCGTTGGCAATAGGTGAATCGTTGTAAAAGGCGCTTTCAAGCCTGTCACTTTTCCATGGAGTATGACCACGCAGGGCACTTGGCAGCATCACAGGCTGAGTGTCTTCCTCGTCAGCACCAGCCATAAGCGGTGTCTCAGGAGACTCCATGTTAATACCATGCGATGCATTTTGAAGGTTTCCGTTTGTGCGCTTGTGATAGGGAGTAATCACAGGTACCGCAAATTCGTCATTGCCATCGTTGTCAATTTTCAAATCACCTGAAGAATCAGGCTGAGTTTCCATTACTACCGGGGGAGGCTGTGTAGCGACATCGCTCAAACCTCTCAAGGCCAGCGACTCCTGGACTTGTCTTTGCAGATGATACGGCAGAGTCACAGCTTGTGTAGGCTGCTGACTCAATGAATCACCATTCATTGGAGTTGTTTGTGCTCACGTTCAGAATCGGAAATGTTCAGTGTTGAAATTTGGGATCCGTATCTGCGTCGGTGGTGGTGTACTGTACTGTACCCAGATCGATGTTCAATGGAAAGTACTTGATCTGTAGAGTTGTAAGATCAAAATTCTAGATTTGGTTTGAAAATAAATTACTTGCTATTTTGTATGAGGGTATAATATCTGCATCGCACTAATATGATGTCACAACAAATGTACATATTATCGGCAGACATTTCTACTGCCCTCTCTATATCGCTCGTCATGCTCTTCGTATCGTAGTTCATACTTTAGCCCAGTCTTGTTCCTCTATCGTATCCCATTTGCTCCTCGCTAACATCGCCATCCCGAATCATTCGAGCATCCAAATGGCGAATATGCGAAAGAGGGTCCGTGTCCACTTGAGCTGGCTTCTGCGGGGTAGACGAAGGCAGCAAAAACTCATTGTCACAGTATGGACAAAATGCGTCGGTCTCATCAAAATCCGTCAAGTCTTTTCGAAACACCTTCTTACACTTTTTACATGCGATGGTCATTTCGATCGTCTTTTTGAGCGGATGTGTTTCATTTTCCTCATGACACTGAGGACAGTCGTACCATCGACGACAGCATACAGTTCTAATGGACACCTGGGCGTCTTTATAGTGCTTACACATGTTCACTAAATTTTATTGAACGTTTAAGTGAGTGAGGATTTTATGGAAAGAATTCCTGCTAGTGGGGCGACCCTGAAGATTCGACACTGTTTGCAAAAAAATGAATCAAACCTGGAAAGTAAACATTTAACATAGCTACAACTAACTATCCACGATCTGAACCTTGATTAGCCTTGACGGAATTCCTCAAACCCCCATACATCCCCAGTTGTTCGCCGTATTTAATTTCAGCTCCAGATAAGAATTTTTCACCTTATCATTACTAATACAGAAATAGGTGACTATCAGTCAGTGCCGTTATTACATCTTGACAACCACTTTGAAAAAATTAGAAACAGCCTGATAACTAGTTGAAGTATGACCTCCGATCATTTTGAGCCACCGCCAGAACACTGCCCGGGACCGGAATCAGAGCAGGCTGGAAAGGCCGATGCGTGTGCAGGATGCCCTAATAAACCAATCTGCGAATCGGCAATGGCAAAGGGGCCAGATCCAGATCTTCCGATTATTGCAGAGAAAATGAAGAACGTTGAACATAAGCTTCTTGTCCTATCAGGAAAGGGCGGAGTGGGCAAGTCGACATTTACAACCATGCTCGGGTGGGCGCTCGCTGCTGACGAGAGCGCCGAAATCGGCGTGATGGATCTTGACATTTGTGGACCTTCGATTCCGAGAATGATGGGTTCCGAGGGTGAGCAGATTCATTCTTCAAACTCTGGTTGGAGTCCCATCTATGTGGCAGATAATCTAGGTGTAATGTCCATCGCTTACATGCTGCCTAACCCTGACGAAGCAATCATATGGCGCGGCGCTAAAAAAAACGGACTCATCAAGCAGTTTTTGAAAGACGTTGATTGGGGCCACATTGATTATATGGTTATTGATACTCCCCCAGGTACATCGGATGAACACATTTCCATCAATACGTATCTGAAAGAGTCCTCAATCGACGGCGCGATCATTGTCACAACACCCCAGGAAGTGGCATTGCTAGATGTAAGAAAGGAGATTGCATTTTGTAGAAAAGCCGGTATTCCAATTATTGGCCTTGTGGAAAACATGTCTGGGTTTGTTTGTCCAAATTGCAAAGGCAAGTCGTACATTTTCAAACCCACTACCGGCGGCGGTGAAGGATTGGCGAAAGAGATGGACATTCCGTTCCTGGGTAGCGTCCCCATTGACCCTCGAATTGGTAAGAGCTGTGACCGTGGAACCAACTTTTTCGACGAATATGAAGACTCGCCCGTGACCGATTCCCTATTAACAATTATTAACAACATCAAGAAGCGGATTGATTAGCACTGTCATAGCGGCTACGTGACAGCGCAGTCTCTATTCAGGTAGTTGTATTTTTTTCAATATTTATTAAATGCATTCAATACTAATTAAATAAATAGTACTTCCAATAGCTACATGGACTCTAGCTGAACTCTCAACTGAGTGGTTCTCGTTACCAGTTCTGGATGATTCTCTTGAAGGGAACGGAGAGCGTCAACCATCTGCCGAATTGATTCTTGTACTGGGGCGTTTCCGTCTAAAACAGAGTATATAGCAGTTACCATGTCAGGCTCCAATAAAAGAGATCTTTGAAGGCCCTCAACTGCTTGGCTCTGAAGATCCAGCAGCGTTTCCATGCCAGAACTCTTTTGCAGGTCATCGAAAAACATTTCAATAGCGGTCTGAATATGAACCCATATCAAATCGAGAAACACAGTTTTAAAAAATCTGTCTTTATCCAAGGCTTTCTTTCGCGATCTCAAAGCCAAGAGTGGGAAAAAAAGCGACGAGTAAGATCTCAACACTGATAACGATACAGTGTTATACGGCCATGGTGGACAAATCTGCAAGCACGGTCCGTCATCCTCAATGGTAAGCATATTGCGTATCAAAGCAAACGATTCACGCTCTGATTCTTGACAATCGTCAAGATAGTTCAACAAGGTCCGCTGAAATAGATCGTTGGAGCTATATCCACGATCAATCAAAAATTGCACAAAATCTGACGATCCTAGCAAAACGTAGTTTCTGATACTTTGAAGAAACATCAAAAGCTTATCATAATTGAAGTGTTGTTGAATGATATCATGGTATATTTCTCGACGGATTTCAGACACGAGTTTGTGAAACACAGCATCATTCAAAGGAAGCTCAATGGACTTCAGAATATCACGATACTTCTTCAGTGCCTCGCTTTTTAAACCCTTCATTTGTTTCACCCATTTACCAATTGTGATGAGCATATGTGTAGTGTTGTCATCCACAATAGATAGCTGAGCTTGTTCTTTCACAGAGTCCTCATCCTCTGATACAAAAAAATCATTTCCAACAGCTTTACCATAAAGTAACCACGGTTTCAATTGCTGTAGCCATGATGATTGGACAGCTTTGACAGCGGCATCTATAGATGGTCTTGTTTCAGGCCAGGCAGTACGCTTATTTGAAAGTAGCCGAGAGATCAATTCCGCGCACGTCTTTTTTTCGTTCACAATAAATAACATGATATCAAGAGCCCACTGTAGAATTCTGCTCCACGGGTATTCCATTTTCGATTGTATTGTCAATAATGAAACAGTTTGATTACCCCCCATATAAACCGAGGATTTATCTAGAATCCCTTTCTCTATACTAATGATAGCATCATAGTAATTGTCAAGAACATCATGCTGAATAATTTGAGCAAGTGTGTAAGTCGAAGGATTGTAACTATCGATGGAAAGCATAATCATCCTAATTTGAGCTTCCAATGTTCTAATTGCAGCGCCCATTTCGGCACAGGCTAAAATGGTCGAGCTTTGAGATGGCGGAAACTGACTCATCTCACTAGCACTTATGAGCCCAGACTTAGTGCCTTGAAGAATCAGCAGAGTTTCGTGTAGCATCGCTAAACCACGTAGTGGATATTGATAGAGATGAGCAGAAATCGAGATATTTCCTATTTGAGATGTCTGTCAACGATCAGGGACAATGATAAATTGGCGTGTGCGGGCAGAAAGAATTTTTGTAACGGCAAGATCATCAACGCATAAGCTGATGCAATTTTGTGCTTAAAATGTAATTATAATACACTTTGCATCATGAAACCTATCCGTCGTACAATTAGGTTTCGCTTCTCGTGTCAATTGTCATTGTCATTGTCATTGTCAAACCTCTTCGCCGGATTCATTCCACACAGCGCGGCTATCACTTGTTGAAGTGCACTGGTTTCAAATGGCGCTGTCTTGCGTGAGTGAGAGTGGGCAAAAAAGAAACTTGCAAACCGCAATGTACAATCACATAATAATATAATTTAGTTGTAGATCTACATCATATTTCAATCCTCGTCGTCATCGTCAGCTTCAAAATCAGATTCCTCACCTTCCTCAAAACCTGCATCACTGCTAGCAGTGAGCATAATGCTTGAATCTGGATCAATATTATAACTAGTGGTTGCGCGAGCCGAGCGAGCTGGACGGGCTCGTGGCGCTACAGAATTATTCTCTTCATCGCTGACATCTTTTGGATTATCCAAGAAGATGGCTTCATCATCAGACCCGGCAGCTTTCTTCTTGACTGGAGCTCTCTTCGCTCGAGGTTTAGACTTATTGGCAGGTGATGATTGTGACTCCACTTCTCTGGAGGGCGGTACCAAGTCAACCTTGCCAAATAATGAACTGCCATTTGTTGAGGGAATAAACTTTGGTCCGTTATCCTTTTCTGGAGATGCAACTCCTTCGGGATCGACATTGTCGAATAACGACGGGCTGGGCCCAAATGATACGTTGCTTAAGTTAGCACTAGTTGGAACATCCAGAGAAAAAAAATTGGAATCTTTGAATGCAGTTCCTTTTTCAGGAGAACGGAATACTTCTGAAAGGCCGTGTCCAAATGGAGAATCCAATGGTGGCTGTTCAACTTTGATCTTACCTTTGTCATCATCCGGAGATGGAGTGCGCGTGGCATTCTTTGATTTGGCTTTACCAACACCACCAGTAGCAGCAGCTTTGGTCTTTTTCTTATTTCCTCCCGGCACAAAATCCTCATCTTCTTCACTCTTCACCTTACGTTTTGTCGTCTTCTTACCTTTCTTCTTGTTAGGATCAGAACCTGGAATCAAATGATTCATTTGTTCTAATGATTCTTCCAAAAAGGTATCCCAAGCAGCAACAAATTCATCCAAATCAATATTCCACAGATCCTTAGCCGACAATTTCAGTAATTCAGTTAGTTCAACCTCTTTAGCATCCCTTTCTTTCATCAGTTTCTCATATCTCTCTTTCGTGAGGGACATTATAGACATGGTGAGCAAGTAGTCGTAGTTAGCTTTTTCTGGAACTTTCACGCTCGACGTCTCTACGCTCAGTTTGGCAACGTCTTCATCTACTTCCACATCTTCCTCAGTATCCAACCCCTCACTCTTGTAAACTGGAACGCCATCTTTTCCAAAGGCCGGAAAGTCAAGCTTTTTCAAATCAGCAACAATGTCAGCCTTTTTCCTGTTCGACACAACAAGCTCGCCAGTAATAATGAGATGAATAAAACGACCTTGACTAGTCAACTTCACAAGCTGGTTTTTAAGCTGACCAGAAAGATAATCTTTACGCTTCTGATAGTATTCAAGACGAACAAAGTAGTATTCTCTCAAAATCTGATCCACATTTTCATATCTTTTGATCCTGCCCGAAGAATCAAATGCCACCATGTTGGCGGTTGAAATGGAGTTTTGAAGTTTAAAGCGCTGCAACAAGCCCATTGACATTGTCTTAGCCATCTCAGTCTGATTAAGTTTTACCACAAATTTTATACCGGCACCATGTTCTTCAGTGACGTCTTCAATCCAACCCTTCTCATTGGATCTATCTTTGATCGAATTGAGTAACGTTTCTTTCATACTTTGCGTCCACATATGAATGGGGAGCTCGGTAATTTCAATTGTGGATTCGTCAACTTGTGTTGCAATACCTGAGCATTTAAATTTGTTTGAATCAACCTGCTCAAGTTCACCATTCCATCCTTTGAACCAGGGCAGCATTGGAACTGTTTCTTCATTGTTCAAAAGTCTTCTAATATTGGAAACGAGATCACGAGGATTGTAACAAGGAATATTTGTGGACCATCCAGTACCAATACCTTCAGCTCCATTGACAAGAATAGTTGGAATCACAGGCAAGTACCATTCAGGCTCAACAGTATCTTCATCCTCCTCCAAATAGTTGAGCAAATTATCATCTTGAATTTTGAAAACCTTTCTGGTAAGGGGATTCAACTGTGTAAAGATATATCTCGGCGCTGAAGCATCTTTACCACCCATAGCTCTGGAACCAAAGGAACCATTTGGCATTAAAAAGTTAAGATTGTTTGATCCGACAAAGTCCTGTGCCATTCCAACGATGGTCTGTTGCAAAGATTGTTCACCATGATGATAACTCGATTTGTCGGCAATATAACCTGACAATTGTGCAACCTTCATTTCCTCAACCAGGTTTCTCTTGAAACAACCAAAAAGAACCTTCCTTTGTCCCGGTTTGAAACCATCAAGAACAGAAGGAATTGATCGAGCACAATCAGCGATAGAAAATAAAATTAGCTCTTTGTTGATGAAATCAGAAATTGGAATAATTTTCAGCTCAGGGTCCAAGTGATCGCCAGGGCGATACTGTCTCAGCCAGTCCTTTCTCATGTCAGCATTCTTTTTTGCAAAAGCAAGGTCGATCAAACTTTTATCCTCCTCTTTCAAAGTCTCAAACTCCTTCATATGTTTGTCCAACTGAGAAAAGTATTCCCTTGCCTCGGTTGTACCAGAAGTACCCAAACCCTTGTAATACTTTTGTTTCCAAACACAGGTCTTGCCCTCTGTATCCCTCCAATGCTCATATTGCGGCATGGTATAAAAGGGAATAACTTTGACAACCTTTTTACCTCTCAGCACAGATACTTTAATGATGGGGGTGATAAACTCGATAAGGAATCCAGGAACAGATAGCAGCCCGGGAAATGCGGATTCAATAAAGTTAATGATGAGACCTTTAATATGTGAACCATCATGATCCTGGTCGGTCATAATCATAATCTTACCGTACCTCAAATCTTTAACATCTGAATACACTTTCTTGTGTTGCAAGCCCATGATTTGTTTGATATTTTGAATTTCCTGGTTTTTCGTAATTTGGTCGTGACTTGCTTCGCGAACGTTCAACAGCTTGCCTCTCAGAGGGAAAACACCATAATAGTCCCTTCCAACAACTGCCAAACCGGCGACAGCCAACGTCATAGCAGAATCTCCTTCGGTCAATATTAGCGTGCACTTGTGACCTTCCCTTGTGCCGGCTTTATTAGCATCCTCGAGCTTGACCAGCCCAGTAATACGACGCTTTTTGCCACCATCCTGCTTCTTCAACTCCTTATCGGCATTAGCTTGAGCGATATCCATGATAGAATCAAGAATGCCTGTCCGTTCACAAGATTTGAAAAATGGGTCCGAAGGAACGCATTTTGATCCAAACTGAGAGACTCTAGTGGTCAGTTGCTCTTTTGTCTGGGAGGTAAAGGCAGGATTTTCAATCAAACAATTCACAAACACAAACATATTGTTTTTGATCTGGGTATTTTTAACAGCGGCAGCCTTTGACTTTTTCACTTTATCAGCCACTCGCTCAGCGAAAAAGTTTACCAGCTGATCACTGACATAGGAGACATGAGTACCACCAGACGTGGTCGCAATAGAATTAACAAAGGAAACCTGATTGAAACCGTTGCCATCAGATGGAGCAAATGCAATTTCCCATCGTTTGTTGACAGACTCATAAGCAATATGAACCGGCTTAATGTCTGTTGCCTCTGCGCCGCCTGATTCTTTGGAAAGAGCCTTGACGTACATTTGAACATACGACTTGAAGGAGTTCATCTTTATTTTCTCCTTGTTCAAGTAGACATTGACGCCTCGCACTGTTCCAGCCAGATCGTAGACTCTTCTAGTCATTACGGAGCAAATATCATCGTCGAGTTCAGTCATGTGGAACTTGCTCAAGTCAGGTTCAAATGTGATTTTGGTGTAGCCATCCTTACCCTTGCTATCCTTAATTATAGGCTTGCTAACGTTGGACATGTTATGGGTCCAGGTCTGCTTATAGAGCTTGCCGCTGGATTTATCGTAGGTTTCAAGTTCAAATTTGTTGGAGAAGATGTTGCAAAGCTTTGCACCATAGCCGTTACGACCACCGACAACCTTTTTCTCGTCGTCATCGTAGTTTGATGAAGTCAGCAAATTGCCAAAAATCATCTGTGGAATGTACATCTTTTCTTTCTCGTGCTCTTCAATGGGGATGCCCTTGCCATTGTTATAAATAGAAATTTTATTATTTTCACGATCAATGTCGACCCTGAGGGTGGTCATTCCTTCGGGATCGCGAATTTTGTTATCTGCGGCATTGACCAGAATCTCATCAAAGATTTTGTACAGACCGGGAACAATCTTGACTTTGCGTTTCACCATGCTTTCTGATTCGTAAACCCACATCTGTTGTTCCTCAGCTTCCACGGATCCAATATACGTATCGGGACGTTTCAAAATGTGCTCCAACTGAGTAAGCTTTTGGTATTGCTGAGACGCGGACTTTTTGGAAGCTGCAGACTGTGTCGATGGCAGTGCTCCTTCCTCAAACGACTGCTCACGGGACGATTCTTGCGCAAGCTCATCGGATGTATTTGCTGCACTCAGTGGCTGCCGCTTAGAGGCAGAAGCTTTCTTCGGCGCCGCTTTCTTGGCAGGAGCCTTCTTGGGCTTAGCCTTAGCTTTCGGCGAGTCGGGGGCATAGTCAGAGCCGTCATCTAGTTCCATAGGATTGACATTTTCCTGATAAGAATCATTGTAATCTTCGTCCGACATTGATGATCTTGTGGTGTTGTTTTGCAAAGACGTGTTGGGTGAATAAATAACGCGTGCACCAAACGAGACCGCACAGCGTTCCGATGAGATGCCATAATTCATTTGGGCGCGTGATTTGCAAACACTTGTCAAATAACCTGAATTTTATTCGAAGACGTACCGCATTTAAAGTCTTGTCGCTTCTGCTACCTCAGTGATCTCGGTCAGAAAAACTGTGCGCACCCATTAGATCCCTGCGTAGTATGGAAAACTAATAGCTGCGCGGTTCGATCTTTACCTTGTTTCTCTCGTAGGGCCGTCTTATGTTTGCGAATTCTGTAAGCGCGCTGAAGGCTTTATGATAAGATTGATTGATATACATCTACCTCTGTACCTCTATGTCTAAATCGGGACAAATAGTAACGTCTACATAGTCAAACTCCGCTTCACAGTAAATTCCTTTTCGGCTTTTTATTGCTCCTTGTCAATTAGTCTGAGTTGGCCGACTAGTGACGTAGCGAGATGATAATTGGCAGGAGCTCAAACCAATGATTCGAGTGAAACTCCTTATACTAACTTATTCAAGCAGTTGGACATTAATCAGCACTAGTATTTCCTATCCCAGAACAGAGGTGGTCGGCGGTCGGCGGGGGGCTGTATGACTCAACTTGCGGACTTTCCATATATAATGTCTTGGTGGCTTTCTCTAAATTCTCTCCACTAGTACAAGATGACTAAAAGGTTTTTGCAAGTTGATGCCTTCTCACCCGTGCCGTTATTTGGAAATCCTGCAGCAGTTGTGCTCGATGCCGACGATCTTTCTACTGAGACAATGCAAAAGATTGCACAGGAGAAGAATCTGAGCGAGTCGGTCTTTATCTGCAAGCCAACTACTGAGAAGGCGGACTACAGGGCCCGCATTTTCACACCTATTCATGAGCTGCCGTTTGCAGGACATCCAACTCTAGCTGCCTGCTACACTGTAATGCCCATGCTCACCTCGTCGGTGGATCCTTTGAGAAAAACCATATATCAAGAATGTGGTGCCGGCATCATCTCTGTTAATTCTCTGGATGCGGCCACTGTTAAATCATTGTGGACACAGGATGAGCTGCCAGTGGACTTTTCGAAACCGGTGTTGATCATGACTCAACTAACACCAAAGTATGAGCAACTTCCCATCACAAGACAGGAATTGGCAGAGGCATTTGGAACATCCTTAGAATCCACTGTTGCAGATACACCCGTGGCAATTGTCAATACTGGTGTGAATTGGGCAGTGGCGGAAATTGCTTCAATAGAGGCCATTGCTAACCTTACACCTGACTATACTCTTATCGCCAAGCTTTCAAATAAGTATAACATATCGGGCTTCTGCGTTTTTGCTGACCGGAAAAGAGCCGATCCGTCCTTCAGTGGAACTGTGCAGATAAGAGTGCGCACTTTTGCACCTGCTGTTGGAATCAACGAGGACCCAGTCTGTGGGTCAGGTAACGGCTCTGTTTGCGGGTTTATTAGCAAGTACAAGAATCAGAATGCTGAATCTGGAAACTATGTTGGAGAGCAAGGTGTGGAAATTGGCCGCCATGGTTATGTATTTGCGAGATGGGATTATGATGACCAGAAACAAGTCAGAATACACATAGGGGGACAAGCTTCGACTGCTGCTTCCGGCGAACTTTACGTTTAGAATATAAATAACTAGGGGAAGAAAATTCTACAAGGAACTATGATTATAAACCCAGTGAATCCCGTAGTCTGCTAATGAAACATCGAGATTGGATACCGTGTTCCACAATTGTTCTTCACAAAACTTTTGATGCGGTGCCAGTCCTCGGCATTGAATCCATATTCTATCAATCCAGTATTTGAATGCGGCAGGGTCAGCATACGGAAGAGCTCCGGCAAGGGAGGCAACTAAAGCTGATTTCACTTCTGGTGGAGACGGGCGATTATCAGCTTCCTGCTTTACCGCAATGGGAATCGGCGGCAATTCTGCAAGCCTTTCACATTCAATATAAATGCGCTCCATCACTTTGTTATAAAACGTCCAGTCAGAAAAAAGTGGTGGACAGGACGTTTGCACAATAGAAGTAAAGGCTAATGCAAACTGTCCATATGAAAGCTTCTCCGGAAATAATCTAAGAATAGAATCAAGATACATCGAAACAACGTTTTCCGTGTGCTGTTTATAATCCAAACCACTAGATGCGGCCTTGATAGACAACAGCAGGTAAGCTAGAATGGCAGCGTGAGCCGATTCCATAACTTTCTTGTTGTCAGACTCCAAGTTGAGATCAATTAAAGGCAACACAAATTGTTGTCTGAACGAAAGAGTATAGGTAGGCATCAATTCCTCAAATACATCAAGGACAAAATTTACCTTTGCCGCTTCACTTGGAGAGACGACCGATGCATCAAACCAATTACAACCACCAGCTAGTACTCTAGTCGTTATTTCTGATTCTTTGACATCCATAGAAAGCATGTCCAGGCTGCTACTATAGATGAATTGATACTGTTGCAGACTTAGAGGTCCAATGGAGTAGATAGCCAACGATAAAGGCTGTATGCAAGTTAAGATTTTTCCTCCAAAATAGCTAGCTGGAAACTTGGGTGTAAGTAAAAGTCTTTCCAAAAGTCCTGTCAGTGTGTTGAGATATGCAAACAAACAACGCTTGTGGTATTCACTTATCGAGTCTCTGGGCATGATATCAGTGGCACAGCTTGTCAACGTATTTAAAAGAACATCGAATGCGTCAAAGTCGGCGTCATTGTAAGCCTTGAGCATAGCTCCAAGGGCTCCAGATAACGGACCAAGTTGTGCAGCAACTGCATCTCTAGATGGATTGGATTCCTTGGTCACAAGGGGACGAATGTCATAGATTGAGTTAAACAAAATCTGAGAGAGTAGTAGAGCGCACGAATTTTGCAAATCTGAGAGTGAAACATGTCTATACGCCGCTGCAACAGAGAATGCAGCCAGTCTTGAAACAGGACCCGCAAAGTAATGAGAGAGTGTAGTGTTGACAAACTTTACTAAGAGGCTTGAAGCCTTCAAATCCTTCAAGTCAGAAAGACAAAGTCCCGCCAATACAGGGATTGCTCTCCAGCAGTTGGAATCATCTAGTTGTAAACAGGCCAGTATCACATGAGATCGCCAGTCTGCGGGAGAAATGGTCGGACTAGAGACAACAGCCTTCTTATTAGCTGCATAGAGCAATGATTGCAAAAGAAGATTGGCTTGTGACAAACAGTCAGTATCTGCTCTAAGCGGTGCAAGATAGTTTGGAGACCAGAGAACCTCGGTTATTAGTAACGTGACATTTTCCGGGTTCGTGATTGCTGGCAAATAGAAAGCAGACGATTTTATGGCAGAATCGTACCGTTCCGGCGCATCTGCTTGCCTTAGTAGCAATATAATAGAATTAATGTTGTGGCCAAGATCCATTGTTAGTTGTTCGTGGTGGTGGAAAGTTTAATCCACTGTTCACTGAAATATGGGGTAGTAGTCAGGCGTTGAGTGAAATCTGGACTCAAATTTCTTCATCGCAGCAGCCTAGACAACCTTTGCAATTATTGGGAAAAAGAATGATATACACAAATTTTCCTTGCAGTTTGGCTAGAGCAATTGGTGAGCGTCTCTTAAATTGAGCACGAGTGTTGCACGCCAATAATACAACCCGAATGAAATCAGTTTAAAATCAGTCTGATATTAACCATAAACAATAATACATAATAGATAAGCTAAAGTTATTCCTTCTTTGGAGTTTTCTTTTCCTTCTTCTCTTTCTTCTCCTTCTTCTCCTTCTTTGGAGTCTTTTCGCTCTTTTCCTTCTTATCTTTCTTTGGAGTCTTCTCCTTCTTCTCCTTCTTTTCCTTCTTTTCCTTCTTGGAAGACTTCTTTGGAGTCTCATCGACTTGCATTTCCTCCTCGTCATCATCCTCGTCGTCGTCATCATCCACATCAACGTCCATGCCACCGAGCACCTCATCCATGGCCTCTTTCATGGCATCAGCGTTCTTTGTTGGGGCCTCGCCAGTTTCAAAGAAATTGAGACGCTCCTCAACTTGACGCTTGAGCACTTGACCAAATTTGGTGGAGGGAGCCTCGGCATAATTGTCAATACGCGATGCAATCGAGCACTTGTTGGCCAAGAAACGAGAAATGCGACCCTTGTTCTTCATGCCGGCCTTACCAATGAAACCAGAGTGATAAATCAAACCATATTTGGGGGTATTTCCCTTGGTTTTGAGAGCACGGAACAGAGCCTTTTCGGCACCAAGAATTTGAACAGTGGAGGCTGGGTACTTGGACAGATTTGTCAAAGAACCAGCATGAGAAATTAAACGAGCTCCAATAACCTCTCCAATCAACTCCGATAGATTAGGAGCCACCAGATGCATCTTATCGGCAAGGTAGGAATAAAGACGGCGACGATAGTCAGTGATGTTAACGACACGTTGGGCAAATGTCAACACATTGTCCATATCAGATTCGGAAATATCTTGACCCATTGAGACCTTGGAGGCATCAATGATTTGCTTTGCAATAGCAGCATCGTCGTCAACAACAGCAGCCAAATCGTGCTCACTGGCTTCTGTCAAAGAGGCCTTGTCTTTGATAATCAGTGTTAATGCAGCATACTTGTAGTTATCAGACACGATTTTGGCGAGTTCGGGAAAGTGCCAACCATACCACTCCTTGACTCGCATGGAAAAGGTGTTGATATCCTTGTCCAACTGGTCCAGGAGGGCGATAGCCTGGATAATATGGTTATCATTCTTGTTGACAGAAAACTTGACCTTGGCTCTCGAGTAGGCATGAGATAAACCAAGCTGCGCCTTTTCCAAATCGCCCTCGTCCATCTCCTTCAGCAACTTGACACCATGTTGTCTGATACCACGCAAAACATCCTGGACAACCTCATTAGATACACAGTCCACGAATGGAACAGCATCTTTAACCGACTGGCCCAAATTTTTGTCAGAAATTCCGAGCGAAACCTTGTCGGCACTCTTCTTTGGCTTTGGAAGGTTCAGTTCAAGCAGCGACTTCAAATGATCAGACACAATGCCTTCCGAAATATCGTTCGCGTTCTCAAGAGCATGAGCAGCACCCTTGAAAGGAGCAAACGAAACCAGTTTCACAAGCTTCTTGAACCTTTGGACGTCACTCGAGGCTTCTTGAGCTTCCTTCAACAAAGCCCCAACACTTTCCGGCTGATTTTCAAGTTTGAAAAGAGCATATCCAGTTGGCTCTTCAAATAAAACGTAATCTAATTGGCCCATTTTGACCGAGAATATTTACACAAACAAGGTCAAATGAAAAAACCCAGACAGGATGGATGAAATTTTCGTTTGTCGGATTTTTTTTTTTTCCCTCTCAGCCAAGTCGGCCACTGGGAAAAAAATTGGGATGTGTACGGCTGTGCACTAATGTTTTCCATGTCGAATTTTGTGTCACGGCTGGAATGAGAAAATCGTTAAGTGCAGAGAAAAGACAGGCAAGATATGAGCGGCCACAAGTTAATATGATTTAGAGAGCTCCGTGGAAAAAAGGCTTGCCAATCTCCTCGGGGCTGAGCGATGCGAGCCATTGCAAGTTGCACACTTTCCCACTTCCGGGTAATGCGAGAAATCAATTTCAACAAAATGACCAATTTTTCACAATTTGCAGTTACAAAAAATAATGTCTCCTGATTGTAGTGCTCCAGATTGCGGTAAGCCTACCAGTGGCAAGTTGCAATGTCCAACCTGCTTGAAAGCTGATGTCCACTCCTACTTTTGCGACCAAGCTTGCTTCAAGAGGGCATGGGCAAAGCACAAAACTAGCCATAAGACTGACGACTACGATCCTTTTCCCCCTTCGGTCTATACTGGGTCAGTCCATGCTCTTTATCCATTGTCTCCTAGAAGGCCGGTTGATGCTGACATTCCTCTTCCCGATTATGCGGCCGATGGCCAACCTACCAGCGAGCAAAGAAAGGGCCGTTTGGCTACTTCTTGCAGATGCTTGAGCCCCCAAGAGATTGAAACGCTTCGTGGAGTGTGTCGCGACGCTCGTGAAATTTTGGATGAAGCAGCTGCTGCCGTTCGACCAGGCATCACCACCGATGAGTTGGATGAAATCGTTCACAATGCAAGCATGAAGCGCAAGGGATATCCATCTCCTTTAAATTATTACAACTTTCCCAAGTCTGTCTGCACATCTGTCAATGAGGTTGTGTGCCATGGTATTCCCGACCGTCGTGTTTTGCAAGATGGCGACATTGTCAACCTCGATATCAGCTTTTACAAGAATGGATTTCATTCCGATCTCAATGAAACATACTACGTTGGTGAGAAAGCCAAGGCAGACAAGTCGCTAGTTAACCTGGTTGAAACTGCCCGTGAAGCCTTGGACAAGGCGATTGCCACAGTGAAGCCCGGCACTTTGTTTCGCTCGTTTGGTGACGTCATCGAGCCTTATGCCACTGCTCACGGAACGTCGGTTGTAAGAACGTACTGCGGGCATGGCATCAACGACTTGTTTCATTGCGCGCCAAATGTTCCACACTACGCAAAGAACAAAACGCCTGGTATTTGCAAGCCAGGAATGACATTTACTATTGAGCCCATGATCAACGAGGGAAGCTATCGTGATAAGATGTGGCCGGACGGGTGGACATCGACTACAGCCGACGGCAAGAGGTCTGCTCAATTTGAGCACATGTTGTTGGTCACCGAGGACGGGGTTGAGGTGTTGACTGCGCGTCTGCCAAATTCACCGGGAGGGCCCATTCCTCGCTTGCCATAATCTGGCAGCTGTCTGGGCTCTGTAATCTAACTTATTATCGCATCCGTAAATAGAATATTAGGTGAATCTACTGGAATGTATTATACAGGCCATCTCAAACCGTTTACGTCCGATCCACTTGCTGAGGCAACTAATCTGAGGTGGGCACGATCGCCCGTTTGCTGGCAATCGAGTTTAGCGTCTCACGTCATAGTTACCATCGATGTGCGGGGAACTACAGGAGTGCTGGCTAGCGTTTGTATCTTCTGATGCGAAGCATAGGAACTCTCAAATCTTATCAAGAGTCCTTGCAAACCCGCACGACAGACGCAGAAAACTCAGCGGCATTGTACGTCTTGGCGAGAGCACGTTTAGCATCGGGGAATCATGTGGTAGACAGCTGGCCCGGCCGCCAGCCCAAACGCCGACTAGTCTTGTGGGGAAGGGCACCTGAGCATTGGCCGAGAAGCATTTGCCTACACGCACAACTGTTCCTTCGACTGCAAATCCACCAAGAGTTATCACTTTGTGCAGAATATTGTGCACACGGATATGCACCAGTCAATGTCTCAAACTATCTCGGCCACAGAATCAACATTTGGCATTTGTAGCACCACCAGACCCAAAACCATTTGGAGCAACAGAAGTTTTGGCCGTGTTGTGTCCGCATTGGGCAAGAGTGAAAGCCCCACAAACGGTTCCTTGCCATGCCATCATTGCGTATAGAAGCTTTGGTGGGAGTTGGTTCTGAATAGGAAAGTGCATACAGTGACTTTCGAGACCTTCTAGTTGCGGGTCAGCGTCACGCTACCAGACGGTTGTAAACACAATGCCTGTAAGCAGACAATGTCTTGGAACTGGCGCGGGCTGGGGCAGCTGGGCTCGGGCTCATCCTTTCGGGAGCCCCAGTGGCGGTCGGCAGGTGTCCGCTGACTTGGTCTGCACGACCTGCTGAGGCCCCTGCCAGTTGCTTGGGCCCTGCTTATCCCTGCGCTCGTCTCGCCAGGACGGAGCGCTCCAGCTGCCAGCTGCTGGCGAGCTCACCGCTTTGGGATCCTTGGCCCACACTGAGACCCAGCTTACTCTATGAAGCAAGTACGAGAGCAAAAAAGAGTAGGTGTAAATTACCCCTGGCATGGGCGTCTGTCACCGCTAATCGAGCGAGGCCACTGGCGAGCTGGCCGGCGCTGTCGTAGGGCTCGGGCACCCGCTGGTGGAGCGAGCTGCTGTGAGCAGTGCACAAAGCCCAAAGAGCAAAAAGGGCCTTGGCGAGCGCGTCGCCCATTGGCCGCTTGGCCGAGCGTCTGTCTCGGACACGAGCTCGTCCCGAGAGCAGCGCCCGGCCAGCGCCCACCACGTCGTACCCGCCTGCATCCGTGGTTTCAATGCGCACTAGGGCCCAATGGGCATTCACGCTCTGGAGTCGCTATTATCCCGCGAGGCAATCGGCAATGAGGGGTTTGAGGCCAGCGCAGTTGCTTTTCCAGTCCTTGTCGTACTTAAACGCTGCTTCTGCTGCTGCTGGCCGGCCCTCCCTGGCCCCGTCGCTCCCACTCTCAGATCTTATTATTTAAACTTCACCTGAGCACTAGCCCGCATTAAGACCTTGCTGCACAGCGGCTGCAAGATTTCCCAGATTCAACACAGCCCTATTAACCGTAAATAGTGACGAGCCATAAGCGACCATCGCGGCAAAGCAAATAAATAGTTTGGTTTCTGTCCTCGGTCGCACCGACACTGTCGCCAGTCTGATCTTCCGCCAGCCTCCGCACCAGCCTCCGCTCCAGCACCGCTCCCCTGGCCGACTGTCTGTACCCCCTACCGCTGCGACTCGATCCCGGCACACTCTGCTGCTCCTGGCGGAATCAACAGACTTTTTGCAACTGTCCTACTTGCCACATCCACGCCATGAGCTACGAAATCGACTTTGACGAGTTCAAGCTCGACGCTCTCGATGCCCACAACACACCCGCCGCAGCCAGGCACAGCTACAAGGACCTCAAAGAGTCGCGCCACTCGTCCGCGTCCAGCAGCTCGTCGCGCACCAGCCGACGGCGCACCAAGCTCGCGGAGCTGCCGCCGCTGCCCGCGCTGCCCGCCATCGACCTCAACTCGCGCTCGGCGCTGCAAAGCCCGCAGGAATCCTTCTTCTCGGTGTCCTCTGGCGAGTCCGACTCGCACCCCGCGCCGACGGCGGTCCAGCAGCGCCAGCGCCGCTGGTCGTTTCGCACTGCGGCGGCTGCATCGGGCATGAAGCAGAGCAGCAGCAGCGGGAGCATCAGATCCGCGGCCAGCGCCAGCCCCGGCGCCGCCGCCGGCGCCGCCAGCAACTCGCCGCGCGAGTACCCGCGCTCCCCGCTGTCGCCCATCGACTCCGTCTCAGCGTCCGCGTCGGCGCTCGCGCCGGCCGCGAACCGCTCCTCACGTGTGTCCGCTCAGCAGCCGCCCACCCCGACAAGTTCAGCCTCACCTCTGATGTCATCCGTCACAACAAGCACCTCCGCTCCACCACCAGCCCAAGCGTCCCCCTACTCCCTCCTGCCAACCTCAAAGTCGTCCCTCATGACCCGCCGGCAGATTGTCCGCCCCGACGACAGCTCGTCGTCGTCGCAGCAACCGTCGCCGCAAACTCCCACCCTGCCGCAGCTCGCAATTGAGCCTCTGCACATGTCGCTCGGCGCAGTGCACGACAGCGCGCGCCAGCCCGCCAGAGCAGACAAACCGCACGCTGCGCCAGCGCCAGCCGCGTTGAGCGCAGCTCCCGCGGATGCGGACGCGCCGTTCAACCCGTCCAGCATCACCCACGCGACGTTCCTCCTCGGCGACGCGCGCGTCCGCCAGCAGCTGCGCCGGCTCGTCGCCTCGGACAATGCGTTCGAGGAGATTCTCGAGTTTGGCTTCCCGGGCGACCAGCTCGAGGAACAAATGATGGACTCGCCGGTCTCGCCAGTCTCGCCAACGACGCGCGAAATGACGCTCAAAATCACGCTGACGCCCCCCGCCATGCGCGCCGAGGAGTCGCTCATCTACGGATGGTCAAGCACAGCCGGCAGCAGCCGCCCTAATACAAACACCAGCATGCCCCCCGGCGCCAACCCACACGCACACCACGAAGATGTCGTCATCCAGGACGACTCGGATGAGGACCAGCTGCGCGCCCTCAACGACGCGCAGGTCCCAGCCCAAGACGCCGCCACAAAGGTGCGCAAAATGTTTGGCAAGCTGCGCAAGAAACAGCCTCTGCCGCTCTCCTCCTCGTCCAGCGCCGGACAGGCAGTCATGATCACGTCCGCCGACGTGTAGAGCAAGCACGTCGCGTATTTATATTTATGGGTAGATTTAATTAATTTATGTTTTTGGACAGCTCTAGCCAAGCCCACCCTCCGCGTCCACTCGCATCGCACCGCATCGCAAGGTTTGCCCTTTGCCTCGTGCACAAGGTTTGCGCTTTGCCTCGTGCTTGCAACTGCACCGGTCCTAAGCTGCGGACCTTGCGTAGCATAAAGCAAATGTACAAACATGAAGCAATCCCCAACAACGCAACAGCCGATTCCTGGCGCTTGCATACTCTCTGCCTCTCGTGCACACCCCATCAGTATCACGTGACTCATATGCAGCTGCGGTTAGGGCGGCTCAATGGCCGATAAGGGGAGATGCACCCTGCTTGACAGCAATTACTCACTGGAGCGCTTGCGCAACTGCTAACCGACACAACCGCATCTCTGCAGCGCATTGTGCACCTCTCAGTATCCCGCTATAGTCACCCGTTCTACAAAATGAACACACCTGCAAAACGACGACCAAGGCTCTCAGTCTCTGAGTCTCTCCAATCACAAGACTCCTTTGTTGCATACGCAAATGGCTACGATTTGAACGGATCGCCCAAGTTCAAACTTTCCTACAACGAATCACAAGGCTTCCAATGGAACCAGGACTGGTTCGCTTCCAGATACCAACAGGATGCTGCCGGAGTCGATAACCAAGACTGTCGTCCGGCAGACGTGCATGACATTGTTGTTGAAAGCAACGATGAGGACGACGAGGAAATTTTCCTTCAGAATATCTAGATATATTTAGTTTTATTATTTATTGCGCAATATCGTTTGAAACAATCCTTTGTCTCGTTTTACTTTCCCCTGCGATTCCCTACTCTGGGTCGGTTGAGTCATGTCCACGCTGACACGCTGGTGAACCAGTCAAGCCCCCAGAAATGCCATCTTTGCCTAAGTCTTCCCGTTTTCACCTGTTAGCAATGGGTTCAGCATCAAACACCGCTGCACCCTCCGCACTCTTTACCGCTGCTTGCAATATAATCATCATGGTCTTTCCAGTGAGAAATTGGTCCGCTAGAATGCAGCACACCTGCACTACAAGTACAAAGTGCTCAGCTCATAAGATTTAACTTTTGCATTTTCCACACTCACTCCGAGCTGATGCAAAATCTTCAGCATATTCTCATAGGACTCAATATCAATCAACTCGTGACCAGTCGGACCCTCCGCACGAATCAAAATACCATCGCAGCTCAGCCCTTGTCTTACAGCAAGCGAGATAATACTAGCGCACGGTCCTGATATCATGTAAGGAGCTTTTAACGGGCTCGTCACTAAGGGATGTCCAGGATTTGTTCCAAGATAAAACGCATACTGTTGCTCAGTAGTATTGACATTCACAGGTGCTAGCACAACGATTGCCTTTGGCTGCACCTGAGAAAGTACCTGCTTGGCAAGCCCATAACAAACTTCGGCATTTACGTGAGGAATCAGTGCTACCGAAAGAGACCCTTGCTTGTAAACCTTGACCGAGGCGACTTTGACCAAAATTCCCTTCGACAAGTTGATATCCTCTAATTCCTCGTCTTCGTCGTAAAATTCGCGAAGCTCGTCTGTCATACGCTCGTTTTGGCCCTTGCTTGGTAATTTGCGGACTTGAACGTCAAGAGTCGCCACCAACTCGTTAGTCTTGGAGTTTTCCAAAGACTTTTCAATTGATCCGTGCGGGTCCAGACGTGCAGATATCAGCACAAGTGTGGACGTTTCATGGTTTTCCTTTTGAAACGTTACACTGACAGTCGTTTCCAAAACGGAGACCTCGTTGTCTTCGGCATCATCGAGCTCGTCAAGCAGGTGCCTTGATTGCTGGACTTCAGCCCACGGTTTGAACTTTGTTAGTTTAAACGTGTATTTGCTAGTTACAAAATACTTACCAGCATTGTAAACTAAGTGACAAGATTGCAATTCGCTGAAGCGTTACTTGCGGTTATTTCGTGACCGCCTGCGCTGGAATTATGTGTTCAAAATAGGGTGCGTAGACGGAAAAGACATTTTGTCAACTTGAATCGACATGGCAGATCCTAAATTGGTAGAAGCTTTCAAGAAGCTGGAAGAGGGTACGTTGTAACTCTGTGCAAGTAGAAGGTAACAGAGCGCGATACTGTGGCGATGCGTGTCTTTTGTGGTCTGCATTAATCACTCTGGTGTCCACACTGGATTCGCAAAAAGGTGAGCTGGCAGCGGCTAGAAAGACACATAGCATCAGCTTTTAGTCAAAAAGAATGCTACCATGGTACCTGCCACATGGTTTTATATCCACACTTTTGCTCGATCACGGTGATGGCTGATCTTTACTAACATAGAACTTCAAACTCACATTGTGGCTCGCCAGAAGCTGGAGGCTCAGTATCAAGAAAACAAAATTGTTCAAAAGGAATTTGCAGGCCTCACGGATGAGAAAATTTTCAAATTGATTGGCCCAGTGTTGTTGCCGCAAGATAAGCCAGAGGCGACGATGAATGTGGACAAGAGAATAGAGTTTATTGAAAAGGAAATGTATGTATTTGAAATGTGACTTGTGGTAGTCTACTAACGCAGTAAAAAGGTAGAAGAGCAGATATCTTCAACCCAGAACAAAGCTCAAGAGCTGAGGCAGAAGGTAAGTTGACAGAGTGTTTTCATTCTATAAAACCAAACTAACGCAGATTATGGCATCAGCATCCGCGGCCAGCACGACCAGTGCTTCAGGCCAAGCTGCACAGGCTTAGATGAGCCCAGGAACTGCGAGTGGCTGCGAGTTATTGCACCTTCACCATAAGGTTATGTCATCGCTCAAATCCTTTGGTCCAAAGCTCATAGGCAGCAGCTCATTGAGTGTCATCTTGACGAACTCGCCGTCACTTGAAAACATATAAATAAGGACATCTGTTCCGAATTCGCACAGACTGTGTTAGTGTGTTCATAACCAGTATATAGCACTACCAATACTTACAATTGACGGCAAATACCACAAGGGCTGCAAGGTCTATTCTCGCTGGAAGCGACACCCACTGCTTTGAACTTTTTGTGTCCTGAAGTCACAGCTTTGACGGCCGCTGTTCTCTCAGCGCAAATCGCTCCCCCGTACGAAGCGTTTTCGACATTCGCACCCTGGATGTAATCTCCGGTATCTGTCAAGATGGTGGCACCTACTTGAAACTTGGAGTATGGACAGTAGGCATGTTGTCTGGCCTCCAGAGTCAATTCCCTGAGACGATTGAATTCTTCTTCTGATAACGACATGACAAGTGATAACGGAAACTCAGCTTCCTCGCCGTTTTGGGTGATCAGGCGGTGGATCTGGTGATTCGGACTCGGCAACGGTCGCAACGTCATGGACTTCTAAAAATGGCATTGAAATTAATCTCAGGGTATTACGGTTCACAAAACTGCCCATGTTAGACTAAGTGTCTCAATCGGCCAACGTTTCCGGGATGTGCGTTGGTCCACATAGACAAGCAAAGGCACAGGCAAAGGCAAAGGCAAACGCTCGCCAACGCTTGATCCAGCCCTTCCGTAGCCACTTCGTGGTGGCAACTGTTTCCCATGCTATTCAGAGTTTCTTTTAATGAGCAATTGGCAGAAATTCCACCGTTGCCAAGCAACCCTCGACTTTCATTCGAGAATACTCTCAAAGAGTCAAACTATTTTCTCAAACTAGGCAACACAATAAATTAGTAGTAGGCAAAATATATCACTCAGGCTTGCTCAACCTTTGCTGAGAGCTCTTTCGGTCTCTTCCTGCTCTGCTTCGCGCGCAAGGCTCGCAGGTCGGGGCTCAACACGACTCCAATCTCCTCTCTCAATTCGTCGATATCTCTCTCCAATTGCTCTTCCCAATAAACATTCAGCAGCTGCTTACAAGAATACCCATTCGTGAGAGCCCAGGGCAGGTAAATCTCGTGCATTCTCTTACGAGCCTTACCGCTCAACCTGAAGTAGCCGGCGAGCGACGCCAAACCGGTCATTGGAATTCCAGTGTTTGCAAATTCAAAGATTTTGACATACTCCTCGCCCTCCATAAACACAGGCATCCCGAGCAATGAGTGATAAAAGTCGTGGCATTCCCTGTATCTCTGGATGATGTACGCCAGCTCTGGGTCCTGCACATACCGGACAGCCAGCCTCGTATCGGGACTGACCTTCTCGCGCTGCAACCAAGAGTAGTACACGTTGCCAAGCGTGTTTGGAGGGAGCGCTCGCAGGTAATTTAGGTCCAGTGAAGTAGAAGTGATTCTTGGTCGTTCCTTCAGAATCCTCCGGCCTGTTTCATCCTGCAGCATCTGTTGGCGGATGCGGTCAATGACCACTGGAAAAGCACTTGCTTCTCCAAAGGTAGCTACGAGATCTGCTCGGCGAGGCATCACGGCAGCGGCCAGGCCCGAACCCACAAACAGAAATGCTTGCTGGAAAAGATTCAGCGGTACATGGCCAGGGTACTTGGAAACCAAAGACGGAGGAGCCATTGCACTTGTGAGAGCTCTAGCAGCTCCAAATACTTGAAATGCAATGTTCATACACGGAGGCCGTAGGATCACCTTAGTTGCTGAGTTTGTCGTTTACCACACAGCCGCACCATTGGTCATTTCACTCCATACAACGCCCACCACTGTGCAATGGCACCCTCGACGCCCACCGACTGGCAATCGCAGCTAACGCAATTACGGGAGAAGCTTGTTTGTAGCTCGTCAACATAATACATTATTATAAATAAAAAATCCCAATATAAACTACGAACTCTTTTCCTTTTCTTGATGGTCAATTCTGTGGGCCCATGGCATGTAAATGGGAACCACATTGATGAAGGAGTTCTCATAGTTGGCCAAACCAGCAAAGACATTGTAAAAGCCAAACGCGGACGTGACTAGACCAAACCAACCGCCAGCAACAGTTACACCATGCTTGCTAGTAAGGGCGCCAATGCCGAGCAACAGGAACGTCATATCCAAGAAAAAGAACAGGCCAAAGAACGCAACGGTAGAGCGAATGGTACAGAGCATGAGCAAAAATGTAAATATAAACCACGCCATGAGAAATAATCCAACTGCATTCTCCAGCATTTGAGGGTCTGTGTAGGAAGAGGCGATTCCAAATGCATCGGTTTCTATTGCGGCCCACGAGCACCAAAACATGCCAAACGAACAAAGAGCAGTAGCACCAAAGGTGTTCTCGAGCACAATTTCAAAAAGACCGGCTGCAAACTGGGCCACCCCTCCGTAGAAGAAAGCCAGGCCAATGACAAATTTGGCATTTTCGACACCGCGGGTTGATACATTTACAAAGGAAAGACAGAGGGTTGTAAGAGAGAACGCGGCCAGACCGAGTGGAGCTGGATTGGCAAGCTTAATCTTTGGCGCACGGCTCATACCAGGGTTAAGGGTACCACCAAAGGCCTCCATGAGTTCATGCTTGTAAACCTTTGTGTTTCCAATGTGAATAAACTCCCCGCCATCGCCAGAGGTTTTGATGCGTGAAATGCCCATGTGTGACTCTGAGTTGTGCGACGCGTCAGTGTCATCTGTATTGAATCCGATTGATTTTTCAATGTCTGCCATTAGTGTGTGTTTGAATATGTGAAACTTTGGTCTGTCTCACCTAGACACCAGGGCCATTTATATATGTTTTTTGCTTCTCCAATTTCTGATTTTTTTTTTACTGTTTCAAGATGAGGGGTAGGTGGGGTATACGTCAAGGATGCATCTCGTTGCCAGCATGTGTTGGACAACAGATGCAAACTCAAACAGCGTGTGGGGTTTCTGCTCAGGAGACCAGCCGGCTCGCCGGAGCACAGTTTTGAGCGGAGTCTTGTCGATTACCTTGATGCCGCCGTCGTTTTTCTCGTATATGCTCACCAGGTGAGGAGGCCTTGGGCGATGATCTCATAGCTTCTCAGCCGGATATCGAGTGCGTCAAGGGGCGTCAGAGAAGCGGGCATGAATTTGTAATGGTTTCCATAGGCTCCCACCGAGCACTTAGCTGGATAACTGCTGGAATGCAATTCAGCACCGGACGGAGTCTGATAAGACAGGCGCAAAACGGCCTAAAACTTGGGTTGCCGTTGTCCGTTGGCCAAACTTTGACCAAGAATCTCAAACTCAGACTCCTTATGCCCCGGACGCAAGGAGCTTTGTTTTTTTGGTAACCATCCCTGAGAAGCTTTTTATTTCCTTTCTCGGCCTTGCCCGGTACCACTGAATTGAGTCTCCCCCGATGGGCTCAGCATACATGTGTTTCAGTATATTGTACGTCGTCACAAGGATATCGCTGGTATTCAATGGCCAATTCAATAGCCTGTGTTCCTTCTTGCTTCGTGCTGATTGCGCGCATTTCACCACAGTCGTTGTTTGGATTTCTACCGGAGTTGTTGTTTGAGTTCACCAAAACCGCCGGAGAATTTCCCCTTTCGGTTTCTCCGGCGTGAATCTTTGCAGCTCGAAAATCCACAGCCTGTCTAAGCCTTCCGCACGCACTGCGCATGAGATGTTGCATTTACAGAACTCCGTGCTGCTGTCAAAATTCTCTGCTTACAAAACTTCACTACCTCGCCAAATCCCCAACACTTGGATAAATAAGCCAGACTGCTATTAACCACTTTTCCGCGCCCACAAGATTGCGCCCATACTAGTGCCTTGTTTGCGATTGCTGGTTTTGAGATGGCGTAGTCACTTGGCCACGCCTTCGGCATTTGCAAGCACCGGTCGCTTCGGAAGGTCGCAAAGCGTCTGACCGTTAATGTCCACCATTAGTCAACAGCTGAGGCATGCAAATGCTAGACAATGTTTCACTTCACAATGGTTTTCCGCTTGACCGCTTGGACATTTCCCCTCGCCTGTTCTACCTGCCTATTGGGGACTAGTTCTTGAGCAAGCTCCCCGTTGGTCGATCAGTTTGCGGGGAACAGATCAACCTCACCTGAGTAATGCGTCATGAGCGCGGGGACCGTTGAAACTTTTTGAGCCGTGCAACGAAATGAACATTTCGAATAGCATCTGTATATTCTGCGGGGGCCCGCCAATTTGTTCCTTTTACTTTGCGCATGGCTAACACAGTGCGCCATATAGAGTTGGAAGAGAAGCTGGGCAATTGGGCCGTTATACTATTAGACATTAAAAAATATTGTAGACTCGTCACAATGAATTCTTTGATATTACAGGAGTTATTAAACAAGAATTTAAAGTGACAAATGATGCGGACCACAGCATCCTCGCCTGACCAGTAGCCGATTACAGGATGCTCACTCGGCTTACTGTTGCAAAGACGAGAGCATTGCAGCAACAATGCTCACCATAGCAAAAGCAGCAGTCGCACCTTCTCAGGCCAAGCACAGAATTGCATATCCTCCCAGACAAGCTGGGTCGTTCCAGGAAATTTGTCTGCTAGTTTATATTCACTGAAAAACACTACAACTGCAAGACGTTCTACTTACTCAAGCAGTTGTGGAATCTAACTTGGTGACATTAATGACAATTTCCTGTGGATCTCGTCTATGTCATAACAAATATATTATTACTAGTTGTCATAATACTAGTTAGTCTATTGTACGTAGACTTCGTCGTCACTATTTCTCCGGTTATTTTTGGTTTTGTTGAACATTTTACGAGTGTAAACGTTCACTTATGCTGATATCATGTCGCACATTGACACCTTACTCGGCATCAACAACCTTAGTCTCAAAACCCTTTGGATTGGCCACATCAATGGCTTGAACATAGGAAAACAACTTCTCCTTGGCATCAGCCTTGGAGTTTCTCTTTCTAGAAATTCTAACACGGATTCTGAATGGAACACCCTTAACACCGCCTTCCCAGACCTTCTTGTTAAGCAGAGGGTCAAGTCTGACATCAGAGGTGCCCATCTCTCTTTGAGCAAAGGCCTTGACAGCCTTGACAGCACGTGGAGCTCTCTTCTTGAATTGAATTCCGTAGAGCTTCTTGTGCAAGTGGATGGTGTACTCTCTGGTGACTACGTCGGAGATCGCGCTTTTAGCCATTTTTAAATAATTTGTCGTTGAACTGGGTTGACTTGACGTAAAGTTTCAGTAGTGTCTTGATGTGGCTACTTGTTGAGTGGGCTAGATTTGGTTAGGGCTATCGGTGTTGTGAATTAGGGTTGGCGTGTATATTTTATAACCATTGTGTACATGCACATAAAACGTGCACATGTTTCAAATAATTTGGGGCTGGGGGAGCACGCCAGAAAAAGGGACAAGATGGTCAAAATGATAGAAAACAGAATATTAAAAAATAAAAAAAAAAAATAAGCGGGCATGGCCATTGGTGCTTCAGGTAAACTCTAGCTCTAGTCCCTCGTTTATACTGGCCCATGGTAGTGCATGGCTTGAGCATGCGCGATAGCTATTCAAGCTGTAATCAGTTGCATTATTTGGAGCACGTTAACGGAATTTGTCTTTGCAGAGCTGTGTTTGCAGTTAAGATTCCTGTCATTGCCTCTTTATCTGTTGCTAATTAGCTCCTCAATTCGATACATCATTCCTTAATCATTCAGAGCCTCCCTCTTTAGGAAAACGTTACTTCCCATATAGGCAATAAATACACAGAACCTGTCCATCCCCAAGAAATATCACCGCATGGACTCCAATAAATGTATGACATCTGCCCTCCCATCTACTTCTCAATTTAACATAACCTTTTTAAAGTGATGGATCCATCTCTATCGTTTTCAAATAATTTCTGGGGCAAGACTGACGCTGGCGTCACTGCCCTGGTAGGTAAAATGCACCAGTCTAAGCAGACCTTAGAGGAGGTTCATTCCTTTTACAAAGAGCGCTGTGCCATTGAAGACGAATATGCAAGAAAGCTTTTGGCTTTGTCTCGCAAGGGTTTGGGTAGCCAGGAAAGTGGCACACTCAAAGAAGCCTTGGACGTCATTAGACGTAACACTGAGTCCATGGCGAAATCTCACTCTTCTGCCGCCTCTCAAATCAGTAAGCAACTGGCTCAGCCACTGGACACTTTTTCTTCTTCGTTGAGATCTCGTCGCAAGACCGTCGAAGTCACTATTGAGAAAACGACAAAAGCGAAGAAGAGCCAGAACGCTGCTGTTGAGAAGGCAAGAGCTAGATTCGAGAGTGATTGCAACAAGATTAATGGATATACTGCCCAGCAGAATCTTCTTCTTGGCAAAGAACTCGAGAAAAACAACTTGAAACTGGAAAGAACCCAGGCCGGAATCGAAGGCTCCAAGAGAGACTATCAAAATGCCGTGCGCGCTTTAGCGGAAACCATTGATAGGTGGAACAGAGAGTGGAAACAGGCTTGCGACAAATTTCAGGATCTGGAAGAGGAACGTATCAACTTTCTGAAGTCCAATCTCTGGGCATACACAAATATTATTTCGACAGTTTGTGTTTCAGACGATGAGGGTTGTGAATCCGTCCGTGTCTCTCTCGAAACTTGTGACGTGAATAAAGACATCGAGTCATTCATCAAAAAGCATGGCACTGGCCAAGAAATTCAAGATCCCCCCGAGTTTGTCAATTTTATGAATGGAATCTCTCGTGATAACAATGAAAACGCCTATAAAATTGCTAACTTTGCAAGAGATCCTAGCGATGCTGCTGCAAACACCAGCTATCAGTCATATGCAGATACTTCTTTTACAGGTACCGACGACGGAAGCGAACAGGATCCCGACAGGTCTATCGGCTCTTTCAGTCGCTTGTCCGACCACTCCACAGGACCTTCACCATCTTCATTCAAAACTGGCCTTTTGAACATGCTGAGTCAAGCTCCAACTATTCCAAAGCTTAACTTTGGACGCTCCAACAGTCCAATCCCAGATGCAGAAAGTGATGAGGAGGGTGAAATGTTGGCATTACATGCGCCTCCTCCGCAACAATCCATTATGCAGAGTTATGAGCCTCCAGCCTTAAGCAACATTCCTGATTTAACTCACTCGCAAAATTCCAACTACTCACAGAACTCATCTCCGCGAATGAGTCCTCAGCCATCCCCAAATATGAATTCGGTTTACAGTGCCACATCTCTATCAGACTCACAGTCTTCTCAAGGCTCTACTGATTCGAGGACACGTACTTGGTCATCTCCTTTCCGTCGTAAGTCAACACAAGACATCAATAAAGGTTGGAATGAAAACACAAATAACAGAACATCGACAGATGAATTCCGCGGCACTTCAGCAGCCGGAAACTATGCGCAAGAGACTCTCAAAAGATCGACCGGAAGCACAATGTCTAATCCGGCCCCAGTTCTGTCCATGGGCGAAAACATGTTTGACTTGGGGATCAACCCTAGAAGTAATAACAATTCGAGGCAGCAAATGGAGCGACCTAAGTCTTATGCTGGACCCAAAGGTTACACTAAAAATGACCCTCTTGTAGCTGCTCTTGAAAGATTGAAAACTCCCACCACATCCACTGGATCAAACGATTTGAATGATTCTACTACGTTGGCCAAAAACTACGGTAGCTTGGGCCTGGGCGGAAGCAATGGACCATTGGTGGGTGCACCAAAGAGAGTCATTTCAAGAAGTGCACCTACTTCACCTAATCCATACTCTTCAAGACCAGGAGCATCGGGTTTTGATTCAGCTCTAGCACCGCCTAGATCTGCACACACGGCATCTTCAATGCAATCCACGTCTTCAGCTTATTCGTCTCAAACACAGGAAATGTTCAATGAAAGGGGAAGAATGCAGCGCCCCAAATCATCTGTTGACTTGTATAGCACCGCAAACTCATTCTTTGAAGGCCAACAGCAACAACAGCAACAACGAACACACTCCCCTGGTCCGGCAAGATCGAGATCTCCCGCTCCATTCCAAATAGCCGAAGATGGTCCTTATAAAACGGCTTCGCCGAATCCTAACAGTGGGCACCGTACATCTGGGTCTTTTATGTCCATGGATGGCAATTATGGACGTTCACAGAGCTCGACGGGATCGTATGCTACGATGCATACTGCCAGATCGTCGGAACCACTCCGCCCTACTCCAAAGAAGTCCATGACAAATTTGCACTGTGAGCTTCCTCAAGTTGCAAGAGATGGTCGCAGAGTGATCAAATATGCTAAGGCTAACTACGACTACCGTGCTGCTATCCCTGAAGAGGTGTCATTCAAGAAAGGTGATGCACTGCTTGTGCTTAGAATGCAGCAGGACGGCTGGTGGGAAGTTGAAGTTGCCAACAAGCATCATCGTGTTGGATTAGCACCTAGCAACTTTTTAGCGCCACTCTAAATTAATCTATATAAACAAGTAGTAATTTACTGTCGAAAAAGTATTGCCCGTCTTTTCCGTAAACAAAACATATACAAACTTTCCAGTAACATTTCATTAAAATACAATATACTATTTTCTCATACTACTACATTAGCTAAATTTCTGAAGCCGGGGTCTTAGATCCCCAAGGAGCATTTCTATAAAATCTTGTGACTGTCTCCTTGATGTCTGTGAAGAAATCTGGCTCAGGAATGTCATCTTCTGGGCCATAAAGTCTACGACCATGGTCAAGATTGATTTCGGAAGCCTTGATAATAAATCTTCCTCTGTAGTAAATTTTAGCACCAACATATGCGACAAGAACAAGAACAACAGAAACGTAGTTGGCAAAGAAGGTTCTGGCCGAGGATGGTTCCCCAAGAGGCCAAACTGCCAAGTAGAATTCTTCAATGATGAGCAGGATGCAAAGCGTAAAACCAAACCACGCCGAATATGGAACCATGATGGATTTCCAAGGAAGGTCCGACAGAGAACGACCTTGAGCTGTCCAGCCAGCTCTCATGCGCAAGTTGGATGCAAAAATAAGACCCCAAACATAAAGGGTGACAAGAGAAGTCAGATTCGAGAACCAGCCAAAAATAGTAGCACCAGATGTGTTGACGTTCATGTAAGCAAGACCACCACCAACGATTGTAGTGAGCAAGAAACCGTACCATGGACGACCATGCTTGTCACACTTTGTGAAGAATCTTGGAGCCATTCCGAGCTCGGCAAGACCCATGAGCATTCTTGGGCCGCAGTACATGGCTGCGTTACCCGAAGAAAGAACAGAGATAAGAATAATGGCGTTGTGAGCATCAGCAAGGCCTGGCAATCCTGCGTTTACGAATGCAATAACGAATGGAGAGGCCGCGGTTCCCGAACCACCAAAAAGATTCTCGTTTTGAGGATCGACAATGATAGTAACCATAAGAGAACCAAGAATATAGAACAGACCGAGACGAATCCAAATAGAGTTAACTGCTGCTGGGATGGAGTACTTTGGATGGCGGGCTTCGGCGGCTACGACACCGGACAATTCCATACCGGACATTGCAAAAATACAGTTTGGCATAACATTCAGGAAACCCTTGAAGCCGTGAATAAAAGGTGTGGTTCTCCAGTAGTGAAAACCAATTGAATCGCCCTTTGGACCGCCTCCAGCAGAAACGACAATAGAGCAAATGATGATAACAAAAATCCAGCAAAACTTAACCGTGGACATGATTGTTTCGGCTTCAGCAAATACATTGACGGCACAGATGTTGATAAAAATCAAAACCGCCAAGAACACCGTGATCCAGACTCCTGCATTAATAGAGTCGTTCCAATATGCCAAAACTGTGCAAAGACCAGAAAGCTCGTTAGGAATAGTGATCATGTAAGAGAACCAATAACACCATCCAAGAGAAAAACCAAGAGCAGGGTCAATCATACCACGAGCCCATTGTGGGAAGGCGGAAGGAACAGGGTAAAGAACTGCCATTTCTCCAATAGACTGGTTCAGGGACCAGGCCATAGCGCAGGCTAGCCAGAAACCAATCCATAAAGAGGCTGGACCGGCACTGTGAAGAGAAGAACCGGAACCAAGCCAGAGACCCATACCGATAGAGGAACCAATGGAAATCATAAAGATATGACGAGCCTTGAGACGACGCTCAAGTCCACCATCAGAGATTTCCGTAACGACGGTTCCCATCTCCTTTTCAGTGAGGTCTATTGGCTCACCAGCCATCTTGGACTCAGCAATGATGTCTTCAGCTGTCTGCATTTTTGAGTAAATAAGAGTTAGGTGTCTGTTGCAAACAGAAGATCAAAAAGCTCTCGCCGAAGGGGATTGGCGCATTTTATAGGCCGCATTGCAAAAAAGGCGGAGCCTACTTCTAAGTTTATTTTTGCAGATAAGAATCATCCTATGATTTTCGTTCTGTTTCGACATGATAGTGAATTGGACGTAATCGTTGAGGAGAAAGGGCAGCCCGAACTTCCTATTTCAGATACATAAAAGGCGTTTGGCTTATCTTGTCTGGGGCGTATGTCTTGGCGTTGCGCTAAATTGCTGATAAGACAAGTGGCTGTTGGTGATAAACCTTGTTACAGGAAGGCTCGAGGAGATCTGCATTTTGCAAGTTCTCGCAGCTGAGAGAATTCTTTCCCCTACCAATATTCAGAAGTACTTATAATTCCAGAAACTGACCTGTAGCGGGTACATGCTGCACACCGTTTATCAGCAGATACATTCAATGCAGGACAAGGAAGTCATTGGCGGGGGGACCAGCAATGCTGGCCTTTATCTTTTGCAGAGGCAGCCGCGCCTCGCGCATAGCGGATCTGGCCATCCTCTAACTCAGACTACTGACAGGCATGCCGCATAAACAGGCGACGTGCATAATACAGGACTTTCATTGAGGGTCTTGGCTACCCCCTGATATTTCACAGCGGCTAATCTATACCTCAAAGCTGTTGAATGCAAAGCCATCGCTAAGGGAAGCCAAGTTGTGCCAAGTTTACCGAACACGTCGCAGACAACCAGCCAACATCATTGCCCAATAGCATCAGCCAGCACCTATGCAAGTAATGCGATGAGAATCTGACACTCGCATATTATAGCATAGCCGCTTGCTTTACGACTTCTGTCTACTCAAATGGACCAGACCCCGTTATTACGAATGTGATTGCTTTTTTCATTTTGTTATCGGGAATTTTAACCTGATGAAACAAAATCGCCTGACTGGCTGCGGAGAAGCTTCTATGGAAGTATTCTCGATACCCGACAATAGTTTGCATGGTGGCAAAATGATACCGTCTGCGTTGTCTGGACCCACACTGATCTCGCTTTGTTTCAATTAGGCGTAGTATGATTTCCTTGTCAGCGATCATTTGTAGTAGCCTAGTCAATCTCGGATATGAGCGCCGCAATGCTAACGTTGTTTTTTATCAAAACTGGCTACTATTTTGGTCGACTTACGCCCAGGATGCGCTCTAGCCTACGGCTCTTGTCAAGCGTCCTCAGTTACGGTACAGCGGGTATCAGATTAACCCTTGTGACCTGAGTCAATTCTAAAAAAGCAAATCAAAAGTAGTTCTGTAAGCTTAGGACGAACGCTCAGATTTGGCCAAAGAATATGTGTTAATAGTTCAACTTGTCTGTGATCATTCAAAATAAATGTACCAGTCGTTCTTTGTTTGAGCGAATCACTTGCAATTCCAACTCTTTGTACGGAACGCCTCTACTCTGCATGGTAGTGTCGTCACCCCAAAGCGTATAACTAGCACATGAGAAAACTTTTGCAACTTCTTATCCGTCTAAGTAACTAGCGATAAGCCGAGATAGGTTAATGTCTTTTATGAAGCTGTGGACGCTGACGCTATGAAGAAAAACTGCACTGCAGTTCTGTATTGATACTTGCGTGCTCGGCCAGTGCTTCATTTCACCCGATTGTGATGACAGGAATGTAATGTATGTCTCCCGCCAATAGCCGTTAGATGTCCGGGGTAGTCCGAAACACAATGTTCGGCCCTTGCTATTTGATCGTTGGCCATTTGAATGGACGAATCGGCCAGGTTTTTCGTTTCATGAAGTACATAGACCGGGTGTAAAGTGACGGTCTCCCGCCTTAGCCGTTATTCTTCCCCAGGAGCTCCAGGAGACGGTATACTCGGTCTTTGCTATCAGAATGGGGCAATCGGCTAGAGCCCGCGATTTGTAACGTACAGCCTATCAGAATACCTTGTTGCAGATCTACTTAGGCAGGTCAAAAAATAGTTCAACATCATTGGTGATCGCTTTATTGGACCTAAAAGCCGTTGTGTACTGGTATCAAACTGAATCAGCGTAAGAAAAATTGACTTCTGTCGATCTTCCTACCATGCTGCTTTTGTTAGCAATCACACCATTAGAATAACGGTGTATTTTGATTTCAGTTGATTGGATGTATTTGAGCTTTTGCTTGCTAACGCTTATAGCCCAGTCTGAACATGGCCCAAAAATTGGCAGCGTCAACACACCGTTATGCAAGGCTTGGCTCTTCTTGTTGCTAAGCTGAAAACATTTTTACCGCCAGCTGAATAGACTGCGAGAGATGTCAAACCTCCAGTAAAGTCTTGGACATATATTCGCTTCTTCAATTTTGGTTAAAGCATCATGGTTGGTTCTATCGGTACTGCAAAGTGGTGAATAAATCAGGCTGAATCGTACTGAAGGGTGGTTATAAATAGTGAGGTACTTCAGTGACCGAAAAACCGTGAGTCTTACTATTTGCTTCAAGCCATAATCTTTCAGTCTCCTTTCAAATTGCTCAATATCATAGGTGTGCGAGCCTTGAGTAATATTTCAATCAAGCGTGCAGTTCTATGTCTTATGAAACAATGATCGAAATGATCGATAGCAAAACATTAGGGAAACTCTCTATCAAAAGAGCTAATTGCTTTGATCGTAGCTCATGGATAAGAGCAGCTGAAACCATTCTGATGACATCTCTATTTTGTATTTGAGGTACACTGAACAACAACAACAAATCTTTTTTTATGGTCGCATACGTCATTGATATAAATATTATCAAATGATCGAGGACGACTGAAACTGAATTGTCGATTTGTTTCCTCCCGGCCAACAATCACAAAATCCTCAGACAGAACTGCATTAGCGGGCTTTCGTTAAAATTTTAATTGCAAGACAAACATTGATAAAACAAGATTTTTGATGGCGCATTCTCGAAAGTTCTCTTACGCAATAAGTGCGTATTATTATTTGTACCGTGTCGTTTGATCTCTATTGACGTTTATAGGACACAGTGTGAAGCTATTCAAAATTGAAGTTTTGAGAAAAAACATGAAGTGTAGCATTTGAGTTGTATAGTGATTTACCAAAACTACCTTGTAACGACACTTTGGCCGAGCGGTCTAAGGCGTGTGACTCAAGTGAAAAACTTATCTGCTGTTTGTGGATTTCACATATCGAAAGATGCGTGGGTTCGAATCCCACAGGTGTCATTTTTTTGAGCTGCGCATCTTGACTCTTATTTTGAACTGACATAATACGTGAGCCAAGCTGACAAATTGACAAGGTTCGCGCGCAGATGTTTCCCGTTGTCATCATGCCGTCGAGGCTATGGTTTTGCCATCTTGTGTTTAAGAAATGCTTCTCAGTGGGCAGTCTAAGGTGTGGTCGGACCTGTAAGATTGACAGCTCTATTTCTAAATTTCAATTTAACTACTTTTGGGACTAGCTGAAAGCGTTTGTCACTTATGGTGCTTGTGCACCTTCAGAACGATCTCCAGAATTCTCGTTCAGCCCAAGGATCGTGGCGGCAAGGGAGTGGTTGACTCGGTGCTGGCCGCAGCCCCCCGCAGCGACTTTGGTCACACTGCCCGCTATCGAGGAATTTCCGCGCAGAATACGGGCGCACAGAAAGATCGTGGCGGCAAGGGACTGAGTGACTGGATGCTGGCCGCAGCCTCGCGGTTGGTAGCACCGCCGCTGTCGAGGAATTTCCGCGCAGAATACGGGCGCACACAAAAGTCGATACACAATAACTTTTCAAGATTTGCACAAATACGTCCGTCATCCAACGACATCGTGAGAATATACCAATTCATCTAACGATATCGTGAGAAGTGTCAAATTGCAGCGGATGCTCACGAAAGCTCTGCGCCATGGGCCATCAGTTGAAACCTCAAGGACGTCATTCCTGGTGAGGCAGCAGCCAGATTGGTCTTAGCTTCTACTTGTATCATGGATTGTTCCGCCTTTGCAGAGCGACTAGTGTGAGTGGACCCCGCCCAGCCCACGACAGCGCAAATATATAAAGAAGCAGTTCATCTTTTCACGAGTTTGTATCACTCCTCGTCCATCAGTTTTCTTCAATCAAAGCGTTCATAATCCCTGTAAACAATGCCCTACTTTCAACCTGTCGGTGGCAATCAACGCGTGTTTCCCGGAGGAATCTCCGTGCTGGCCTGTCCGTTCAATTTAAGTAGAGTGCAGATGGGCGCAAGAATGTCAATTCTCGAACTTCCAGGTGCCAACAAGCCTCTGGCTGTTGCTTGTCCTGTTCCATATGGTCCAGAATGTGATGCATTGCTCAATAAAGTTGGTTCCAGCAATGTCAACTATCTGATTACGCCAAACGCTGAGCACGACTCTGCAGTAAAAACCTGGTCTGAAAAGTTCCCTGGTGCCACGGTCGTCGGCCCCGTTGGTATAGAAGAAAAGACAAAGACATTTACTTCCAACTTTATTGGTTTTGGCCCTTCAGACTCTTCTAAACTCTTGAGCCCAACCGAATTGTCAGCTAAGGGTCTGGGCTCTGATTTCTCGGCCGGATTGGACGTCATCTACCTGAACGGTCATAAGAACAAGGAATTTGTTATCTATCACAAGTCTTCCAAGTCCCTCATTGTTGGAGACCTAATTTTGAACCTCCCCGCTTATGAACAGTACAAAGGTAGCGGGGTTAGTCCAACTTCAGCGCTAACCTACTTTGTTCATTGGTTAAAGGCTGATAGTTTTCTTGGAAAATATCTTGAAAATAGTTTCTTGAAGGATAAAAAGGATGCCTCAAAAGGTCTTAATATTATTTATGGTCTGCCATTTGAGAGAATTCTGCCGTGTCATGGAGATATCATTGAGGCTGGGGCTAAGGAGAAGTTCAAAGATATTTTCCAGTTGTAACATGTTTGAATAGGCTATGAAGGGAAAATTATGAAAGCTCTACAAGTACTAGAATGACAGTATTTAGCTAGCAAATATTGAAAATATTATTGTTCAATCAGTCTGTACTTTCTCTGTCCACATCTGGCTATGGCCCACCTCCCTGTCCACATCTGGTCGTGTTTCGAAACTCACATTCTGACCTGGCAAATTCACGTCTTGAAGAAGTATTCCAATTGAGACACAAAAGAACAATGGTAGGTAAATTGGAATAGTAGGAAGGAGCCTTGATGAAATTGGTCCTTCATATTGCCTATAGGACTAGAAGTTTGCTTGATTTGCGAATATCGGCCAAGAAGCGAAGCCGAAAGGGAGCGAATTGGCTCAAGTATAGCACATGTCAAGAGTGAAGCAGAATATTTGGTATATTGAAATACACTGCAACTCACAGCTTTTGAATTACTCCGTCATTTAATGCTAACCCAGGATCAACTTATTGGAGCAGGAATGTTAGCTGTTGCGATCTTTGTATTCGCTTATTATACACTCTGGGCCCTTGTTCTTCCATTTGTTGACGAATCCAACGTTTTCTACTCTTTCTTTCCTCCTCGTGAATGGGCTATTCGACTCCCGGTTGTTCTGCTATTAGTAGGCTTAGCTGTGGTGGGAACCTTTGTTGGCTCTGTCATGATGAAGCAAGCTGAAAAGGAAAGGCTCAAGCAGGCTAAGAAGAAGTCACAATAGGAAGACTATCAGTCTGTTCTGATTCAACCGATATCACAGACTGAAGGCAGATTAAGTACATAACAAAATATTATTGAACGCTCTGGCGCTGGCTGATCAAAGTTTTGTAATGTTTGAACTATCAGTAAGTGTGCATCTGATGACGAAATCAGCTTCTTCGAGTTAATTTTACGCTATAAAAAATCCTTCTTGCCGTGTTGTCACCACCCACTATTATTCGCGATGGTGGTCATGCTACCTGCACAATCCCTGCACTTGTTCCCGACAATAAGCAATACTCGCCATCAGTTTCTGTTACAGGTTACATACAAGCTTTGACTATATACTGACAACCCCAAAATTTCGCGTGGAGATTGCAATCGCTTTATTATAGTGTTATTTTTATTTTTTTTCAACATACCCTTTTCCATCTCACACAGAGTCGATGTGGCTCTATACCTAAAACGGAAAATGCTAATTCTTCCATACATTTACATTTGCATAGAAGGATTTCACGACAAACTGCGCCGGTAGCAAGTGTTGTTAAGGCAATAAACAACTTTTTGAGATAGTAGGAATATCACTGTCTCAATTAGATATTACCTGCAATCTAACTTCTTTGCGTGAAATTAGGTTAAGAGCAGCTATTTTTCCCGCTCGTCGTTTCTACTTTTGCGACTTAAGTGCAGGTGTAAAAATAGAGCTGCTACAGAGTTATTGACAGACTTTATCTTTTCAATTTTGTTGAGTGCCCACTAAAATACAACATACTCTTTTTATTAGCGTTCCGCTAGGCCCATCTCATGAGTAAGCCTGATGCGCTAGCCAGTTGCTCAGAGCTTTCCGGCCTCATCTTGCGGTTTTCATCAGCGATTGGCATGGATGCATTTTTTAGGGCACTTGTTGATGTTTTAATTTCGCAGTTTGGTGCTTCGAGAGTCAGCCTATGCCGTCCATACGATCCTACAGAAGTTTACAATTATCCATGGGGACTACAGGCAACTTGGCAGCAAGATAATAGAGTAGAGAAGTCAGACGACTCAAACGGTGACGAGGGAGATGATTGGATTTCTGAAGACAAAGAAAACACAGGTGGGCAGAAGAGATTCTCCAGGTTCAATACGATTCCCAAACTTCAGCAATACCAGGTGTATGATCATTTAAGAGCTCTAGAGGCTGAGCTAGATCCGATTATTGAAAATGGTGAACTTCTCAAAATTATTGAGCTACCTGATCCTGTTAGCATATCTACGAGAGGTGCCCAGAGCACCACTTGTCATCCACCAATGGATAGAGGGCGCAGTTTTTCTACCAACCCTGGCGTTCAATCTGGCTCTTCAGGAAGGCGCAATCTTGCAGCACTAGGAGGATCACCGTGGAGTTCAGCTCCGGTTTCCCCCATAATTCTTAATGAAAAAGAGGCAGATAAGAGTCCATTCTTTAGCAAAACAGTCAAAACGGGTGAAAAGGCAATTATTCACATTCTGCTCATTCTGCCAGGTGAAAACCGTCAGCCAATTGGACTCATAACTTTTGTTACCAACAGAGTACCCTTCCCATCGTCCTTGATGTCTCTCTTAGTACTTCTTCAGCCTCATTTCAGTACAATGTTCCTTCATGCCCGCACTCATTTTTCGATGGATAATCGTCTTGCGTCTTCACATAGCGATGTTGAAAAAATAAGTCGGCGCTCCAAAGTCATAAGATCCCTACAGAAACGAGGAAAAGTACTTTTCAATGGAAAAGACCGGGTTGTGTTTGACCATCTTGAAGCCCATACCGGTTCAAAGGCAAGGCATCTGTTGAAGATGATTGTTGATGCTGTTCCTGTTCAAGTTTTCACCGCTGATTCTTTGACAGGAAATGTAACATGGGCGTCTTGGCGCACTCTTGCATTTCGTGGGCAGACCGCTGAGCAATTTTGCAAGCATCCTGAGCAAGCAATTCATCCAAGAGATAGATCTAGTTATGAGAGAGCTTGGAAAGATGCTTTAGCCACAGGAGAACCAAAATGTCTTTTGATTCAAGTCAAGCGTTTTGACAGTTTATATCGGGTATTCTTTATGCGTGTTTTACCCTTACGTGATGTTGAGGATGGCCCAATTAGACAGTGGTATTGTACAATGATGGATATTCATGATCAGCGCATGGCGGAGCTAGATGTTGAGCAGCGTGCGCGTGAACGATCTGTTAACTTTGGTGACGGAAATACCCCTAGTATTACCTTCACATTGTCTTCAACAAAAGGTATGGTAAGTGTCAACAAGAAGTGGACCCAATATACTGGTCTCACCGTTTCTGAGACATTAAACAGTGGTTATCTAAATGCCATTCACCCGGATGACTACGAGAGTGCGAAATTCCACATTGATTTGAAAGGTGAACAGGCTAAATTTCGGCCGAGAGAACAGAGCCCTGGAGTTTACTCAACTGAAGTGCGGATAAAGAATGCAGCAGGTGAATATCGATGGCACCTTGTTATCTATACTAGAAGCGAAAGCCTGGATGAGCCAACCGGTTTGTACTTTGGTTATTGTACTGATATTCAGGAACAAAAGTCTATTCAAGAGAATTTAAAGCAAGCAAAGGATGCTGCACAAAAGACCATTGAATCTAAAACAATGTTTCTTAGCAACATGTCTCATGAAATCAGAACACCTCTTATCGGAATCTCCGGCATGGTTGCATTTCTCTTGGATACCCCGTTGTCAGATGAACAACTTGACTATTGTCATACAATTTCATCCTCTTCTGAGGCCTTACTGATGGTTATCAACGACATTCTTGACATCAGCAAAGTGGAGTCTGGCAAAATGTCACTGCAGTATTCCTGGTTTCAGGTGCGTCGTTTCATTGAGGAAGCAAATGAACTCGTTTCCCCCATGGCTATTTCGAAAAACCTTGAGCTCAATTACATCACTGATAATGACGTTCCTGTTTGGGTGAAAGGTGACAGAGTTAGGCTGAGACAAGTAGTGTTGAATTTGATTGGAAATGCTGTCAAGTTCACCGATACTGGGGAGGTGTACACGAGGTGTTCGTTGGAAAGCATTGACGATAAAGAGGCAGTACTAAAATTTGAAATTCACGATACTGGTAGGGGTTTTACCGAAAATGATACAAAAAGAATGTTCAAACCGTTCTCTCAGTTGCAAACTATGAGCACTGCGTCCTCATCTTCGACAGCTTCTAATCCCCCTGGATCTGCAGGGAACCCATCAGGAACAGGTTTGGGTCTAGTTATCTCTCGACAACTTGTGGAGCTGCACGGCGGACAGTTATCTTGTCACGGAGAAAAAGATAAGGGGTCTGTTTTCTTTTTCACATGTGTGGTGGGCATACCCACCATCGACGATCGCCCTTCCGAGGAGCTGCTGAGCAAGACTTCCAAGATGCAAAAGAAGTCCAGAATGATTGATTCTGATCTCAACATACTTGTTGTCTGTCAGTTTGAACGAACATCAGAATCGATCGCCCACCACATCAGAGCCACAGTTACCAACCCAGAACGTTGTGCTATTGAATATGTGGCCACCTTGGAGCAGCTGAGGGGGTATGTGTCCGATCCTACTGTGATGTGGACCCACTGTGTTGTAAATGTGAGCGATGTTGAATTTGTGTTCAATTTCATTTTGGAAGCGCTCAAAACTGGCAGTATCAAGCGAGTAAAGCAATTTCTATTCTTGACAAACTCAACTCAGAGAAATGAATTGCAAGCACGGCTAAAGCAGCTGGACAACAAGATTGTGGAGAAGTTTGTGTATCTTCAAAAACCATTGCGACCGTCACGATATTCGGTAGTGTTTGATCCCGCTGGATACCAAGAAGCGTCTCATGATCATAAGCTTGAGTCTGCGCAAGAAGTTGTAAGGTCACAGAGGGAAGTGTTTGAAAGCTTGGCTAGATTTGGAAGGCTAAGGAAATTGAGAATTTTGTTAGCTGAAGACAATCTTGTCAATCAGAAGGTCATAAGCAAATTTCTTGAACGGAGTGGCATATCTGTCGATGTGACGCCAGACGGTAGTGTGTGTACGCAACGAATTTTGGGCCAGCCAGCTGGATATTATGATTTGGTGCTCTGTGATTTGGATATGCCACGCAAAAACGGTTTTGAAGTCTGTCGAGAAATTCGTCGATGGGAAAAGGAGAATGGATATGCCGCAATTCCGTTGCTTGCATTGAGTGCTTATGTGATGAGTGAGATGGAGGGTAGGTGTAAAGAGGCTGGCTTCACCAAGTACATATCGAAGCCTGTTGACTTTTCAGATCTTGGTGATGCAATTATTCAATTGCTCCGGGATTCAGACGTTACCGTTTGAGGTGACTATTTATAGGGTTAATGCATATTTTCTTTTGACCGGCTTGTAGTTCGCACTTATTGAGAGAGACACGGGAATTGATGTACCGATGCTTGTTGAAACTTACAACCAATCTGGTGGCCTGAGCGGGATCGGCTGCTCGGCTTCTCACAGACGCTTCCACAATCAGATAAAACCAGATGCACAGGTCCACATACTGCAGCATGCGATTGAAGAGACAGATCTTGCAATTCGAGATTCTCAACTAGATGCGGGTCGTCAAAATGCGGCTTTGTGCCAGGGTAGTCATTGGTATCACTTGAAGTGACCTTGTAACAGGAGTCTGGTTGGCCACCTTTTATTTGCACCCATTCTGATTCTTTATTTGGCGACTTTCTGGTTGCCGAAGCTCCGTCAGCCTATGTGGCTTATACAGTCTGTATATGGGAAGTACATGCAATGGCCAGTTTCCATCTGGCGCATAAGCTGGACCAGATCAACCGTCACGAAGAAGTGCAGAATATTTTTGTTGCATTAGACGGTATAGAATACTTTGACTATTTATAAAAATATGGTCGCGACACGACGGATCTGAATGGCTGCTGATCCAGAATAGCAATAAGAAACGACTAGCAAATAAAAGCCTCTCGGCAGCTCATTTGACATTCTCACATGACACACGTATCCTCTCTCCTCTTGTCATTTCTTTATAACAAATTCAGCAGCCCTAACGGCAAGCAGATGGCTACGCTTGACGAGACGAGCCTGGGTAAGTTTCAGCAGGAAGAGACTGTTTAAAAGGACTATTTACCATCCACCAAACAGAATGCAGCTGACAGATCAATGCTATTTATAACTACATGGTGCCGACCCTTGCACCTCTGCTGGCAATAAACATTTCCAAGGGCCGTTCGGCAGAGGGGGCTGGGTTTCATCCAAGTAAAAGCAGTGGTTCCAGAAGGGTCCCGATATGGACAGCGAGTGTCGCGGCGACCAAAGAATCCAACAAAGGGCGCTAGTGCTCTCGAGTTTTTTGTCGCAACAATGCCGCAGAAAAAATCACAAAGACCGCTGACTAATTGCGCTTTGCAACAATGTCTGGCCGCTCTACCTGCCTGCGAACACCAGCTGTGTTATGCTGGCTGAACGGCTGTGCAAATGCTTCCATATTGTTGCATGTCCTGTTGGCTCCCGCCTTGCAGGCTTCCTTATATGGCTAGCAAAGTAAACCCTCTTTGGAGGGGACCGACGTAACTTCACCACCACACCACCACACTGCTGGACGAACGACACGAAACACACCACTACAGCATTGACGACAATTTGCAAGCAGAGCGAATTCCAACAGAGAGCAGTATTCACATATCCAGATAAACAGCCAGCTCATGCAATAGAAAATGGACAATCTGACCGCCATGACGTCACATGTGACGCTGGACAAGCAGCCGCCGGGCCCAGGAGGAGGCCCTCCTCGACGAGAAAACCCTGCTGCGGCCATTGCCGCCGGGAAGATCCCCACGAGCCCGCGGCAGGGCGCGAACGGCGCCGCCCCAAGCAGAGGGAACTCTTGGTCCGATCGCGGAGCAGCGACAATCATCCAATCACACCAGGACCCCTCGGGCTCGGTGCAGACGCGCATCATCAAAAAGTCCGTGGAGGACTTCTCGCTGGGCGAAACTCTGGGAGAAGGCGCCTACTCAACGGTGGTCGCGGCAACCGACCGCCAGACGCTGCGCCAGTACGCCATCAAGGTCCTTGACAAGCGCCACATTATCCGTGAAAAAAAGGTCAAGTACGTCAACATTGAAAAAAACACGCTGAACCGTCTGGGCGAGCACCCGGGCATTATCAAACTATATTATACTTTCCAAGACTACCACTCCCTCTACTTTGTACTTGACTGTGCATCCCACGGCGATTTGCTGTCCCTCCTGAAGCGTTTTGGCTCGCTGGACGAAGCCTGCTCGCGCTACTATACATGCCAAATCTTGGACGCGGTGGAGTACATGCACAACATGGGCGTGATCCACCGCGACCTCAAGCCGGAAAACATCCTGCTGGACGACAAGATGCGTGTGAAAATCACCGACTTTGGCACCGCAAAACTGCTCGACTTCAACGACCAAACCCAGTCGTATCCAGAAGACGTGCGCGCAAACTCGTTTGTGGGAACGGCGGAATACGTCCCGCCGGAGCTGCTGACGGGCAAGTCAACAGGAAAGTCGTCCGACATTTGGGCTTTCGGCTGCATTCTCTATCAAATGATTGCAGGATCGCCCCCGTTCACCGCATCCAACGAATACCAAATCTTTCAACGAATCATCAAGCTCAACTTTTCGTACTCGGCAGGGTTTCCGTTGATTGTGCGGGACCTCGTGAAGCGCATCCTCGTGAAGGAGCCTTCCAGCAGACTGTCGGTCGCTCAAATCAAGCGACACAAGTTCTACGCTGGCGTCGAGTGGGATCGAAGGTCCATCTGGAAACGCCCGCCTCCAAAGTTGCAACCCTTCCAAGCGTTCTCCTCAGGCTCTTCCAACGCCGCCAAGCTGATGCCCTTCCGCCAGCAGCACACGCAGCAAGCGCTGCGGCAGGCAAAGCAGCTGGCCTCTGGTCCTCCGCGGGTCGCAAGTGCCGGGAATTTAATTGGAAACTACCAGAGACAGCCGTCGTCTCAGAACCAGCAGCCACACCACCAACAGTCGCAGCGCTTGCAGCCCTCTCCCATGAGCCAGGCGCAAAACGCCGCTTCCTCGTCTGCACACAACCTGTCAACGCCGGGGGCCGGAACTGTCTCGGCCTCTGCGGCAGCAGCCGCTTTGGCCGGGAGACAAAATGGACTCCCGCCAATCAACACGCAAGCGCAGATCAAAAGCGTCCCTCGCTCCACGTCAGCCGCTGCCAGTTCTCCGTCTGCCCCCGTTTCTTCTTCTCCACTCGCTCAATCCCCTGCCCAGCCAGTGTCGCAATCTTCTCAGCAGCCCCAGGCACCGGCCACGACTCAGAAAAGCAGGCCGTCGCAGGGTGCTCCGGACGCTGAATTCTTGATCCAGCAGCAAAGGGAGCTGCAGCAGCTTGCACAGGAGCGGAGATTGGCGCTGCAGCAGAGACAGGCCGAGGCCAGAAAGCAAATGCAACTGCAGCGCAGAGAATCGGATATGAGAATAGCAACGCCCAGTAGCCCAAAGGACTCCGCAGCCCATTCAGGTGCGATTCGCGCCGTGACACCATCGTCTGCTGAAACCGAAGGCCGTCGAAGGGCCAGCGAAGACCAGAAAACGAGATCTCCGAGCACAGCAGTAAAGCACCTCTCACCGCCCTCTGCCACAATGGTTGATGCGGAATGGGCATTCCTCCTCAAAAGCAGTGACGAACGCATCTTGAAAATTGGCACTGTGTATGTAATCACTGCAAACGCCAGTAACTACGAGGAACCGGTAGCAGACGAAAAAGAAAGCAGCTCCAACAAGTTCTCAAAGCTGTTTAGCACCAAGAAGAAGCAAAAACGCCATTTAATTGTAACCACCGCTGGCAGAATGCTGTTTGTTGGACCCGACGATCAAAAGCTGCGAATGGAGATTCCATTCGTTACACCACAGGTGTCTCTCCGTGAATATCCATTCAATAAAAAGACCCAAATGGGAGCTTTTTCAATCGAAACTCACAACAAGGTTTTCACCGTGGAGGATCCGAATGGCTCCTATGAGTGGATGAATGTGGTCGCCAAAGCTAGAGAATATGTGGAGTCTGCAAATGCTGTCAATGCTTCCACACGCCATGCTGTGGCAGCAGCAGCAGCACTGGCTGTCAGCAATTCACAGCAGGCGCAAAACCAATCGCAACAAAAGCCGACGCGGACAATGCTGCAACGGCACGAGATGCGCAAAAATGAAGCTAGACGAAAAGCGAGTGGTTGGTGAAAACACGTGGTCATGAATGTAAATGCTTGCATTTTAGAAATAATCATAATAATTTTTTTATTGTACGCGAAGACAAAGAATAAAAAAGCTGGAATTATTACTTTTTGTTTGACGAGCTAAACAATACTTAGTCATTTGTAAGACGACCGATTAACAGGTATTTAAATAGATTAGTAGGTTGAAATCAGCATGCAATGTCGGACGCATCAAAGCAGAACTTGGGCTCAAGTCCATCTATCGATGCTGATTTAGCTCTACCTTCCAACAAAATTTCACTCATGAGTTTTCCGGTAGCGGGAGCGTTATTGATTCCCCAGCACGAATGGCCAGAGGCCAAAAACAGGTTGGAGACATTGGTTTCACCTATAAATGGACCAGTGACAGACGCCATTTGAACGACCGGCAAATAGCAGGCTTGGCGTCTCAGAATACGACCGTGTCGCAGTTCATCCGATATTTGGCCAGCATGCTCGAAAAGGGCGTCGCATTTCTCTCGAATAACCTCGACATCGTCTGTCGTTTCCGGCATTGGCGCGAGCGTGTCACCTTCGCCACAAACGTAGACCTCATCAAAGCGCGGGTAAATTTCTGGCGAGACGTAGTTGCGGCGAGAAAGCTTGATCTCAGTGAAAAGTGCGATCGGAGTCACCTGGCGAGATGGTTCAATTGTGATTGAGTGCGCACGGAGACCCTTGATAGGACAGGACAAGAGCAACTTTGACGTCCAAGGACCCATTGCCGCAACCACTTGGTCGGCAGCAATGTGCACCGGTTCCGACGACGTCTTTGTGGTGTAGACAACGCCATTAGCTTCACCGGTAGACGGATCAGTAAGAATTGATGTTACCTTACCCATCTTGATGTCCACAGCGCCAGATTCCTGGGCCTTCTTCAGCAAAAAGTTGGTAAAGAGGTAGGGGTGAACCTGGGCGGTGGTTTCTTTTGTGCCAATCATTGACCACTCCTCAATGATTGATTCCCGCACCCAATCCAGTCCTGGGGGGCAGTTCCCTTGAGAGTTGGGCGACGTGGCGGCCGATGAAATGGAGCTATCAGCTGAAGCTGCCGATGAAGCTGGCGATCCAGCGTCACTGTTACCTCCCGCGCCGATAGACTGCGTATGGATATCTGGTTGCTGTGTTGATTTGAGCGAGTTGTGGGTTCGGGCTCGTTCTGGTCCAAACGAGTCTGCGTCTGGTTGTTTGTCCTTTGACAAATCGCCTTCCAGTGACACAGTATCCAGACGACGATATCCCCACTCTTTTGCACCATTGTACTCCTCCGCAAGACGACGATGCAACTCGAAAGACAAGGGAACAATCTGCTTTGGAAAGGCCCATAGAGCCAACAAGCCACCAGCTTTTCCCGACGCACCTCCGGCCGGACGAGCTGCTTCGATAATTGTGATGTGATGGAAATTTGCATCAAACTTTGGATGTCTGGTGAGATAATACGCAGTCATTACACCAATAATGCCTGCTCCAATAATCACAATCTCGTGGCGATTCGAATTTGATTTAGACATGATTAACGGAAATATTCTTTTCAGGTTGAGAAGCCAATAAAATAAATAAAAGTATACGCTCTCAGTGAGTTATGGATGAGGGAGAGTCAAAAACACTTGAAGTGAATAGCGAGGCTCCTTTTTGTTTGCTTTCAACGTTGCTAATTTGCTTGCTCACAGCAATGCACTTTTGCTGAAATAGTCACGAAATGGTGGGTGGGATGAAGTGGTTTTCAGTATTTTACAACCTGGGATGACTAAAAAGTCTGTGATTTGTCTGCTGGGTGAGTGACCGTCAAGAGAAATTAAATACGCAAGCTGGTTGCCCCACTGGCGGATTTGTTTCTTTATCTGTTTGCTCTTGCCTTTCTTTTTTTTTTAACTCAAAAAGATCAGCTCAGTCCACCAGGCCAGTGCTTCACTAACAGGTTGGGGGATACCCAGCTGATGCAGCTTTTCGCCGCAAGGATCATGCCATATGATTATGTCTGCTTCATAATTCCCCGCCACGATACGACGTATATCCAAACCATGCAAAGGTATGTGCAACCGATTACACTGAAGCTAGAGACAATATGCTGATATGATACGGGGTGCAAGCAAAGCTACAACAACCAGCCAGTATCTTCACTGTCTGGCGATGGCTGTTTTCGTAAGTGAGCACAGGAGGGTTTGGGTTTCACCCTGGAAAAAGAACGAAGCACCTCAAAGCCCGTGCAATTCTAAAATTGGCGGTGCTGATCGACAAACAAATTATGCAAACAGCGTCTCTGCTATGAATTAGATTACCTGTTGTTCACCCGTTGCACTGGGGTTCTGGATAAGTGCTTTTCATCTGTGCTATCGCCCGAGTAGGCAAATCAAGTGGCCTGTTCCTGACAGCACGCCGCATAGACCCCACCAAACCTGTCAAAAAACTTTTGGAGAATCGTATGATTTAAAGGGATAAGTAGGAGGATAGCAAAAGCAAAAAATAACGGCTACCAGACACTGCGGGGAAATTACATTCAGAGGTTACTTGTTGATGCTGGAGGACTTAGCATGCCTTCGCCCCAGGGCCCTTGTTATTATTTGTGCACTTCGCTTGCAGCAGTGCATCAGCGGCTTAATTTGGAAATGACTGAGCATTGTCCAATCATGCCTAGCTGAGATCGATCTGAGACATTGTTAGACAAAGACTTCATTGGCTGGTGGGCAGCGCCTAGAAATGATTGGGTGTTGTAGTTTGTCAATCTCGGGATGAATCGCCGGTTGCTGCATGCTAAGTAGCCTCGACTTCGACTTGCCTTGTTGGGATAGGACAGCGGGGATACAAAATGATAGGCGGAATAGATGCTTTGCAGAGCCTGACTGTGGATCAATTGACTGGACCAACTTTCAGGACGTAATCATTCCATATATTCTATTCTATCTGTGATTAGCATGTCGAATATCAAGATTGTTCTGCACCAAGGAACATTCAGAGTGCGACCAAAGTATTCTCAAGCAAAGTTCTTTGATTCTTTATTAACGTTGTACCTAGTATCTTTCTATTCTGGAGCAAAAGTGCTATTGGCTTAGGACGCAGCCTCTGCCTCAGGGTCACGCTTGAACATGACTGGCTCACCGACTCTGTAAGCCTCGGGGTCACGCTTGAACATGACGGGCTCGCCAACGGTGTAAGCCTCGGGGTCACGCTTGAACATGACGGGCTCGCCAACGGTGTAAGCCTCGGGGTCACGCTTGAACATGACTGGTTCGCCAACGGTGTAAGCCTCAGGGTCACGCTTGAACATGACTGGCTCGCCAACGGTGTAAGCCTCAGGGTCACGCTTAAACATGACTGGCTCACCGACAGTGTAAGCATCGGGGTCGCGCTTGAACATGACTGGCTCGCCAACGGTGTAAGCCTCAGGGTCACGCTTAAACATGACTGGCTCACCGACAGTGTAAGCCTCAGGATCGCGCTTGAACATGACTGGCTCACCAACGGTGTAAGCCTCAGGGTCACGCTTGAACATGACTGGCTCGCCGACAGTGTAAGCTTCTGGGTCGCGCTTGAACATGACTGGCTCGCCGACGGTGTAAGCCTCAGGGTCACGCTTAAACATGACTGGCTCGCCAACGGTGTAAGCCTCAGGGTCACGCTTAAACATGACTGGCTCACCGACAGTGTAAGCCTCGGGGTCGCGCTTGAACATGACTGGCTCGCCAACGGTGTAAGCCTCGGGGTCACGCTTGAACATGACTGGCTCGCCGACGGTGTAAGCCTCAGGGTCACGCTTAAACATTACCGGCTCACCAACGGTGTAAGCCTCTGGAACTGGTGCTGCGTTGACATACGCCAAGATGGTGAGGACAATAAGAGAAGACCACTGCATTGTTTGTTAATCAGAGTTTATTGAAAGAGTTAATGAAGGTGATTTTTTTTCAGAATTCATACTCTTTTATATATTAAAAATCTATTCTCTTAATTGTACGTTCCCGACTACTATGACATCTCAATAAGGAAAGTATAGGTACAAGCAAAGAGACCATTGATCCTCATTTAATGCTCCACGCAGACGCATCTCCATTACAGAGCGCTTTTGGGGAGTTGGATTCCATGTCCCTGACTTTCTAGGAATGCTGTTCTGGGCTTATGCAGGAATGACCACTGTGGCTTCCCGAATAGGTAACTTTTATACTGATGACTTGTTTCATCATTGTCTCCCAGTGCCTTAGCAGACTCATTTTGTACTATGTACCGTAAACTAAAAATGATCCTACTACGTCCGATCTGGTTTTGTACCAACATCAAGACGTCAATACTATCGCTCGCCGTGCGCTTCGATGGCCACAAACGCCACTTTGGAACAATTGCATTCAAATATCAAACAATTAATGAACCGACGAATTTAATTACTATTTAGCTGCTTTCATGCTTTAATGTAGACTTGATGGACTGGTAATTGTTAAGGATAGTCTTGAATACGTGCAGCCACCTGCGTATCTTCTCACCTCTATCATTGAGACTCAATGCAAGAAATACCAACTATTTTAATGCATGTTGAAGATTTCTTGAATCTAGAATAAAGGCGGTTCGAGTACACGGCACAGGAGAAAAACATGATAAAGGTTTAATCCATGCGACCCAGGGAAACCACAAATGTTTTATGTGAGCGTACTTGATGTCAGATTTTGAGGTCACCTCAATCCAAAGATCGCTTTGAAAGAGAGACATTGTATTAACAAGCTGCTAAAAGTTGTTATGCAAAATCGCATGTATTATTCGTGGAGTTGTGATGATTCAAACCGTTCTTGCTGCAGAGGTAAGTAGAATCAGCGTTATAATGAAACAACAAGAAGGCTTTATAAACATCCCAAGTAGATGGCGCATTCCGGTCGTAGATGACATACTACTTGCGGATTAAGACTTATTAAAGTATCGGGACTACTGAATGTTTATTTGTCTGCTGTTGAGAAGGAGACGGAGCTCATTAGCGGCTAGATGTAGGCTTTGGCATGAAATACGGAACCTGACTATAGTATTTAAAGATAAGCTCGAAGATTGACCCTTATTTCCTTCCATGAATGGCGTAATGCCACCCAAATCTCCCTGTTCAGCAGTCTCGTCCAATTCAATGATGATGATCATGTCGAACGTTTTTTTCCTTGACTTTTTTATCGAATCAGTGGCTTTGCTCAAATCAGTAGCTTTGCTCATGTTTTACACTCCAAATTCTTTACCATGTTTGCTAACCGATAATTATAGTCTTCAGCCTGAATTTCTATTCAGCGGAATGGCCACACTGGCTCACTTTGACCTGTCAAGACTCCTGAAAATTGAAATATTTGTAAACACTAACACAGATTCATTTGACGTAACATAAATATTCGAGAATAAGAAGATTACATTGATAGATCTATAGGCCCGCTTCAGACAGATTTGACCTGATTGACTTGAACCGCAGGATGCTTCACACTTTCTGCCTCAACATCTTCAAGAAAATCATCAGGATCAATCTTGGAAGTAGCAATAGCCTCTGCCTGCTGAACATTAATCTTTTTGGACGATCCAAACAACTCTTCCATTTCTTCCAGAGACAGGCCACTTGTTTCTCTCACAAAGAAGAACGTGAACACAAATGTAGCAGCATTAAAAATGGCAAACATGAGAAACACTTTCCACCCAATGTTAGCGATAGCATAGGGAATGACTTTAGAAAAGAGGTAGTTGAATGCCCACTGGGTGGCAGCGGCAATTGTGACACCATATTCTCGAAGACGATTTGGAAAAATTTCACTACAGTAGGTCCAAGGAATGGGGCCCCACGAGCAGGAGTATCCAACGCAAAAGAAATAAATCATGACAATCATTCCATAAGAGTAAGGGGAAATGTTTTCTGAATTGGCAATTGGTTTGTGCGTTGCATATAGACAAGCGATTATCAACATTGATGCACCCATGAGAAAGTTTCCCCACATAAGTGATATCTTACGGCCCACCTTCTCAATGAAGAAAATAAGATAGATCATAGTGCATACAGCCTTCACAATACCATAAACACCGGTTGCAAAAAGACCAGCAGATGAGGACGACATCCCGACAGCTTGGAAGAACGTGGGCGCGTAATATGTAAACGACAAGGTACCAGTAAGTTGCTGGCAAATCATCATGACGATGGCTAGTGCAAAACGATTTCTATTACCTGGCCAGAAAATTTCCTTGAATGAGCGACCGGAAGCTTCTGCCTTTTCTTTTTCTTCCAGCAGTACCATTTCAGCCCATTCCTCTTCAATTTCTGCTGGTGAACAATCTTTCTCGCGAACAAACACAAGATTTTTGTAAGCAAGATCTGTATGGCCGTTTTTAATGAGCCACCGTGGCGATTCCTTGAGAGGTACCGTGCCAAAGATGAGAGCGGAGCCGGGAACAAGCTGAAGTGCGACTGGCACTATCCATTGCTTTGAACCTGTCAAGCGTTGGTTGCAAGCATAGTCAACCCAGTACGCAATACAGATACCAAAGAAGATTGCAAAACCATAGCAAGTTAGCAAAGAACCACGCACTCTTTTGGGAGACATCTCGGCAATAAACGTTGGAGCAGCCATTGAAGCTGCACCAACCCCAAGGCCAGAAATTACTCGCCCGCCGTAGAGCACTCCAAGCTTACCTTTGGCCACTGTTTGAATAATGGCACCCACGTTGAAAAGGGCTCCGCAAATGATTAGGGCGCGACGGCGTCCAATTTTGGCAGTGACATAAGCCATTGCAATCGCACCAAAAAAACAACCGGCCTGAAGGGTACTGACCACGTTTCCAGAAACCGCAGCTTTGTCACTGCCGGTAATATGGAAATCTTCCTTGAAAGCAGGCATGACAAGCATGGCACCAATGAATCCCGTGTCATAACCAAAGAGGAGGCCTCCAAGGGCCGCTGTCGCGGTCACAAGCATAAGTCGGAATGAAATCATTGTTGGTGTACTAAGGGTCCAGCGAGAGTGAAAGGCACAAGACTGGAGGCCATCTTTTTATAGCTGCAAATCACAATGCACAAGACTCCTGAAGCAGATGGGCTCCCACGTCCCCCACAGAATTATCTACAGATTGCCGGCAACAAAATAACCACTTTCGAAAGTGGCCGTTGACAAGGCGGGCTCTTTGTCTGAGCATGCCCTTTTCCCCACAGAATCGGAGAAGCGAAAACTGGGGTAGCTAAGCGATAAATCAAAAGCGGAAATATAGAAGACAATCGGGCACATGCCTTCGATAGCTGATTTGTAATCTTTGTTATGTCTGGATGACTAGACGATTGTCGCGCAGAAGAGCTCAGTTGCTGAGTGGTTGATCCTTGTACGACAGTTCCGCGGCAAGGGGTATTCGACAGTCGATGGGGTTCAGAGGAAGCCCTCGATAGTACATGGTGTTAAAGCCTACATCTTTGACAAAAGTGCCAAGCCAATTCTGCTCGTTTTCCGGTCGTAAGGTAAGCTTACCTACCCGCGGAACGCAGTAACTAGAGTATGGTAGGCTGAAATACAAAGCGGGGCTTCAAAGCCCAAATCAGCCATGTGGAGCAAAGTCACGTATAGTTTGTGATATACTGTGATAGATATAGGGTTGGCCATGCGCGAGAGACTCGTCAGAAGGCTGCGAGTTTCAATGGGGATAATGGCGATCGGCGACTTTTTCCACGCCATTGGCTTAGTTAGAATACCCACGCGCGGTTGCAGTATTGTATACGCTATGGCTTTAACATCATATCTACTGACTTACCGATTCGCCAGTGGGACTGCTCACTGCCCACTGATATTGTCCCTTAGCAGCATTACAAAACTTAGCGAGCAAATGAGTTACAGATGTGCGCCAATTTGTCGCAACTCAAACGCACGTGTACATCTCCTGTACACAAACCTTGTAGATCAAAATCCTATCTATTCTGAGCAGGTTACAGGTGAATCCAGCCACCTATCCGCTCGCCAAGTGACTCACTGTTTAAATGTACTCAGTGTCCACCAGAGGTGGTTCATTTCCGGTAATTGCCAGCTACGGACAACATGAGGCTCCAGGTCACTCGCAGCCCTAGCTCCCAACACGGCACTGGCATGCCCCCCGTCCTGTGCCATGAGGCTCAGCTTCTCACCCACTCCCGAGTAATGATATCTGGGGACTTGAAACTCGGGACCAAGGCTAGCTATCGAGCCCGTCAAACGGCATCAACAATCAAGTATAAAAAGGCACAGGTTTCACCGTAGCGAGAACAACTATCTCAATCAGGTTGAACAGCAAAGAGTCAAAACCACCGAGCTACACGGACGTGCACACAGCCTTTTTGCATTCTAATCATCCACCTCCGCATCAGTGCTCATCGCAATTCTGCTCAAAATGGCATCTCGCATCTCCACACTGAGGTCAATCTCAAAATCATCAAAATGTATTCCTAGGACTCCGGGATTTGTTCAAAACATTTCTACCGTTCAAATGCCGGTGGAAAGGAAAACTAGCCACACGCAGCCAAAAGCGTTGAAAAGCACCCAACCGTTACCGTCCTTCAGAGTTCCATCGGGCTCTCCACACTACATCAAAGACCTCAAGTTCCACGACCTGACGTGCTTTACTGTCCTCAGCGCAGCCACATCTCCTACCCTGTTGAAAACGTCGATTGCTGCCTTTCCGTATGTTCCAAATTGGCTCATCAAAGCCTTCGTGTACCCCGTTTACGTTGGAGGTGAAAACTGCGCCCAGGTTGTTGCAACCGGCAATAAACTGCTGCAGAGAGGATTCGCCAACATGATGATTTCTTACTCTGTGGAAGACGCTGAAGGCGGAGCTGTTGACTCAGAAAAAGAGCGCCTCTTGAACGGTGCTGTGGGTACCATCAAGGAGTCCATTTCTGATGTCCTGGTTGCTCATTATGAATATGCTGAAAAGTCGTATCAAGATGGCAACTCCTCGGTTGTCCCTGCTTCTGGCTACGTCGCTTTGAAACCGACTGGTCTTATGCGCAACGCCGCCGATCTTTTGGCTAACCATGACAATCCAGCCTACAAAGACCAGTGGGAGGCCTACTTGGCAATTTGCAGGGACATTTGCCAATACGCCAAAGATCACGGCAATGGCCGTGCTGTGGTTACCTTTGACGCTGAAAAGTACCACTTGCAACCAGGCGTCTATGCCGCTCAACGCGCCATGATGAAGGAGTTTAACCGTGATGGTCAGATTGTCGTTATGGGAACTGTCCAAATGTACCTCGCAGACTCCATGAAGACCCTGAAACAGGAGTACGAAATGGCAAAGGATGGAGGCTACCAATTGGCACTCAAGTTAGTCCGCGGAGCGTACATCCACACAGAGCCTGACAGAAAGGTCATTCACGCAACCAAGGCAGATTCTGACGCATCCTATAATGAAGGTGTCAAGTTTATGCTTGACGACATATTGAACAACGACGCTGCAAGTCGTACGGTGGGAAGGGTGTTTGTCGCTTCTCACAATCAAGAATCAATGAGAATGGTTGACGACGCCTTGCAAGCCAACCCGCTACCAAAGCACGACGAGTCTGTGGTATTTGGTCAACTTCTTGGTATGGCTGATGATGCTGGCTCTTTGCTGGCAAAAAGAGGACACAAGGTGATCAAGTATGTTCCCTTTGGACCAACACAAGAAATGAAGGATTATTTGGCCAGGCGCTTAGAGGAAAATGGCGACTCTGTTAATGAAGGTGGGGCCAAAATGGTCAAGTACGGTTTGTCTGAAATGTTGTCAAGGGCATTTTGAGATCTGCTGTTACAATCTTATAAATAATTTATTTTAAGGCACCAGTGTGTGTTTACTAATATACGCGAGAGTATAAAAAATCAAGATTCTCTTACAAGTGCTTGGCTCACAGTTTGCTGAAGCTTCGGGTACCATGTCATGCCACTAGACAAGGTACTTGTCGGAGTTTTGTGAGCGTGCATCGCCTCGCTACGAAAGCAGAGCACTTAGCTAGCACGCTGTGCAGCATAGTGTTGAACACAATAAATACCATCATTTTTTCATTCTTGAAGAATGAGCTTCCTCGATTAGGTGAATCCAAATCGGCTCTTTCATTGGTTATTAGTTCTTGGCACGTCACTACATCGGGACCTTCTAAGTGACGTGCTGCAGCAGCCGCATCCCGGACATTAAGTTACAATCCTTGGATCTGCTTTCTTGCTCGCAGACAGAGACAAGAGATGGCTGCAAAAGGTATGTTATAAGAGGCCAGCTCGCGTTGTAACCGAGTTCTGGTGAGAGGCAGATAAACGAAATGTATCAAGTGCTAACTACAGGTATAACTAACAATCGCCGCCGTCGTGAATCAATCGCAAATGTAAACAATGCAAATCCATTATTTTTGAAACACTCGTCAATATTGGATGTGGATGGCGTGAAGGTGAACACTCTCTATATTGAACACCATAAGGCTAAACAGTTACCTGAGCGATTGCCGACCCTGTACTTTGTTCATGGATTGGGTGGCTCTATGGAGCAGTTCGAGCCAATTATTGATTATTGCTCACACTTTGCGTCAGTCATTGCAATTGACCTACCAGGGCATGGAAAGTCCCCTTTACATTATGGCTGGGAATCTTACACCCAGTCTTCTTTGATCCAGTTGTTGTACAAAGTGGCAGAGAAGCTGGAACCCCAATATTCCACTCCAGATCTAGTTATGATTGGTCACTCACTAGGGGCCATACTAGCTGCAAAGTTTGCTCTGACTTTCTCTGAGGTTACCAGAGGAGTCGTAGATATATGCCCCCCTGCAAAAATGGATCCTGCTCTAGCTGCAATTCAAGCACGGTTGCGATATTTCCCGGAATGGTTGTTCAACATGTTTCGTTGGTATTCGGGTAGAGGAGGAACTGAAAGCGAATCTGTTAGGCGATTTGTTTCTCCATCCTCACCGTTGTCTGTGCGAGAGAAACAGCTCGAATGGAATTCTGCCGTAAATACGTCTTCGTGGCTAAGACTGGCGCATTATTTTACACTCGTCTCTGACGAGCAGTGGGTTGAATTGGACAAATCAGTTCCAGTTCTTTTTATTGAAGCCTTGGATGATCAAGTGTGTCCGGTGAAGGACATGCAAGAACTCAAGGATCGTTTGTTACCGCATGCCGAATTCATGGTTATATCAGATGCTGGTCATGCTGTTATGGCCGAGAAACCACAAGTGGTTTGTGGACTGATTGGTACGTTCTTGTCTGAAAGAGTAAATGAGAAACTCTCACTACCGTGGCAACTTGCCTATTGGGCTTCGCTGGACAATAAGTGGAGTCTAAAAAATGAAGCCAAATGGCGCAAAGTTCAGAATGTAGGCGCCCCAGTCGCTGGATCTTGTCTTCGAGGTATGAAGACGCTGCGCCAGAATGATCCAGAACACTCCCCGGTCACACTGGAAGCTGCGCATCCTGAAATAAAACACATTATTGACATTTCCAGAGAAGAGCCGGTTTATGATCCGTCAACGTTCAAGCACATTATCTATCACAAATTTCCAACTGTATCGAAGGTCCCACCTTCCAGTGAACAGGTGGAAAATTTCATTAAACTTGTCAATGACTGTATCGAAGAAACAAAGGGAGGATGTGGACCAGGATCGATTGCGGTTCATTGCCACTATGGTTTCAATAGAACGGGGTTTCTTATTGCAAGTTATTTAATAGAAGAAAAGGGAATGTGTGTCAAGGATGCAGTGGAAGCCTGGGCAGTTGCCAGGCCTCCTGGAATGAAGCATGTTCATTTCGTGGACGAATTATACGTTCGGTATGAACAATAGTGACAAGTGAGGACTAATTTATGTGAAACGGTAGTAACTAATTGCACATGTATTTATAAATTCTTTATAGGGGCATACTGGGATTCGAGTATAGCGACTGGAAATTGGCGAGTTTTTAGAGGAAAGCTTGTGAAGTCAAAATGTTCTCCAATGCCAAGTCTTTGAACGCTCACTTGATTACAGGACAAAAACTAGGAACGGCAAATAACCAGAGTGGACGGAATGCTTGAGTACAAAACCGACTGGCGATCCAGGTTTGGTACTCTTTGTGCTCGCCTTGTCGATCCCTTCACGTGAATTACACAACAACAGTGTTCAACATTACCAATTATATACAACCTGTACTCAACCCCATGAAGTCCAGATCATCATTCAGTAACCGAGAAAGGTGGGGAAAGATTGTTGTTGGTTGATACTTTAGCTGCCCCCATTTGCCAGACTCACAAGATGATGAACAATTCGAGCTATCAAGGAGCCAAATGCTATAAATGACGTGAACTGATCAGGTTGAATTGTTCATTCTTACTATCGAACAAGCTTAAAAACGTGTAGCAGACCCCTGTCATATTGACAGAATCTCTGGGCCACTGCCCCAGACTTTGCACCTGTTGCAGGTTGCGTGGTGACAGAAATACAGAAATCAAACGAGAAATCCATATTCCAACAGTTACTTGCTCCTTCTATAAATCAATATAATCACTTTAACATTTATCATCTAAACCTATCAGTTGCGGCCTATGGCATGAAACACGGCTTCCTCGTGCCAAGACGTTCGCCTCCTCCTAATAATAAGAACAGGCCATTTATAAGGGTCAGAGGAAATATCAGTATTTATAGAGTAAAGCAGTCATTGCAAACCGATTACTATGGCATATAAACGGCGTCTTTATTTACTCGCTACTGGTGCTATCTTGACCATCTTATTCTTGGCTATCCCAAAAGATTCTACAGTGAATAGTCCTGTGTCTGCAACTATCAAAGATGCAAAGATAGAAGCAAACGGTGGTCATATCGGGGCAGGGTTTGGCGGCCCCGGAAAGAAGACTGGAGCTGTAGAAAGTTCAGCAGCTGCCAACCTTGTCAAGTTTGATGATTTGATGGACACAGACAAAGTGGACGCTCCTCTTGATGCCCTGGATGATCTTGGCGCTTTGCCGGCTACTAGTACTCCTGAAGACAGCGCAAAACTAGCTCTTGCAGCTGGATCCCCAGTGATTCCCGGTGCAGCTGCATCATTTGATACCGACTTACTAGGCGGGAAGCCCATTATGAGTAAGATGGCTAACGAAACAAAGCGTAAGGAGTTGGGCAATGCTGCGTGGAAGTTTCTCCATACTGTGCTGGCACAGTATCCTGAAACCCCAAGTGATGATGATAAAGAAACGCTCAGATCATTTCTTATGCTGTTTTCGAGAGTATATCCTTGCCGCGAATGCGCCGAGCATTTCCAGGTTTTGCTTCGACAGTTTCCTCCTCAACTCTCATCGCAGAAGGCGGCTACCATATGGGGATGTCATGTTCATAATCAGGTCAATCAAAGACTTGGCAAGGAAACTTTCGATTGCAATTATATTGGAGACAAGTATGACTGCGGTTGCGGAGACGAAGAAGAAGAAGAAGGGGACGAGACGACCGATACTAGCAGTACGAAGGTTCAATCCACATCTAAGTCCTCTTCTGAAAAAGCTTCTGGCGATAAGAAACTGAATGTCAAGTTGAGTGAGAGTACAGCTCTGGACAGGGGTGGCTAGAGAGGCATTGAGTGTGTGTAACTATAGAACTGCTTAATATTTGCATAATTTGTTGGAGCCTGCCATAATTTTGCAGGCCATGCCTGTCAATTATGGTCACTTCCGCCCATTTTTTTTTCCAGACTGTCGTGATTCACTCAGTTATTTCGTTATCTACCGGTTGGTGTGCATCTATTTTCCGTTGCCGCCCTTCGTTTCCTTATCAACTTAGTCTCGACCGAGTAACGATAACTATGAAATTCACAAGCTATTTCCATTTGTTTTCAATTGTTGGTAGTGCGCTCGCTTTGCAGAACCCGATTTTGGGCGAGTCTCCACTGCTCGCTCTTCATCGTCAACTGATTGAACTGCCTTCCGTTTCAGGAAATGAACGAGATGTAGGACTGTTTTTAGAGAACCACCTCAAGTCCTTGAATCTGACGGTTGAAATTGACTCAGTTGATGATAATCGATTCAATCTGTATGCGTATAAGGGGTCCACTCGTAACACAACTGTGCTATTAACATCTCACATTGACACAGTCCCTCCATACTTTCCATACCGAAGGGAACACAATGTCATTTATGGCAGGGGAGCTGTTGACGCCAAAAACTGCGTTGCATCTCAGGTAACTGCTTTTGATGAGCTATGGGCTGATGGTGAGATATCTGAGGGTGATGTTGCACTTCTATTTGTAGTGGGCGAAGAGAACAGTGGAGATGGTATGAGGCATGCATCTGACAATCTTGGAATCGAGTCTTGGAAATCGGTCATTTTTGGTGAACCAACAGAAGGAAAGCTAGGCGTGGGTCATAAAGGTATCGCTGTGGCTCATTATCGCGTCAATGGCAAAGCTGCGCATTCTGCGTATCCTGAGCTTGGAGTGTCAGCCAATGCTATTCTAGTTGATGCATTGTACAAGTTGCAACGCGTTTCTCTACCTTATTCTGATCTCCTTGGTAACTCCACCCTGAACATTGGTCAAATTTCTGGCGGAGTTGCAGCTAATGTCATTCCAGCCGAGGCAGAAGCTGTTATCACTGTGCGTGTGGCTAACGATGCGGCCAAGGTTGAAGCGGTTTTAACAAATTTGGCGGATTCTACCGAGCATTTAGAGCTCACATATCTGCTCAGTAAGGAACCAGTATTTTGCGACTACAAGGTTCCGGGATTTGATACTATTGCCCTGTCATATGGCACAGACATTCCAAATCTCACGGTTGGAAATCACAGCACCTACCTATATGGTTCTGGATCTATCCATGTTGCCCATTCTGCTGAGGAGTATGTTACTGTTGACGATTTGAACAGCGGAGTGAATGGCTACAAAAAACTGGTAAAATATGTTTTGGACCAGAATTGAATTCAACATTGCGTGAAGGATGTCTACTTTCAGCAAACAGTACTAGTATGATTAATATATGTCAATCAAAAATAATCTTAATACTCTTCCATTTTGTTTGCGACTGTCTACTCTGCCCATTGCTCAACACAGTAACATTCTGCAAAAGGCCGGCCAATAGAATGCGATAGGCAAATGATGAATTCTAATCTGTGGTACGCATATGGCTTATTATGTTCTACATACACTCCCATCAAAGCTCAACTGTATGTGTTTAGTAGGTCGGGCTACTCTGCTGAGCTGAGAAATACATTTCACTAGTTCAAAAGCTTGAATCAATACCAGTGACACTTGATTGACAAATTTCAAAAAAAATAGGGCCCAACCGGGAATTGAACCCGGGACCTCTCGCAATTTAGTAAACCCAAAGCGAGAATCATACGACTAGACCATTAGGCCGATCTTTGTTAATCAAAACGATTTTCATTATTGTAGAGAAACAGTGGTGGCAAAAAAGTGGTAATTGGATATAAAGTACAAAATTAAAACAGGAGCAATTAGTTGAATCAGTAAAATGTTTATTTGAGTAAATTATTACGCGATTCAATCTTGTTAAATTCTATAATAGTATTCCAAAATTTTGGATAAATTTTCACAGCCGCACAGTAGGATTATTTCACTCAACCCTCCAGCGAGCGTCGACAGCAGAACAAATCATCGACAATTTCAAATGATCACAAAATATTTTACATCGGTGGCAGTTCGCTTCAATCCACATTTGGCAGGTGGTAAGTTAGATGGCTCTAGCCTTAATTACCAATATTCAAATATGAAAACTAACCAGTAGCCAAAGCTGCTCGAGTTTTTCTAGCATCCATCCCACCAAGCTCAAGAGCATCAATCAAAGTACAGCAGACTGTTTTGACCGGAAATGATCCTTCAACTATTGTTGTCACATACAGTAAGTAGTTTAAAGCTTGGCGTGAGTGTGCTGAGTTATATTCATGCATCGTTAGATCTTTTGTGTTTGTGAACAGGATCTATTAAAACTTTGCAATAATTGCGACATCTGTTTCTTTACCGATAGAAATGCATTGTCGCATATTCATGTGCTGTTGGATTTTGTACTAACCCAGAGGACGGCAAAGTAGTCGAGGCTGATCCAGCGGCTGCTAAAACGTTCAATGAATTATCTTCCTTATTTGATAGACACTCGCGAGCCCTCAAATTGGATGAGGATATGAATGACAATTAGAAGTGGTACTTTTTAGTTATGTAAATAGTATTTATTATAATGAGATGGCGAAGTCTACTGATGGCTTTAAGTTGAATGTTTCCAGATTGTACAGGACATTATGGGAAACTTGCTGGCGCTGGTTTCACCATGCACAGACACATGAATTGCCTTCTCCCCGCTGCATATTGTCTTTTAGTAACGACCCCAATTGTTCACCTTTGTCATTTGGTTAAATTACAGTTATTTTGCCGCATCTAGAAGAGCAAGTGAGATCTTCACTAAAGAATGACAGCGACTTGGACCTTTAAGTGATTATGATCTTTTCCATAGAATGCCTTTGACGGTCATTTCTGCATTCTATCCTCATCAATTAGTACTTCCCTTTTCGTGACATGACCAGGCTCAATGGGGAAAAAAAATTCCACCTCAAAGCAAGTCTGTGAACAATCAGATCAACGTCGTGTTGTTAAATGTATAATGGGTTTAAAAACAGACTATTTACGAAAGTTGGTGGCTTTGGAGATTTCACAATAAGTACTTGTTTTATCTTGCAACGGCCCTTCTACCCTTTCCAGGTCCCTAGAATAAGAGTGCAGGCCAGAAGTTATGCAGATGACACTGGACCTAAAGACCAGCTGAAGCCTCGTATTGAGAATAATGCCAGTAGGCTGTCTGTTCCAAAAAATTGGAGAACAAATAAATCTTTGCCTGATTGGCAGCGGCAAAAGTTTGCGTTGGAAGAGAAGTTTCAGGGAGCATCATGGCAGCCAAAAAAAAAGCTGTCCAGAGAACAAATGGACATGGTTAGAGAAATCAAGCAGCAAAATCCAAATATGAATTCTGGCGACATTGGAAACCTATTCAAAATAAGCCCAGAAGCAATTCGAAGAATATTGAAGAGCAAGTGGCGACCAGATGAGAAGGAAAAGGAGCACATTGATAAAAAGTGGATCGCAAGAAAGCAGAAAGTTCGCGAAATTATCAAGGAGACCAGAGCGCCGCTAGACCCTTCAAATACTCCACGGATAAAGAAATGGAAGAACAGAAAGAAAGAGCTTGGAGAGACGCTGTTTTGACGAGAAGACTTCGTGTCCGATCATCGGTTAAGTCAAGTATGTGTATGCCCAAAAGTGGTTCCTTTGTAAATAGTTATTTATTGTAATAGATTCAGATCAAGTTGAGTACCACGTCTGAGATGCCCTCAGATTACAGAATACAGCGGACGCTTATTATGGTCGACAAATGTATTGCCCCCAAAGCCGTGGAAAATGGACGTTCTGGACAAGGAGATTTGCGGATCAGAAAATAGATCTTCAAATACACTCACTTGTTGATTTGACAAGAGGCATTACGGGTCGAGCATTGGATCAATAGGCCACAAAGCAGAAGCAGCCCACTTGCTTACTTATGCGTCGGCCGCTTTTATATTCAGAAGCTATAGTATTATGCAACAATGATACCATATCTGAATTATACTGGCCCATTACTCGGTTGGAACCTCCTGAGAAGTAGCTGCATATTGAGCCAATGGAAGAGCAGTGCCATTGCTGTAGTTCTGCTATTAATTTCGGCTATTAATCCACAAATACAGACCTGGCGAGAAACTTGAAACAAGCCGACAATCCATCTCCAAAACGTACCGGTGTGCGCTATCGCCTATGCTCGCACAATGAGCCACTAGCCAACTCTAGCCACAGGCGGAATTCTTCTCGCCATTAGTAATGATCCCTTCATTTGCCGGATTTCTTTTCTCAAATCCTGGGCTAGAACCATCTTTTCAGAATGTACCGTGAAGGCTGAAAATTTCAGCTGCGATACCAGCTTTTGAAGCTTTTCAGTCCGCTGCAACAAATCTTTGACAACAGTGTTTGAGTCAGAAACAGCCATAATTGCTTCGTGTTTATCTAAAAGCGATGAAAATGAGGTCAGTTTGTTGGAAGACGCTAACCCCGACATGTTTTTTGAGGAATTGGCCTCTGCAGCAACTTTCCTGCGCGCCTCGATAGATCGGCTAAGTCTACCACTCAAAATTCTCAAATGATTAAGATACACTGACGAGTAGTTTAGGCGATCTTCAACCAGTTGTTGGTAAAGAGGCATCAGAATTGTTTTGGAGAGAAGGACAACGGCGCCTGTCGCTCCCAAGTAAATGTAAAGAATTGCAAGGAGTTTTGAAAAAGAAAGAGACTTTCCATTGGCAGCCTTTGTAGGGATTCGTTCTGGATAAGCGATAGATATTGCCGACATTACTTGCTAGCTGGTAGAGGTTGTGGGGATCTCAGTGAGTGCCGAGGCATGACCACAGCGTTGCACGTGATCCAGCAGCCAACAATAATGCCACCAGGTGTCACGATTAGGGGGAAGGAGAGTACACTGCACCGGAGCACTAGAGCTGTGAAATAAGTGGCTCTGTGGTCACCAATTCACATTTTTTTGAGTCACGAGTGTCAGCATTGGTTTTCTTGAGAGCGTTGTGGTGAAAAGAGTAAGTGACCGCGCGGATATTTACTTAATTTGATAATCTTTTCCATCAGATAATCAAGCATCATTGGAGCACTTGAGTCATCGTTCCAAGTATTTCGTAAAACGTCAAATTTGATAGTGTTATCAACGCTCGCCCCGGCACCTGTGTCCATTTCGCTTCTGTTACTATTATTGCCATTGCATTCTCGAAACTTGCCAAGCAACATTGAAAAAAATATTGGACTGCTTTCTTTCACATCGTGGTAAATTTGCTCAACTTTTACAACGACGTTAGCCTCCACATTCTTTCGAACAAATCGCCACTGATTGGTTTCTGACAGCATAGTACTGCTAATTACCAACCTGTGCGGTGTCTATACATTAGAAAATTTTCAACATCATGTTGAGCATTGTCAAAGACTGGGTCAAAACCAAAGCCCAATATGCCAGGGAAAAGGGGTTCTGGCATACTGTCATCTACATCTTTGTGATTCTTACAGGCATTACAGTGTGTTTTTTTCTGGGAACATTCATCTTTATTGGTCTTCAGTATATGCTTTCCATGTTCATTGAGGCCGTTGCAGCCAACACCTCCGGCAAATTCGCTGCTCTCTTCAAGTCGCCAATGAACATTGTCATTCCGGGAAGACATAGTAGTCCATTTTATGTGCAGCCCTCTACGTTCTTTGCCCCTGCACAAAATGTCAGTGGGCAAGTTTTTGTGATGGATTCCACGACTTGTCTGAATTTCACTCAGCACCAGGTGGACAAGCACATTGTTGTGTTTGAACATGATGCCAGCTGCCCATGGACGCAAAAGATAGTGGCTATAGACAAGTTTGGTGCCAAAGCTGCATTTATGGGCACTGATTTTGACGGCTATGCACTAACAATGGACGGGCAAGAGCTTGCAGATGCCAACGTTTCAATGCCTGTTTTCTACGTGGGTGCTACGCAGTACAAAGATTTGATCAACTCTCAACATTTGAAGAGCTTTGTTGTCTATGGCGGCAACTTTGATACTCATAAGCTACGGACAGCGGCTTCCATAATCATTGTGTTAACGGCTCTGATTGTCGGAGCAATAGTTGCTTTCCGTGTTGCTCGTTCCCGACGAGAGGTGTATCAAAAGGGAGTTCCTTTGAGCGGTGACGATTTCGAACTACAATCGTTAGGCTCCGACGACGAAGCCACCATGTATCACGAGAGGTCTCAGTAGCGGTCTCAAGGTTGCCAGCAAGTTATATATATTGACTAATGGAAATGCTGCGTGCTATGGATCCACTCATAGCTGAGTTGCTTGTTTGCAACACAGGTTCCGGATTATCTACCTGACACTATAAATAGCAAGGAGGACATTTCATATGTTTAGAGAACGAACTCTGCCCGCGACGCTGCTCTGGTCACGCGTTGGATTGGCGTACTACATACCGACCGAGAACCTTCTGCTCGCCATTGTTCCTAATCCGGCTCCCACATGAAACGGATCCCGCTCAGACCTGCAGGGCAAGCACAATCCAGAGGCGGCAATGCAGGGCCGGAGCATAGCCGTGTTCCCTGCCTATATAGTTGGGAGATTCGCTTGAGATTCCGCTAATCAACAGACAAAACATGTTTTGCCACTCGTTGAAAGAAATGTACGCTCGCATGAAAGCGTGCAGGACTGCGAATGCTGAAAAGCGTTTGACAGTTCGCAATCGTATTTATGTTGTCTTGCTTTTCTTGACTGCTATCTTTTCCGGTAGCATTACCTCTAGTTTGAACGATACTTTTACAGAATTCATGTTGGATAATGCGGTTGAAGACGGTGACAGCAGTTTGATGTTACCGGCCGTTACCGTTGCTGTCCAGGAGCCTGTCCCATCTGATATATTGAAGCATGGAAAGAATGCTTTCGGTGATTATATGCGATGGAGCCATTTTGACTTTGAGGGCAACCCTGTTCCAAGAGAGGAGGTGTTTATGTGTTCTCCCGCCAACTTTGGTCCTCTGGCTATTGACGACGTTTCTGGACCGTTGGCTATTGCTGACACGCTGGCCTGCTCTGAGAGCGATTTCGTTGCCGACCAGTTTAAGGATGCAATTGCTGTTGTTCAGAGAGGTGGCTGCAACTTTATGACCAAGGTTGCCAATCTTCAAAACGCTGGTGCCAAGGCCGTGATTGTCGGCGACAATGACGACAAACGGGGAGTTCCAACTTTCATGGTTGGTGTTGAAAATTTTGACCAGACCATTCGAATTCCATCCGCCATGATCTCGCGTGCTGGTTATCAGTACCTTCTCGCTCGTGAATCTTTCGAAGTTGTGGTGGCTGACCTTCCTGGCGGAACTCCAGATTACGATACAATTGAGACCGTCAGCTGTATGATGACTGCCACTGTGTTCATGTTTTTGACGGTCTTCTTGACGGTTGGAGCGTTTGCAACTAAGCGCAAGGTGAAGATGCTGCAACTCGCTAGACAACAGGAAGCGGAGGAGGTTCTTGAGGCTCCTGTTGAGTTGCCTTCCTACCAGGAGAAGGCTGGTGACGTGGAACAGTTGGATGAGAAAGTCTAATTAGCTAACAGATAGGTTGTTTTGTAAACAATGCAATATTTTTATTTAGGACACTGTGCCGTGTGAGCGGGGCTCGCCTAGTATGCGGGAGAAACTGGCGGCAGCTGGTAGTCGTATATTGTGGAAAACATAATTTGCAATCGCTGAGAATGCGCACAGCTCTTGTCTTGTGCTTCACACACGCTGGCCCATGCCAGGCTCGCGCCTCGAGTGTGGGAGTCTTGACCGTTTTGGGCAGCGCCGACAATCCACTTGACAATTGACAAAAAATGAGAGGCCCGAAAATTGAAGTTTCTGATTCCTCCGATTTATCTTCTGTGGAGGAGGATGCAGTTTTTTCTGAAAGCGCTGAGGCAGATGAAGCGTCTGACCCTGCTGGAGACACTGTGAACGCTGACGAAGAGGAAGAGGAGGAGCTGGAGGACGAACAAGGACAGGCGCAGGAGGAGGAAGAGGAAGAGGAAGAGGAAGAAGAGGACGAAGAAGAAGAGGACGAAGAGATCATGTCGGCTGCGTCCTATGAAGACCTCGACGACTCTGACGAGTTCCAGCCGGAGCCAGTTGCGCCTCCCCCTGCAAAGCGGAAGTCGGCCAGATCCAAGGCTCAGAATGCATCGAGAAGTTCGAAAGGCTCGAGAAGTAACGGAAACGGTGCCAGCCGTTCAAGAGCTGCGCGCTCCCAAGTATCCATGGCCGAGCTTTCGGACGACGACGATGTCAAAGAGGATGACGACGAGCTGGAGATATCGCCAGAGTCTGCTGAGGCTGAGTTTGATGAGGACCAAGAGATTCTCGAAGAGCTCGAAGCAGACTCCCGAAGCGAAACACCCGACTACGGAAAGATGACTGCGCGCCAAAGATCAAAAGTGGACGGGCCGTTGGAGTTTGTCGAGCTGCCGCTCGAGCCTTCGAGGAAGAAGATTTTGAGCGTGGAAGAAGCTCAGCTCAAGAGGTCAGAGCTGGCCAGACGGCGCAAAAACCTCAGCGAGAAACGGCTGGAAGAAGAAAAGCAAGACACGCTTGACAAACTGCTAAACAAGAGGGCTCCAAAGCTCCGCGGAGCTGCAGCTGCCACCTCCTCTGCGGGATCTGGTGTGGAAGACGAAAAAGTCGACGAGCGTCGTGCCAAAAAGGTGCGAACTTGGCTTCATCATCCAGCACTATCAAGCTGGTCGGCTACAAAGGAGCGAATTGCCTATCAGTCGGAATTAGTGGGTCGCGTGTTGGACTGAGCTCTACTGCCTGCAAGTTATTTATTTACAATCTACAAAAATATAGGAATTTACTTATACGTAAATGCGATTACTTTGGTGTTCTAGTTCCCACGTTGCTGGCCGCGGCAAACATAGTCTTAGCTGTGAACTGATACGATGGTGCCTGTTGAACAACGTTCTGCCAGTTTGCGTATATCTCATTATCGGCAGCATCAATATCGGTGCTCGGTCTCTACCTACAAACGTGAAATGTCTGCTCAAAATGTCCGGCTACTGCTGGGTTTAATGTCCATGGCACACTTTGACGCAATTTTGGCCAACGGTGTGAACCGTGGTATTTATGCCATTGCTATGCTATTTTTTTCCCGTTATTATGGTAATTAGTATCTATTTAAATAATTCATTAAATGTGTCGTTACGTTTCAGATCATTGTCCTGAACGTTGGTGGACGTACGTATTCCGGAGTTGTCCAAAGGGGACACATAGCCACGCTCCACACTCTTTGTGAATAATGGGTGCTGGGGACTCTAAATTGAGATTGAAAAAGGACGTTTTCTACTTATTTGAAAGGGATTCAATTCCTCCTGATGATGAGTTCTACTGGAATAAGTTTCTCAAACTACCGGAAACTGCTCTAGACATTTTTGAGTTGTTGACTGCATCCGACATTGTGAACACCAAAAGCTTACATGTTGAAAATTTAAAAACTTTGGTGGTCGTCGTGTCCAACAGATTGGTTGCACTGGCCGACCAGTCTGAATCTTTCTCAGATCCAAAATTGACTCCCGCTAAGGAAGTTCTCAACTGTCTCCGCGTTCTTACTCGTGTTCTACCATTCATTTATGAGGAAGGCGGTATCCTAGAGGATGATTTACTTTGGAATGATTCTCAACATCCGAGAGGTGCACAGTTGGTAAACACAGCCCTGAGGCTTCTTTTTACTCGGGGCTTTACTGTCACTGGAGCTGCTACAGAAACTGGAGTTTCGACTATGATTTGGGAAAAGGGAATCGGTGGGAATGGAATCGAGGCTATGGAAACGACAAACGAGATTTTTCAGAATCGAGTCGAGGTTCTCAGATTTCTCATCACATTGATATCGGACTCAATCTACTACTCTTATAGTGAAGTCGTCAACCACGCATCTCGTTACACCTACATTCTTGTATCACAACCTAATAAGCAGCTTTCCATGGCCCTACTGTGCTCCCTTTTGAACGTGGTATTGAAATACAGCTCCACAAACTCATATTCGTTTTCATTTTCAGCTAATTTACAAAGTCAAATGGTGGCATATTCATTGCAACTGTTGTTAGCTATGGTGATCTACCCGGTAACAAGCACCAAAGAATACCCCAAGACTAAAAATCAATTTCGTCATTTACTATCTAAGCTACATCTTCCTCAAGACCTTGAGCTGCTCGGAACCTCTTTGACAAAAATGATTGCTGCCCAGTTTTCATCATCCACCGCATTGCTCACAGGATATTTACAAAACTCTCGGTTAGGAGAGTGGACTACTGAGTTTGTTATGCTGTATTGGGATTTATTTCGATGCAACAAGAAGTTCAAGGCTTATATTATCAGCCAACCACGACAACATCAGGACTTGCTGGTGTTGTTGCTGAGAATTGTTGATGAACGTCAAAGAGATCACAAGCATGTGAACCTTGTCAGAACTTGTGCCTACTTTCTACTTGACATCACTAGTGATCATTCTGTAATGGAAGTACTTGCTTCAAAACCAGACGCTGCTAATCCCTACTCTACTTACCGAAGTCCCTACCAGCCAAATTCATTTAACGGCTCAATAACTGACTATCTGGTGATTGAAATATGCCAGTCCATTCAAAAATGCTCCAAAGGAGATGTCTTAGCATGTTGCCTTGCTGATTCCTTGTACAATGCTTCTTTATATATCAGCAATATGAGTTATGAATCCTCATCCACGTTGGTTAATCTTGCCATTTCAATGAGTGCTCAGCAGGTCGTAAAGGCGAACGCTTATCAGTTGCGTGCTGTACTGGTAGGTATTTCTGTCATGCTGTCACCAGAGAAGTTTCACTCAAACTACATGCTAGTGTTTACCTTGTTGCGTAATTACAATGCAATTGTCAATATTGCAAACGTTTGCAGGGCTGTTCTCAACATTGACTGTGATGAGAATGCTAAACTGAAAGGAAAGGGAAAGGCACAGAGTTCAAAGGATGACAGGGAAACAAACGAGTTGGATCCAACTCTTACTAATTTATTCGAAGGGATCATCATTTCATGTGATAACTTGACAGATGCATTGAACGAACTTGAAGATAAAGGTGCTAACAAGACTGGCGATGCTAGGGAATTAATGTCATTTATTTCCAATTCATCCAATAACTTAAACTACAGTAAATTGCTGTTTGAAAATATCGAGCCCGAGCCCTTCGAATGGAACACTGAGTCGTTAGGATGGTATGAATCAGTTCTTTGGGGAGATATTTTTCAGCAGGACCGTGTTGTACCAAATGACAGCATTGTTCCTGGACCAAACGCGTTCATTCCATCAAACCTGGAGAAGAGTGTCTGCGGTCTGGGCATTTGGAACTCCACCAACATAAAGTTGTTCAAAGTGCAAGAGGTTGCCCCACAAACGCCGTCCTTGTTGAGACCTAGAGGTGCGGTCGATGCGGTTGCACAATCAATGATCCAAAAGCTGGAAAATTTTAGAGCTCACCGCACCTAACGCTTCTTTTTTTGAACAACAGTGAATCCATCATCATCCACGATTGGACCGCGAGGAGTGTTCTCTGAAGGTTGTGCTGGATGATCGACCATTTCAACATCAACAAGTTCGGGTGCGTCCTCCTCGTCATCTCCTTCTTCATCAGATTCCTCAACGACAACTTTAGTTGCGGGTAGTAACCCGGCCCTTCTTTTCTCCTCTTTTTCTTGATATGCAGAATAAATTTTCTCAACGCCGCTGAAATCTCCACCTTCGCACTGTCTGTACAATTCAATGATTTGCTTAGCAACATCCAATCCGGTTTCATCCTCAACTATTGCTCCAAACTCACTGTCCATCATTTGTCTCAAACGACCGTCTATCCAGTCAACATCGACATATGAATCTTCAAACAACTCAGCTATCGCAGAAACCATAAATCCTCTCTTGTCCTCAGATTCCGCTCCACCCCATTGATTCTCGACAGCCACTTGGAGCACGTTCCAGTTATGAATAGCCATACATAGGCCAAGCTCAAATTTGGCCTGTTTCTGTTCCTCCAACACCAGTGGACGATCTTCTGCGTTTTCAAGAACTTCTGCTGATCTCGTAGACATACTATCGAACTTGCCAACTTTCTGTCCGTTTTGAAACTTTTTTTCATTGATCGATGGCACGGCTGAAATTTTCTTTGAGCTGTGCATCTTGTGTGCAACGCGGGCCTAAAAGCCTTGGCTGATGATGCCATATCTATAGTCGGCGAGTGTATGCTTTATGTGAGATCTTGATTTTTATGACAGGTTTTGCGGGTCTCAATATATAAATTTCAGCATTATCTTTTGAAGCTTACTGAAACTATATTGTCTCGAGCCTTGACAGTTTCTCCGCCCAAACAGGAAATTCAGAAAAGTAGTGTTTTTACCATCACCTAACGGATTGGCAATAATGGCAAGATCGAAAACTATATCAATCAATGAAGCCGCTCTTTTAACGGACTTGCTGAAGTTGGGAAATCGGTCGGACGGCCGCCGACTGAATCAGTTTCGCGACGTCTCGATTGAATTTGGTGCGACTGCAGGAGACGTGCGAGTAAAACTTGGGAAAACATTTGTAATGGCGAGAATATCTGCTGAGGTTGTCAAACCGGCTGCCAATCGCCCATTTGAGGGAGTTTTTTTTATTTCTACAGATGTTTCTGCCATGGCTTCGCCAGTGTTTGACAACAAATCGAAATCCTCGCAAGAGGTTTTGATTTCGAGACTCGTCGAGAAGGCTATCCGACGTTCAGATGCTCTTGATTTGGAGTCTCTGTGTATTCAGTCGACCAAATCTGTTTGGATGATTCGAGCTGATGTTCACTATCTCAACTATGACGGTGGTTTGGTGGATGCTACGTCCATTGCTGTCATGACTGCATTATTACACTATCGTTTACCAATCACATCTATAGATGGTTCTCGAACTTTCATTGTTCCTTCTTCGGAAGCTACACCCACTCCGCTCTCTATTCGTCACATACCGCTATGTGTGTCGTTTGTTTTCTACGAGGACGAGCTTTCATCTGAGCAGGTAGTAGAGCAAGATACGGAGGCTGTGGGAAATGATGATATGGACGAAATGGAGGAAGACGTAGAAAATGATGATGATCCTGCTAAACTTATTACTTTAATGGATGCCACCGCTGTTGAGGAAAATTTGATTACAAACGCAATGACGATTACTGCCAATAGCGAGGGCGATTTGTGCCAAGTATCCAAACCTGGCGGAATTGCGGTAAGTTCTGAGGTCATTTTGGATTGCGTGGAATCTTCCACTGTTGTTATCAAAAGACTGACAGATTTGATCAAACGTCGTCTCAAAGAAGATGCCGAGGTGAGATACAAGTATAACAAGGTTTTGTTGGCTGAAAATGAAAGGGATAGTTAATTGTTCTGAGCTAAATGATTCAGCTTCAGTTTCGTCCAAATGATTGTGCAATGGGGCTATTGCGCTAACGGGAATCTCATGGCGATGAAAGTGTATAGCACGCCAGCCTTTCACTAAAATATGTTTGATTTATCTCTCAAATTACTGGCAGCTGACGGTGGTTGGCATTTGGGCAAACAGGGACTTTTTGTTCTTGTCAGTGTATCCGCAAAGGGATCAGCCTGAAATGCATATTTTCAGCCTGTACCTTGATACAGTGCGTAATAGCGCTGGAAATAGACATGGAAGATAGAGGATACTTATTCTGATTATTTAATTGACTGCATTACCTTCATAAATAGACCTGCACTAATAGTGGTGATTTCGAGAGAGCTAACCAGATCATCTTGTGGACGCAATACTTTCAGAAATGATACCGGCAGTTCTTTGCTAACCCTAAATCAACATGTTGCTTCGAAAGAAGACATCCACGCTTGATTTCTCTAAATTAACAACAGGGGCTCACAACGCTCGCCAACGCAAACACACCAAACAATTAGTGCACGGTAGTGTGGAAAAGACTGTTGCGAGTTTCCAAAACCAGAAAAACACGACAGCCCAGCTCAAGTAACAAGGGCTACGATGCAGCCTCTTTCACTGCCTCGTTCTCTTGCACCGGTTCGTCGACAAAAGATGGGACCCCTGAATCTTCCAGATACGAAGGTACAGCACCTTCCTGTTCGGCCTCAAAATCCAGCTCTTCGCCCAAAGCTTCCAGCTCGGCGTCGAGCTCATCTTCCTCGATATCATCAGGAACAGCGTAGTTTCTAGACATGGTATCCTGCAGTTCCTGGTTCATATCCAGCAAATCCGCCATTTCGTCCTGCAGCGACTCAATCTTATCTATGTTTATCTTTCCGTACTGCTTTTTGAGCTCCTTGTTGGCTGACTTCATTGCATCAATGGTTGCCATTGTGTTCCTCAGGTTGTCAGTTGTCATCGATGCTTGCTCCATATTCCACGACTGCGTCTGCAGCTGATCCTTTTGAGTTTCGATCTGGCGCCGCTGCTTCAGAATCTTGAGAGCCTTCTGCTTGAGAGCCGTCTTGCCTGGGCCATCTCTCATTCTGCTTAGCTTTTGCTGATAAGTGGCAAGCTCCGCGTTCAGTTTTGTCAACTTTACATCCAAAGATGAAACACGGGTATCGATAGAATTGATCGCATCTGTAAGAGACGGCTTGGGAGCGGTCTGCTTGCTTCCAAAAAGTCTGTTCATCTTGTTAGTTAGGCTACTCTACTAGACGCACGGTGACAGTAGGGTTTGCCTGTGCCTTGTCCGTCAGTGGTGCTGCTGTTGCTGACCGATAACGGTATCGGGTGGGTTTTTGGGTGTCAAGCCATATGACGGCGGCTGGCTTAAAGGGACGGTGGCCCGGCCATGGTTGCCACTCGCGGAGCCCACGACGGGGGACAGCTTGGACCCAGAGTAGACTGCTGTATTTGCATTTACTTGGAACCACAAGCGCTGTGCTGCGACGTTCTCCACATTAGTCATCGCCCTCCTCGGCTTCGGCGATCTCCTCGGCTAAATCCTATTGTGGGGATAATCATGTGACACGAAGCGGCAATCTGGTGGGGAAATACTCCGCCGTCCCTGTTGCTTACTCTTCACTGCGACAGTGAAGCCTTTTGTTTCTTTTTGAATCCAGGCCTATCTAGATACCGCACCGTAGAAATGTCTTTGCTGGGTGGATCAGAATGCTCAACGTCGGCAAACCCGATTGCGCAGCTCAACAAGCATTCGCAAGAAGACCGGTCTTTGCAATACGAACGGTTTGCCGGCAACGGGCTGCCGCAGCAGTCGATGCGCTCCGCCAGCGGGCCCATGTCGCAGCACGATGCCAATCTGATGAACAGTTTCAACCAGGATCAGCGGAACGGGGCGTTCAACTTTGAACAAATGAGACACAGCTTGCCCGTGCATTCGCCGAGCGGCAGCGCGCCGGCAATGCATCTTGAGCGCTCGGGCTCGTCGCAGTGGGCACGCGAGTTCAGCCCGCTGAGTCAGCAAGAGGGACCGCAGCACGAGCAGCAGCAGCAGCAGCAGCCGTCGCACATGGGCGGCCAGCGCGGGTACGTGCCGCGCTTTCAGTCGCAGTTTGGCGGCTACGGTGGCTTTGGCGGCGCGGGCTACATGCAGCGGCCAGCGATGAGTCAGCAGAGCACGTCTGCCAGCAACCAGGTCATCGAGCTGGACGACCAAAACTGGCAGGTGCAGTTTGACGAGATTGAAAAGATGAGCTCGTCGAAGGGCAAGGACAAGGAAGCTGCGCAGCCGGACAGCCTTCTCGAGGAAATAGCAACGTCCAAAAAGGATTTTGAGGAGTATCACCAGGAAGAGAGCAAGGAGGACACAGACACTGACTTCCAAAACAAGTTTGAAGACGTGTGGAACAACATTCGCAACTCCGTGTTGGACGGCGCTGACGGACCGGCGTGGGACAGGGACTTCAACGAGTTCACCACGTCGCGACCCTCCTTTGGCGAATACCAGTTTGAAGAAAACAACAGGTATGCGGATGCGTCGATCGAGGACACGTTCGCCAGAGGCGTGCGCTTGATGGATTCTGGTGCAAACCTGTCGGAGGCAGTGCTATGTTTTGAGGCAGTCGTGCAGAAGGATCCAAACCACGTCGAGGCCTGGCAGCGACTAGGCTCTGCGCAGGCCCAGAATGAGAAGGAGGATCCTGCGATTCGCGCCACCGAGCGCTGCATCGAATTGGATCCGTCGAACCTGCAGGCACTCATGTGCCTGTCAGTTTCCTACACGAATGAGGGCTATGAAAATGCAGCCTACGCGACACTCGAACGGTGGCTGCAGACCAAGTACCCCGAGATTGTCGACACTGCAAGGTCGCAAGAGCCTGCTCTTGGAAATGAATCTAGATTCAGACTTCACGAGCGTGTTACAGAGTTATTTATTCGCGCAGCGCAACTGTCCCCCGATGGAGCTAATATGGACGCCGACGTTCAGGTTGGATTGGGCGTCCTGTTCTATGGCAACGAGGAGTTTGACAAGGCGATTGACTGCTTCACAGCGGCACTCTCAGTAAGACCTGATGACCCTCTCTTATGGAACAGACTGGGAGCTACAATGGCAAATTCCCAGCGGTCAGAGGAGGCCGTGGACGCTTACTACCGAGCTTTGGACCTGAGGCCGTCTTTTGTGAGGGCTCGTTACAACCTGGGCGTGTCTTGCATCAATATCGGATGCTACAAGGAAGCAGCTCAACACCTTTTAACTGCGCTATCTATGCACCAGGTGGACGGCGACGACATGGCAAACCAATCCACAAACTTGTACGAAACACTTCGAAGGGTATTCTTGGTGATGGATAGACGAGATCTGTTGGAAAAAGTGTCCAATGGTGTCGATGTAAACATTTTTCGAGGAGAGTTTGATTTTTGAGAGTATGGATAAAACACCGCGCATTGTTTTAAATACTATGGATGTTTATGTGGTTCATTTTGTTTGACCGCAGAAGAGTCCACCTGGCTAAAAGTATTATCACGTTGACGCACGAGGAATCAACGTCTTCCTGCAACGATGGCTTCTGCAAAAATGAAATATTTGTTGCAGTCCTATTCATTATTGAAGATGCAATGCCAGCATTTTTTGAATTGTGCTAATTCACCCATAATATGTAAAAATGCATTCGTTTGTAAGTTGGACAGGTGGCAGAGCCATTCGTCTAGTTAGTCCTCAAACAAACCCTTCTCAAGTGGCATCATTTGCGGAATACTGGAATTGGCCGGCCATGGATAGCAACTTTATCGGAGTTCCAATTTGACTTCCAAAGCTCTTCCCATATCGCGACATGCACTTATATTAGCCTTTATCCGTTTCGGCCTGGACTTTTTAAATAACGCCAGTTTCAGTACTTTCATGTACCCCTAAAACTGTTGAGTACCCTGTTAGCCAAAATAGACCCCTCGGTGGCCTGCTCCTCCTCTGCTGGGGTCTCGGCAATAGCCCCATATGTGGCATGCGGACGAAATAATTTGGGGCTTCCTGGAATTCTCCAATTCTTACCAGGAAGAATCTCCCTGTGCAACAATGATCCTAACGTCCAACCAGATATGGCTGGAACAATTGAGCCCGGAAACCCTGTAAGAACTGGCTGCAGAGCAACAATATAAATGAATACCTTGTCTGTGAATAATAAGCCTCCACCAGCAGCCGGAGAGAATGAGCCCGCAATTCGAAATTTGTAAATTGGAGGTACCAACGAATGATATAGAGATAGCAGAGCAAATAGCACAACAGACTGATTTGGAGGAACACCATTGATAAAATCTTTCAAAAACGGAACCAATGAACATAAATAAAGTATGGCTGGAACTATGAAGCAGCCCAGGACATACACGAGCACAACAAATGAGAGGAACTTGGCAGATCCCATCAAGCGTTCCAACACTCGGAAGTTGTACAGCAACAAAATCGATAGTAGCATATTTGTTTGAGTCACGCAAATCAGCTGATTGAGAGCAACCCGCCAATATTGTCTCCATTCCGTCAAGTCCGGAGCGAGAGACAATGAAAACAAGTACTGGATTTCTAGAATGGATATGATGACAGCCGAAACGGCAGAAAGACATATGATATTCTGTGTAACAGGAGCTCCATTGAATCCAGATGGCGTTCGTACAAACATTGTGGTCCGTTCAGCTCGTAAGATGGTGGAATGGACCTGACTTGATGATAGACCACGTTGGTAATAATCGCGCGGATAAGGCGTCCCCGTTGACAAGCTTGGCATCACCAGTTGTGTAAAAATGTCAGGGAATGTTCAAATTTTGGGACCAGGGCTCAATTCATCGATAGTGTCAATCGCAAACTATAACATATACTGCTGCTCATTCAGCTATCTTTGAAGTTTCCCAATCTCCGCTGAATTATTAGATGCGTAAGATCAAGACAGATGGTGTGTAGTGTTGTCATACATCGAATCCCCTTTGAATCTCATTGTTGATCTGTAGAGTTACATAGTAAACAGGTATTCGAAAAACGATAATGTTCGTCCCTGCTTTGAATTCGCAAAGTTCACAATCCCTTGACAGAGCATGCGCAGACTAATGTTCCCAGTCCTCCGAGATGGTTGAAGAAGTCACTCATTGAAAATTCTTCTCGGTGTTTGAATTGAAAAATCAAATTCTCATTTCCTATAACTCATTGTTTTAGCTGAAAAAGCACTGATTGCAGAATGATTGGTTTGCAGAGTGATAGTGAGTTGCAACCGTTCGATGAACTATCGAAATGGTTTGAGAAATGAGCAGATTACAACATAATAACTACATGCAAATTGCCAAATTCAATAATCCCCACAATCAAGATTATAGCCTTAGCGGTCTTTTGATCCAGACAAAATTCAGCTCACTAAGAATGATAATAATCTTTTATTTATTCTAATGTGCAACAACCGGGCATGTTACAACTTTACACAAATATATGGTACTTCTGCTTCTTCATCGTCCTTGTCATCAGCAAGAACTTCCAACACCAAGCTTTTAGCACCAGGAGCAATCTTCTTGTTGCTAACAAATTCTACAAGCTGTGGAATTTTCATTGGTAATCTTTCCTTCACCTTAGCAGGAGGATGAAACATTGCATAAAGCAAGGTGGATCCAGAAGAGAGCATAGTGATGGTCAATCCCTCCTCTTCCTTGAATTTGTCGAGCAATTCCTTTAGAGTGAGATCCCCACTTACTTCAAATCTATCCCAGATTTGATCGAACTTCTTTCCGTTATATTCCGATTTTCCAGAAGCGATCGGTTCAGAAAAGCCAAAGAAAGGAAGCGCAAGATTGACAAAGCCGTTCTTATACTGCTCAATATCATCTTTTCCATCTACGACCTTTGTCAACTCCAGACCAACCAAACCAGTTACAAGAGCAGTGGTAGTGGCAATTGCAGGAATAATTCTTCCAGCAATAAACTTTGTTTTTGACTTGTCAGCAGGCTCAATTCCGTAATTTGCCGCACGAAGGTTTGATGCATAAGTGATAAAGTCAATGTGATGATTAGTATCGTCGTCCTTTTCAAACTCAACTGGAGTCAAACGGAAGCCAGCCAGCGAGGAGGCAGGAGGAAGTTTAGCAGCCAGCGTTTTGAGAATATCGCTATCAGGAACAGCTGCATTTGAGCGAGATGACTCAGCGGTCTCACTCTCATCTGTTGAGATACTGACGCCAGATGCAGGCTCAAATACTGGAACGTGAGTTTGAGCTAGAACTTGTTTGTACTTCTCCAAAGTAAATTCATCGCCCTTTAAGCCAAAATTATAGGCATGTAGGTTTGCAGCTGCGACAATGAATCCCATATGATCTGGGTTTTCAGGGTCAAATACAAGAGGCATTGGTGCTCGCTTTGGACCACCCCAGAATGGTGTACCCGAAGTAGTCTTGGCATCGACTGGGAAGTTATACAAAAGTTGCTTCGCATTGTTCACAAACTTCTCCTCGAATTCACGTCTAGCCCATTCAATACATTGCTCGAACGTAAGAGGCTTATCAGGACCAAGATAGTTGTAAATTGTCTCCAAAACAGACTTTTGGTCAACACTTTGCTTAAGAGTTGATTCAACATAATCTGGCTGCGACAAATAAAGATTGACATTTTCACACGAATCCGTGAAAAGCTCAGAAAATACACTCTTCGCCCAAGCAATTGTATGGTCAATCTTATTGGGGAATGACCTCAGCGTGCAGAGCGGAATAGACTGCTCTGGAGGATCCTGGGAGGAAGAGTAAGATTCCGTGAGATTGGGCAAGACAACTTGAATGTTGCCTTTGGTACCAAGGGTTCCGCTCTCCAACAGTGGCTTCTTAAAGAAAACACAACGGCGATCAATGTACTGTCTTGCCTCCACATTATCAAGCGCATTAACAACAATGTCAAGATGTTGCCAAAATGATTCGTTAAAAGTAGTGTCCTCAGTCTCTGGACCTACCTTATCTTGCTCAGCAACAATGTGACCTTCGAGATGAGGATTCATGGCTACAGCGGCTAACGCAGCAACTTCAGACTTCTGTTTACCAACATCTTTAGGCCTGAAAAGGAACTGACGATTAAGATTTGATTTCTCAATAGAATCATTGTCAGTGACAGTGATCTTGCCTTTTGGACCTGAGCCTATGCCGAGCATTGCAAACTCTTTCAACATTTCACAGCCAATAGCGCCGGATCCAACAAGGAAGACGTTGAGATTGTGGAGACGCTCAACAAACTTGGCACCAAATACAGCTGTCAAGGCATCATAACGCGATCCCTTAGGAGCACAATCACTAGCCGTAGGGCGCTCAGTTGGAAGTGACTCTAGCGAGTCAAAGTACATCCACTGCTTCAGTGGTGTGAACTTGCCAGAACAGGCCTTGAGCACTTCTTGGGCAACGAGACCACCATAAAAAGCGGCCATTGGTGCCAAATAGCCAGTAGCTTGGTAAGAAACCTCTGTGAGCAGCTTTTCATCAAGATCAGTCTCTCCTAGAATCTCTGGGTACTGTGCAGCAACATTTTTGGCGTACACCAAAAATTCCTTAGCATCTTCAGCAACTCTAGGTTTTGGAAGACGACCATTATTCTTGTTTTGAAATCCATGGAGTGCCAAAAAGCCAACATGGAGTTGAGCTGGTCTATCAAACTTTGCAAAATCAGAAATCAGAAACTCGGGCTCGCCTAGCTGCGTTTCAAACGACTCAAATTGCACTTTGATTGGCTGTTTAACCTGGGTGAAAATGCCGCCCTTGACATACTTGCCTTTGCCCTCAATTGCCTTGGCGCCAATTGAAAATGTATAAGGGCCATTCACAGTGACTTTGAAAACTTGGCCATCGCCAACTGCCAAACCCTCAACTTCGTCAAATTTCACATAATCACCGTCCGATAGGCCATGTCTTGTTTCGTCGAGGCAAACAACGGTGCCTTGCGCATCAATATCTGTGATAATTCCAGTCTTGGGCTCCTCACCATTCTGATCAACAACAACAAAGTCATCACCGTTGTCGACAAATACCTGGCCAAAAAGACCACGAATATCAGCAGAAATAAACGATGCTTTGGCGTCTCTTGCAGCCTTGGAGATTTCCAATTGGCTTTCAAGCGAAGCGTCAGTGACGACAACAACTTGAAAGTTTTTAATTGTGGAAGGAGAGATATCGGACACCACAGAAATGGGGACGTAGCTATTCAACTCTGCAAGCTTTGGCTTTGTGACCTGGTCGCGAGCCTTGCCGATATCAGACTCACTCAGGAAAAACTGTGCAGAGAGATCTGCTACCTGTGCAGGGTTTGGATCATAAATAGACAACGACTTAACGCCTGCCAAAGCAACATTCTTTGCAATTTCAACGCCAAGTCCCTTCAATCCAATGACAAGGACATTTGAATGTGCCATTTTCTGCATCGCCTCTTTTCCTAGAACATAGAGTTGTCTCGAGTACAAAGACTCATCGATCTCATTTGTACTATCAACTTGCATTGCTGACATTCTTGTATGATTTCAGATAATGTTGCTGTCAAGTCTCGTGCATGCGACCGATTTCATAACGTTTGCCATAGCTGAGAAGTCGTAAGGCTGTGCATGGGAGTGCCATTGCTGACTAAACTGACAAGCAGTGGCCAAGCGGGTGACTCGATGATACGATGACAAACAATACAAACGCTTGTATAACAATTAATCACTGTGGCCCATGACGAATCAGGAAATTTACGCTTTCAGGCTCCTTATATGAATTGTGGGCGGCTATTGCTGTGGGTTAAACCTTCCCGATTTAGTTTGCTGAGTGCCATTGTCCCTACTAAGCGTCGCTTTAATATTTGTACAAGGGCTTTTTTTAATGTAGCAGGTTCCCCGACGAATGTGATTTTCACTATTGGTTCCACACTCACAGTATGGGCACCAAGTATTTCATGGCTTTAAAAGTATTTACTAACGCGTGTTGAGCATCCACAATTTAGTCCCACCATTTTGTTTGGAAGAAGATGATTGAGTGCAAACAATCTTACTAATAGCGATTCTGACAAGATTAATAAAATAGCAATTTAGTTATAGCCATGATACGAATTAATTATTATTTGGCGTAGTGACCGATACATGCTTCATTTCCACCGTTTAAATTATCAATAGTTGGAAAGTGGAATCAAAAAGCCAGTTTGGTGCTGGAAAGAGATGTATCAGGTCTTCATATTATAGAGAGTCATTGCCAACGGGTATTGAGTTACATATCGTCATGGATACTCAAGTAGTTGATCTCTATTCTGTTGTCAACGTAATGCTTATGCCAAAAGTCGTAAAAATACAGATTGCAGACATCATTAGTATTCGTCGTGTTAATGAGTTCACCCAGAACTGTGTCTTCTGCAAAAAATTTGACTGTAAAGTTTGGTATAGCGTCACACACTCTGTCCAACATCGCTCTTGTAAACATATATATCTCTCCAGATGCATAATAAAACTTATAATCAGGAATAATATGCCCGACGTATTGACAGCCCGAGGCCTTCATTGCTCGTGTGATTAGGTTTAGCTCACTTTCTGGAACAATGGTATCATCATCTATCTTGACATAGAGATCAGTCTTTTGTTCTTCAGGCATTTGACAAAAGTAGTCAAGGGTTTCAACGAGCTTGACGGAAAGTTCATTATAGCCATAGTTATGTTTCAAGCGTATCGAGCAGCCTCCAACAGCTGTGTCTTTATCACATACCTGTATTGCCTTTTCATGAACAGTGAACAGATCGGTATACCTTGATGATTTTTCACTTCTGAACATGAATACTGTTTTAGAAGGATCTGATGGAGATGGCAGCAATGACATGTCAGCGGGAACTCTATCGATTAAATTGTCATTATCTGGCAGCCTGTTTTCTCCAGCATGATAAATATCCTGATATTCGGTCTTTTCATAAATGTCGACTCTGAAAGGTAGATCGCTCAGATCCTGATCATCCATAGTGATATGTGTGTGCCCCTCTTTTCCATTTGTCTCATCTGTAATAGATTCCGGAAGTGACTCATCAGGAACACTTTCATCTGTTTTCAAAGTTGAACTGTTGTCGTCATAGTTGTCCAGCGCTTCGGTAACAAACTCAGCATAATTCTCTGCAGGATTATGCTTTTTGCCAGATCCCTCTGCGGACTGATAATCTTCCGTAGGGTATGATATATCACTCTTGTAAAAATCATTATCTAACGCACTAGTGTCATGGGTGGTTTCAATGTCTTCGTCATGGCTAGATGGCTCCTCAAACTCTGGCTCACTTTCAACTTTGGGCCGCTTCTCTGATGCTCCTTCAGAGTCATATGTGGATTCAAAATATTCGTCATAGCTTGATGACTCCTCAAACTTTGGCTCACTGCCAACTCCGGGCATGTTTTCTGATACTCCTCCATATGGGTGGCTTTCAACATTATCAGCTTTGTTGGATGTATGGTAAGAATTCTGAGCAGCTTCATCGTTATTGGAATTATAATGGTCTTCAGAAGGAGGAGTTGTGGCATGCCCTCCTGTATGACTTGTCTCTTGTTGCGTATCATGATAGTAACTTGCAACGGAGGGCTTCGTGAAAGAATGAGTGAGAGTGCCAAATGTGACAAGCACAATTAAGGCTGCTGCCGTTAGAGTTAAAAGCCGTCGAAAAGCGACGTTCATTGGAGCTAGTGACGTACAACTAGAGGCCAAAATGGTTGTGTAAAAAAGGATTAGCTCTCAGTATATAAAATAGCGCGAACGCCAATACTAATGTGTGCCTGTGAAACACTATCAATTAACTAGTTTCAAGTTCCCACTTAACTCATTCCGCCCCATATTCACCCTCATATCTAAAGCGGTATTTCTTCTCGGTCGCTATCCCGCTTCCAACTTTCTTCAAGTTCGCAGATGCAAGGTGTTCGTGGAAGCCAGTCATTTTGCTCGTTAAAGAGTTACCTATTAGAAACTGCAAGTATTTTTCTAGGAGGGTGCCTTGGTCATCACAAATCTGTTCTTGAGGCATTTCATAGAATAGTTTTCCTGAGCATAACTTGCATGCGTTTACCATGTAGCGTTGTAAATGCATGCAGCCTTCTGCAAAGCGTCAAAGGGGCAAGAGGACATGGACAGGAAGAACATAATACCACAGAATGTTACTAGTCAGCTCTTATTTGTTTTGAGAGAGCAACATAATCACATCAGGAACCTCTTGTTCTTAAATTCACACACGATATCACAAGGGTTTTTGATCCGACGCACGCCCGCTTTCGCTTCCAGTAAATTACGCCTGAACTCCGAGGCGGGCTAGGCATACAATAAACATTAATAGTTGGACGTTTTCTTTTCGTGTGCCCATATTGCAAGCGAATCAGCAGAGAGCACATCTGATCTATATCAGTATGAAAGGTAGAATTCAAGAGGCAATAATGACAATACGTCTTTATTCATTTTCGTATAGGTGACGGTCGTGACTTTTCACCGCTTACCATTGCCGATTTCCAGCATTAATTTAACTCTTTGACGGTCATCGGAACCTTTCCGAGTGTTTTAACGAACCCTGATTAATGCATGGTACTAACTATAAGTCTGTATTAGGAAAGGAGAAAGTGGGTCGTTTAATGTTTTTGTCGGTGGACAATTTAACTATATGGCTCTCAATTATGAGCCTCTTTTCCAAGTCGCTGGCGTAATCAATCATTATCTTAGTGTATGCTTCAAGTAGCATGGTAGGCCTGATTCCTGTCAAGGCAGTAGATCCGTGTGAACGCAAAAATGAACGCAGATACCCGCCAATATGATAAAATTCAGCATAAACTTCAATTGCTTCTCATTTTTGCTGAGCTCACAAAGCTTTAAATGGAGAACCTCTTCTTTCTACTTTCTACAACCCGAAAGTGAATTTGTAAGGCCCCTCAAAAACTGAGTAGCTATGAGAAATCAGCTCTCATGTCTCTGCTCACGGCTAAGATTGAAAACATCTTTAACCAACGTCCTCCGCATAAATAAAAAAATTACAACACCTATCGTTCTCGTCTGGTCTCCCACGACAATACTGATCTAGGCCCTAGGATGCTTAAATAATTGGTTGATCGGACGGGAAACCTTGTGTCCATCCTGGTATGGTCGTAACTGTAAAGTCTGCTTTACGCTTTTACCTATTTTCATGACAAAAATGGTTGCCGGTTCAACAAGTTTTTGTCAGCTTGGATCTTTTTGAACTTATCTAGAGTAAAACGTGATCCAATTCTCATTATATCGTATATTTGTCAACTGTTGACATGTACGTAGAGCTTCAACAACTGTAAATAAACTAACGATCTCGAATGTGTTTTAAAGCCACAGAGATCACTGTGACTTCTTGCAATTTAAATTTAAACAAAAGCGCGCTACTTTTGCAACTCCGTGCGAGAGATTTATAATTTTAATAGCCGGGGCGAACCAAATTGACAATGTTATTTTCAGTCGTTCTCGATTAGTTGGAAGGATTAATATTATTGATGTATGCGACAATAATAAAGATTTGTTAGTTTATGCGTTTCAGAGAGGGAAACCGAATAGTTGATAGTATTCATATTGTTGATGCATGCGACTATAAGTAAAAATTTATGGTTGTAGAACAGATTTATACAGAGCATATCATGTCTGCGTTGTCTATCCTGATCTAGAGATGTACATAGCAATTGGAATAGTAGCAATATATAATGTGCCATGATGACGTTTTTGAGAATCCAAGCAGCGAAGTATTATCACAATCCACGATATCAATTATTGCTGCTTCTCAGTTTGTCTACATTTCGCACACTGTTGAAATTTTCAGGTTATGGGTTTTACAAGAGTAATAACACCCCATTTCAATAAAATATAGATACTTAGATGCTTTGCAACAGTACCTATCAAAAGTCGCTTCAAAATCAACTAAGTAACATTTGATTCAGATTGGTTGATGCCTATCTATCCTAATTTCCGTAGATATACACCAGCAAACTTTGTATTGAATGCAAATGACGTCTCGTTACCTTGGCGAATCAGAACAAACGTATGAATAACAAGCCTTGATTATTTTATTTCCAAATACAATTTGATACTTCTGATCAGGCGGTTTCTAAATTTTTTTTCTAAATACTGAAAACCATCTATAAGTCCACCTACATTCTGACTGGCTTATACTTCACGGATACCCTTTGATCTTCGTAACTCTGATGACTATAATCGTTTTCATCGAATGAACAGAACTCACGAGTCTCACTGGAATTTATCAATTGGCCCATCAAAATGTCTTCGCTGCTGACTTCAACCATCGCCGGTATCGATGCACATACACGATCAAGAATTGAACGTTTGAACATATAGATTTCTCCAACCCCCCAATAAAATTGGAAATCAATAGCAATTCTACCAACAAAATTGCAGTCTGAATTATGCAGTCGTTTTGCTAAAAGTTCCAGCTGAGTTTCAGATATGACGGTGTCATCGTCCACTTTGACGTAAATATCAGATTTGAGCGGACTGATACAAAAAATCTTGAGCGTTTCTACGAGTTTCACGCTGAGAGTCGACCAATTGTAGTTTCCCTTCAATCGCACTGAACATCCTCCAATAGTAGTGTCTTGATCACATACCCTAAAGGCATTTCTGTGTACTGAAAAAAGATCGTATTGCAAAGACGATACATTACTTCTCAACATGAAAACAGTTGTCTTAGGGTCTTTAGTCGAATCCGCGCTAGAGAAATGAGCTGGCAATCTTGTTGTCAACAAATCGACGGATGGCAAGTAATCGTCGTCCTCCCTTCCCCATTTCTCATGGTACATCTCATATGTTGCCCCCGGCTTCATCGTCACGTCAAAGTTGTAGTCAGTATTTTCAGAAGTGAAATAGGATGTAACCTCAGTTACAGTATTGTCTACCATTGCTGTAAAGTTTGCCCCTAGATTTTCAGCTTTCTCTCTAGGTATCAATAGAAACACAATGGTAAACAAGCACATTATTAAGGCACATGTTAGAACGTTGACATTCATCCGCACCATATTATTGAGTATGTCAAAAAACTGCAATGAGCACTATCGCATGAGACAAGGAGGCAGTACACTATTTAAATTCCACTAACGCCAATGTACTAACTCATAGCGTAGTACTAGTGCATTTAGCATCCTCTCACTTTGGCGATCACTTTGAGGTCCAGAAATAGGCGCAGTCAATGCTAATTAGAAAGTAAATATAAGTCCAGCAAATGCAACAGTTTCTGCACCCAGTGAGAGCAGATTCTAAACTCGCTGAACTTCAATGGCCAACATGTGAAGGCGGCAAACAATAACCTGCACTATTGATGGCTGCTTATGGATCAAGCTTTAGAACAGAATCTCTTTATGGTGTTTCTGACAAAATAAAATAGATTTGCTGCACATTGCAAAAAAAAAACTGCAACACCTATCGTTCTCGTCTGGTCTCCCACGACAATACTGATCTAGGCCCTAGGATGCTTAAATAATTGGTTGATCGGACGGGAAACCTTGTGTCCATCCTGGTATGGTCGCAGCTGACAGGTTCTGAAGTGAAAACTATTTAACTTGTTTGCAAATCAGATGGTGAGGTTTTTGTCAATGGATCATCAGCAAGAGCATTGCCTATCGTATTTATGGTATGATAGATTAGTCACAAATCGATATGGTCGAAAAAGTATGATTTTTCTCAACTTGGCACCATGTTGAGTTACTCAAAACAGGCGTCCTGGAGGGGGTAGTAGATCTTTTCAGTAAAGAAACGACAACAACATTCTTACTGCTGCAAATTCTGCTGGAGTTTCACCAAATTCAAGTGGTGCCCTGCAGTCGTCGATTTCCAGTGCATCTCTTCCTATGCGCAAGTGTGGTTGGGGACCAGGGTGAACAATTCGACCTCATGCAACTGCGTTTCTAATTCAATTTCTAGGGTCAAACAACTCTGCTGATTTATGTGAACTGCAATGGATCCCTCTCGCAAGCTAAATATATATGAAGGAGTTAATAAAGTGACAGTTGTGGCAAACTCGACAAACTCAAAGCGTGGAAAGTCAGCCGGGTTTTACTGTGAGCATTGTGATCTAACCTTCAAAGACTCGATTCAATGGCTTGATCACTTGAACGATCGGTCGCATCTTTACAAAGCTGGCGTTGTAATCAACACCCGACGGGCAACTTTACAAGATGTCAGGGATCGTTTGGAGATGCTGAAAAACAAGCCGGAGGTACCACAGTATAATGTGAGAGCTAAAATTGAGGTATTTAGAAAAAAAGAGCAAGCAAAAGTGAACGAATCCAAGATGAAACGCAAGAAAAGAAAAGTTGAGGCCAATGCGCACGAGACGAGGGATGACGAAGAAGAAGAAATGATGAAATCAATGGGGTTTTCAGAGTTCACTTGAGTGCGTGATTGCGATTTGGGGGCTCCTGTATCGGCCGAAAAGTTGTGTATTATGAGTGCTACAGAAGCATTCCCAGGGTGTTCTAGTCCCGGCCCTGTCGACGGGTGAACTATTGTGCACCTGCAATTTATTTATTCAAAGTAATAACATGGGATGTATAAACTGACCAATTATCATGTAGTAGCGCTTGTTATGGTGGTCACTTTGACAGGCAGCGAGAAGCAGGTACGGTACGGTGCTGGCTACTCACGGCCCGCAGAGACAGGCTCCCATATGGGGACCCCGTGCAGGGGGTAAGATCTCGACGGCAGTCAGGTAGGTCTGCTGCTGTCATTTGATGCCAAACGAAAATAGCTCAACGAGTGACGTTTTTGCACACCATTGAGCTTCGCTGGCCGCCCAGCTTCTCTGTTTGAGTCTGCGCAATTCGTGAACGACCAAACAGAGATGGGAGATTTTCAGGGCAAGTCCCTGCAGTGCTGGCCGTACGCAGCAGAGCTCATCGAGCCCTGATGTGAACCGGGGAATGCTAGAGACAGGCCTGTGCCGCTGCCACTACCTCACAGTGCGGGCATGTAACGAGCAGAACGGCGCCAAACCCGCCGCCCACGTCCAGCATTAGGCCAACACAAACGGTAACATTGGATCATCAGTTGGCCAGGCGTCACTCCTGCAAGATCGAAGCACGCAGAGGGCAGTCCTGCCGTCGCACACAATTGGACGCAGACGTGGCTTGCTAAGGTTGCAAAATATTTTGGCAGCGGCGCCCGAAGTTGCAAAGTCGTGCTGTCCAGAAGAGCCCAGCTCAGTGGCCAGCAATTGACCCCTGTCTGTTTGCTGGACGGGTCGCTGGCGCGCTGCCCAACGCGGCCCATCGCTGCCTCCTTCCCAGCACGTTTGCACCCGTCCACCCTCATCAGCCTTTAGCGTGACAGCCTCAACATGAAAAACTCAACAAGCCAAAAAAGGTTAATTCTTGATCACACCCCAGCCATCTCTCTAAAAATAAACAAATGAGAGCACCAGAGCGGCCGGAGCTGCTGCCAAGCGCGGAACTGCAGTTTCCGCGTGTCGTTCCCTCCGTTGTGCAAACCACAGACGAGGCCACCGACACTCTCCACGCGCTGACGTCCGGCTCCCTGCGTCCCAGATCTCCAGAAAAGAAGCCCCTGTCCGTTGCAAACGGGCCCGTTCTTGACTCTCCTCCGCAGCCGTTCAAGCCGAAGCACAGGAAACGGAACAGCTCCATATACAACATTAGCCATGCAATCGGCATGACGCTGGCAAACACCTCACAGTCCACCAGAATACGCGCGCGGTCGCTGTCGCAGTCGTCGCAGCAGGCCTTCAAGGTCGTCGCCCCGCCGGTCTCGGTCCCGCTGCTCGCGCTCTGCCTGGCGTGGTATGCAACGTCGGCCGTGTCCAACAACATTAACAAGTCCATCCTCGACCGCTTTCCGTACCCGGTCACGCTGTCCATGGTGCAGTTTGCGATGGCCGTCGCGCTCGGCGTCTCCACCATCGCGGCCGCGCACCGCTCCCGGTCGTTCTTCCAGATGCTGCCGCGCGGCATTGTCGCCAGCGACGGCCTCAAGGCCCCCTCGTGGAGCATTCTCAAGGCCACCATCCCCATGGGCTGCTTCCAGCTCTCGGGCCACATTTTCAGCCACATGTCCACCACCCTGCTGCCCGTCTCGCTCGTGCACACCATCAAGTCCCTCTCGCCGCTTTTCACAGTGGCTGCATACAGAACGTTCTTTTCTGTCTCATACTCCCCACATACATATCTGTCCCTCGTGCCGCTCACCATCGGCGTCATCATGACGTGCGCGACCGAGTTCTCGGCCCACTTCACCGGCGTGCTCTACGCCCTCATCGCCACTGTCATTTTTGTCTCGCAAAACATGTTCTCCAAAAAGCTGCTCACGCCGGCGGCAGCCGGCGAGGACGGCGCCCCAAAGTTTGACAAGCTCACAATCCTCTGCTACTGCTCGTCGCTCGCCTTCATCTTCACCTTCCCGGTGTGGTTCTTCTCCGAGGGCATCGACCTGCTCAGCGAGGGCGCGTCCCGCGTCCCGCACCTCGCGCCCACCCCGCTGGCCGCAGCCCAGTCCATCCACAACGTCAGCAGCACAGCGAGCCTGTCCATGCTGTTTTTGACAAACGGCGTCGTCCACTTTCTGCAAAACCTGCTCGCCTTCCAGGTGCTCGGCATGGTCTCCCCGGTGACGTACTCCGTCGCATCGCTCATCAAGAGAATTGTGGTCATTTCTGTCTCCATCGTCTGGTTTGGACAGCGGGTCAGCGGCATCCAGGGGTGGGGCATCCTGCTGACCTTTGCCGGACTGTACCTGTATGACAGATTTGGCGGCGACAAGCACAAGAAGAAAACCACCGTAATGATGTTGCCCAAGTACGAAATGGCCAAGAGTGAGCACCGGCTGGACTAGCTGGTGACAACGCTCGCAGTAGCACGGCGCGCACTTGCAATATGAGCCAGACACAAAAATTGATGACATAATGTTGAGCCGATGTAGGCTCATGTTTATACTATTTATATGTAAACCGATGATAGAAATAGATGAATACTACGCAATGCACAGGCGACAGCGCTCGCTGGCTTGGTCCTACATGTTTGTACCTTCCCGGAGTTGGAGGTGTTTACATCTGCCTGGCTGTGCTGCTCCCAGGTTGTGCCTTACGAACATTGTCTGGAACAGAATGTGCGCACTCAGCCAAGACTCAAAGGGCTAATAGTGCAAATATTACGGGGTCTTGCGTGAAGCTCATCTCCTGGTCACACTCCGGTTAAATTTAAGCGAAATACGCCTTCATGTCCATGCCCGCCTTGTTTCGTTGTCCGTGTCTTGGCTGAAGCAGCGAACTCTTGGCTGAAAGCGTCGAAGGAAATCTCGCCTCCTAACTTCACTCACTTTTGCAAAGAAGTATTTGCTGCGCTCACTGTGCAACTTTCCACTGCCTGTTGCAATTTCTGGCAAAATACCTCACCAACCTTTACTTTGTGAGCTTGTGCTGGCAAGTAAAACTATTGTAAATATTTTGACAGGAGCTTGACAGGAGCTTGGCAAGAGCTTGGCTTCAAGCAGAAAATCTGTTGCAATGACCACTGAAGAACACTCTGAATTTGTGGAGCGGTTTGGCCCGATTCAATTCACCTCCATAAAAACCCCGGCCAGAAATGCCATCTTCACCCGGCCGCATGTGCTCAACTACTTCAAAGATGGCCGGCTGCATCGCACCCAAGCTGAACGTGGCTCTGCTCGATTTGAACTCTTTTTTGACTTGCTCTATGTCGGCATCATTGCAAACCTCGCCAAGTCTGCCACTGAGGAAGCAGATGGCAAGAGTCTGGTCAAGTACGTGGCCTTGTTCGCGCCGGCATGGCAAATCTGGTCAGATATGAGAGAGTTTATGAATTACTTTTATAACAATGACCTTTCTCAAAAATTTTATGTGGTTTGGCAAATGGCTTTGCTTGTTGCTTACGCCAACAATGCCAACGACGTGATGGAGTCACCAAAAATGGTTGTCGGTGTCTATCTCGTTTCGAGAGCCTCTTCTCTGGCAATGACGGTTTTTTACTCATTCTTCGTTAAAGAAGTAAGGTTTCAAATGAGATTGTACTCTGTTGGCTTGGCATGCTTCTTGGCTGCCTGGATCTCCGTCATTTACGTCGAAGGTGCTCGCAAAAAGCTGGCCGCTGCCCTTGTTCTGGAATTTTTGGAACCATTTTGGTATGTCTTTACCATTCACCCGTGGACCAAAAGGCTCTTCAAACTGAAAACTTCCACTGCCACCAATATTGAGCACGACGTGGAGCGATTTTCTGCCTTCTATATTATTGCTCTTGGTGAATTCCTATACGGAATTGTTGCCAGCTCACCTGCTGCGCTTAATTTCAACCCATCTCTCGGACGTGCTATTCTTTCATTGCTCATTGCCTACAACTTTTTGTGGCTCTATTTCCTAGACGAGGATAGAGGAAAAGCTGTCCATGCACTACGTCGTTCAGCTTGGTCAGCCTGTGTATTTTTCTTCGCCCATTTGCCTCTTGCGGGTGCCCTTATTTTAGCGGCAGATGCCGCGTCTGACATGGTGGCCTCCAACGTTTCCTCCACAAAGTATGTTGCTGAGAGCGCCGAATCTAGTGGTAGTGGGTCTGGGGAAGGTGGTAGCGAGTTGATACACACGGTCGTGCGCTTTGTTATTAGAACTGTGGAAGGAGAACATGGAGAGGAGGAAGAAATCAAGCATCTTTACAGTTTAACATTTTTTTTCTCTGCTGGATTGGGTGTCGCTTTGATTTGCTTAGCTCTTCTTGTGATTTGTGACAAGTCCTTGGAAGCGTCAAACACAAGATATCTGTCTAGGAACGTGCAAGCTCTTTGCCGTATTCCTTTCGCTATGGTGATTATATTTTTGCCGTTCGCTAAAATGTCTACTACCTTGCTCATGGGTGTCACTGCAATTCTCACAAATGCTTTAGTGGCCTTTGAAACGTGGGCAATGCTGCCTCGAAATCTCTGTGATGCTGCTCGCTCAGCTGCTAGAGAGCTTGAAGAGCATATTGACGAGGTACGCAGTGAACGAAGATCTCTCGCTATCGAGCAGAGTGAACTGGAGCAGCAATTGGAAGCACAGCTGTCGAAAACCTCCCATACTCATGGCGCCGAGTCTGAACAGTCGAGGTCAGAGCATTCAGAGCTCACTAGAAGGGATGCAGTGTAGCAGAGACAATCCTCCTTGGCTGACAGTTTAGTTTTCTTTTCTTTATGTTTTGTACTGGTAATATTAATGCTCATTAGTTATGTAATTATTCAAGAATATGCAATGTGGCTCGAGACGGAGGGGGTGGAGGAGGAGTAGATCGCTGCTGCGCATTAGCCAAAGCAGTCACAGAGTCGTTATTGATACTCTGTCCAATGCAGTTTTTCCTATCCTTTGGTCTAGGAGGAGGAGGCGGAGGTCGTTTGCCGTGTTTCACCACTAGTGAATGCGATGGCGATGGCGACGGCGATGGTGTCGGCGATGGTGTTTGTTTTCTGGACGGAATTGGTGTGATCTCGTAGCCAAGCCAAGTGACATTGAGACATCTTTCTGCCAGTCTGTGAGTGGTTCCCGGGGTGGTCTCGTCGTATTTGTCTTGCGATATGCATTCCAATAACTTGACAAGGTCTGCTTTTCTGTATTCATCTCTTGCTAATTCAGTATTTTCAAGCATGGGGTGTAGGACCCTTAAGTAGGTGTGTCTTAGCTTCTCTTCGTCCCTATTCATATCCAAAAGTTCCCTCATGAAAACAGAAAGTAACACGTTGAGGTCATTCAGGTAAATGTATTCGTAAAGCGCAGGGTTGGTGAATACCAAGTAGAGCAATTTCAGCATCATCAATTGAAGCGTGTTATCTGCGCCTCTATTGAACAAAAACACCAGGTTTTCACCGAATGCTCGATAGTGGTCGCGTCCGCGTACCAAAGCATGAATTACAAGATTGGTAGAGTGTGAGGAGACAGAGTCCTTAAGCATGTACTGTTCATTCAGTGCCAGTAATACACGGATTGAGGCCGCACAGTATGGATCATCAACAGTTTCGTTGTTTTCAACTTGCTGGAAAAGAAAGTCAATGAACGGCTGATGAATATGGTCCAAGTCTGCCTTCAAAAGCTTCTGCACCTTGCACATTTGATAGAGTAATTGCAAAACAATTAAATGAAGACGTGAGTGAATAAATATGATTGAATTTGTTGAGGAGGAGGAGGAACGACGCGACATGTGTGGATCAGCAGAATAAGTGCGTCGCCCTCCCTCCCCATCTAGTTCATAAGGAGCTAGAGCAGATTTTAAAGCAGAGTTTAAGCTTTTTGTTCCATCATTCGAGATGGGATTCGAACTGGAGAGGTTTGTACTACGAGAACGCCGCGAGTTGGCAGGACTTCGAGAAGACTTTAAAGGAGAGCGTTCTTGCCTAGAGCCTGTAACCAAGAGGTGTTGAATCGGAGTCTCCAGTCCGGTTTTCGCACCATTGGAAGACCCGGCGCTTGATTTTCTGGCAATTCGTCTTCCTCTGCTAATTGGTGGTGGGGGAGGCTGGCTGTCAGCAGCATGGGCAATATGACCACCATTTGCATTGCTGTTGTGATCAGAGTGCAGTGACACCGTCTGATCCGGTGGAACCAACACGTCGACAACCGTTTGCAGGCAGTTTTCCTCCTGCATCATCTCCAGCGTCGATTCGTGCAATCTCGAGTCCATCAAAAGAACAGCCCCAATCAAGATTTGCTTCTCTGTCTCGCGATGCAAGCACGATTGTCTCCAAAACTTGATCAATTGACGGCGGGCGTATGCGCGATGTTTTTGAAATATCGGCGACGATAACAACCCGGACACAAACCTGGCCAGCTCCGTGTCGTTCCTCAAGTACAAGTGCATGTACGTGGCGGCCAGCGCCAGGTAGTTGACAAGAGTCTTCTCTAGGCGGGAACTTGAATGAAAATTTCCCGACGCCAATTCCTCCAGCTCATCCCAGAACTGTTCTGCTGTTTCGCATTGATACGATATAATGTCCATCTCGAAAAGGGTCTATGGACGTACGATAGCACTAACGGATCAGTGCAACGATCGGCCCTAACGATTCTGCGCAAAATGTGCTGTTGTGCAAGCGCTCAGATAGTAGATGGATTGTGCACACACAAGACCTGATTTGGTAAAATCAATGACGATGGAGTTCATCACCCGGACCAGCTGTTTAGAGCCACCGGCGTGGGGTTGCCGGTTATGCGCCGCGCAGGCGAGTGAACAACATGGCAGAAGCCAGCAGAAATTGACAGAAAGTTCGGTTACCCATGTAGGCAGTAGTAAAATTGAAAACAAGAGCAGTGTACAATATAATTTCTTGAATCAGTTACAGATAGTAGATTTGCTAGCGATCATCGTGTCGCCCACATAGCATCCCTTGTATTGGACGTCTTCTGCAATATAACAGCAAAACCTTCATGACCACCCTCCTTCCAGCTAGTCAAGACGGAGCTGCACAGCCGAAAGAGCGCATAAGGAACAGTTCAAAATCTCTTCTGATTCCAATCACTTTCGGCTAAGCCGGAAGACCCACTTCATGGCAGCTATTTGCTTGCTCGTGAAAGAGGCAGTAATCACGTGGAGAGTCTACCGCTTTGACCATATGAGACGAGTACACCAATTTGGGGAGAATCCATGTGTATTGACATCTTCTATGGCGATATACCTCAGAAAGCGCAAGGAACATTACAGTACACGCCAATATCAAGTTCAGCTCCCTCATCGACCTGAACCTTAACACAACAGTAAAGCGCTCGTGATTGTTATGCCAATTAATTATTGGTTACCTATCAGGGTTCACATTGGACATATCGGGGGTTGCTTATTATGAACAGCTGCTTTTTTATTTCTTTCTTTATTTCAAACGATAAAAGCTTGCGAAATGTCACTTCAAGCTGGTCCATCAAACGGAACAACAACTGGTTCGTCCGTTGAGGTGGTCCAGCCTCCCCAACCTGATTCTGCACAGCTTACACTAGTTGGTGACGCCGAAGTGCAATCAGATGTAAACGACGCTCAACCGCGAGCTACCGTTCACTGGACAGATGACACCGTCGACAATGAGAATATGAATAAGAAGAAAACCAAGATTTGTTGTATATTCCACAAAACTCGTGCATGGGACGAATCATCCTCTGATGAGTCAGACTGCTCATCGTCGTCAGATAGCGAAGATGATGATCGACCACCATCCCCAAATGCCTATGAACGGCAGCCAAAATACGGTGGTCACAAGCATAAGCTTCATAAACACTAGCTTCAAGTACGTCTATGAGCGTCAAGGATGTCAACCACAGTGACATCAACTGCATCCCTTTTCGATAGCCATGCAAACGATGCCAGCATTATTTTTGGATACTGTCATCCGGCAACAACCCAGCTGCTCTTGTCACGATTTTAGCTTTTTGCCTTTTTGCCAAAGAATGACATGATTCCCGGTCCCGATGGCTGTGGCTTGACTGCCGCTTTTTTCTGCTTGCCAACGGAAGCGCCAGCGGATTGCACCGGCCTTTTAGCTGCCATTTCTTGCATTTGCTGTTGCTGTAACAACGCTGCCGCACGCTCTTTCTTTTGCTTTTCCTCATATTGGCGAAGTTCGCTAAGGTCGTACTGTGATTCGTAGAATGTGGAGACGCTTTCTGGTAAGTAACTCGCGACCAACGACATAGCCAGAGACCTCTTTGCTTGCACAAGTATTGCCTCTGGGATTTCTTCTAATATGTTGGAAGGTGCTAACGGCTGGATGACTCGCTCACGGAGCAATGTTTCTGGTAACGAATCTACCACAGCACGACATGTTTTATCCAAAAATTGTGTGAGCTTGGCTGTAGATAGTCTGTAGTAGTCTGGAAGGTTGGAGATTGTTTGTAGATCGCAAATTTCCTTCAACTTTTCTGCAATTTCACTTTCGAGCGCAACAGACCGCAAGGGGTCGCATGCCCATTGCTGATGATCGTCGTCGATGGAGTCAAAGATATCCTCTGCACTGATGAAGCGCTCTTTTGCATCCCATAGCTTGTAAATCACTAAAAACAAAGGATTGAACTCGGTCGCAATGTAAACTGTAGCGTCAGAAATCACCTGGCCGTCCTTGTCGTTAGACGAGGACGAAAGCAAAAGCGAATGCGCGTTCCTTTGCGAGATGACTTCGTGTGACTGAAAGGTATGCTGTTGCTCTCCATTTACCGCAAGCAATTCGTAAAGTGAAGGATTCACAAGTGCAGGCAAGAACTCGCTGTCAGTCTCCACTGGCGTATCGCATCTCAATACAAACTTCGTAGGCAGTCTGTCTTGCGGGTGAGGAAGGGTTGCAAAAAATAGCGACTGAGATGCGCTTTTATTTGGTAGTAGAATAGTGACCATTTGATATTTTATAGCGCGTCGCGCGACAAGCAGTCAAGGAGAGTCGTGATTGTAACTCAATGCTGAAGGGAGAATTATCGCGCTGCCTCGATGAACGAAAAATGGACGTTTAATAGGCAACCAAAAATTATCAACAAGAATAGGAGCTAGAAGCTGTAATTTGTATTCCTGATCACTTCAGGTTTGAGAATCTGAACTTTACTGTTTTTGGCCGTGATCGGATTTGCCCTAGGAAGTGAAAACTGATTCTCTCGAACCCGCAGTCTAGTAAAGGGATAAACATATCACCTGAATCATGGCCAATGCTAAGAAACCGGGTAGCGTTTGCAAATTTTACTCATCGGGTAAGTAGCTGTTGTGGTTATTGGCTACGAATCGACGGCTGGCTGACAACCTACATAGATTAATATGAATCGCTCTGCTCGGCTTTGGAGCGCTTTGGAAGCGATATAGCCTGCGGTCTGTTCAAATACGTTGTGTTCAATGTGATTTCTAACTATAGCCGGTGGGTGCCGCAAAGGCAATCAGTGCAATTTCAAACACGATGCAAATACAACAACTAGAGATGGACGACGAGCAATGATTGTTAACGACCTGAATAACATGCTGCCTGAGTGGCGTTATTCTTCATACTCAGTTGGTGATGGGCTGAAAAACCTGGTGAGCGGGTCAGATTTATCACCCGCCGAAGTGAAAATGCTATACATGGAGAATCCTCAGGGTGCCACAAATGTTTTGAATCAGAAAAACCATGAGAGAGCAACAAAGATCCAGGGAGTTCTAAAAAACATTGATTCTGCGCTAAACTATTTGGATTCTAATTCAAGCGAGCCTTTTGCGGCTGCCAGCACACCCAGCCCTTTTGCGTCTGGCGCTAACAATACAAACTCTAACGCGTTTGGTAGTGGTGGAAACAAGACCAGCAATCCATTTGGAGGTAGTGGTAACGGCAATCCATTTTCTGCTTTGGCAGTCAATTCAGATAGTTCTGGCAATGGAACCCAGTCAAATCCTTTTGGTACTAAATCTGGAGCTTTTGGAAGTCAGTCTGGAGCGTTTGGAAGTCGGTCTGGAGCGTTCGGAAGTCAGTCTGGAGCATTCGGAAGTCAGTCTGGAGCGTTCGGAAGTCAGTCTGGAGCTTTTGGCGGCCAACCCGGAGGCCAACCCGGAGCGTTTGGAAGCCAGGCTGCACAATCAGGTGGAGCTTTTGGTAGCCAGACACCGCAATCTAGCGGAGCATTTGGAAGCCAGACGGCAAAGTCCAGTGGAGCTTTTGGTAGCCAAACACCACAGTCTGCGGGAGCATTTGGAAGCCCGTCTACACAGTCCAGTGGAGCTTTTGGTAGCCAGACACCACAATCTGGTGGAGCTTTCGGGAGTCAGACTGCGCAATCTGGAGGAGCATTTGGTAGCCAGACGTCACAACCAGGTGGAGCATTTGGAAGTCAATCAAGCCAAACGGGAGCATTCGGAAGTTTGGCAGGAGGTTCTACTGGAAGTTCATGGGCTAGTGGCGGTTCAAGTTTTGCCAGTATGGCCAAAAGTGGGACTTCCAGTACTTCACAACCATCCACGTCTTCATTTGGAGGAGGCGGAGCGTTTGGCTCCTCAAAATTGTCGGCTCCGTCAGGTTCCTTTGGTTCCTCTGGGGGATTTGGATCTTCCAAATTATCGGCCCCAACGGGAACTTTTGGCTCGGGGGCCACTGGATCATCAGGGGCATTTGGTTCCTCTGGCTCCTTCGGCTCCTCTGGCTCCTTTGGCTCTTCAAACCTGAAAACGCCGACAGGTGCGTTTGGATCGACCACTGCAACTCCACCAACGGGTGGATTTGGAGCGGGTGGCACAGGAGTACAAGCAGCTCCCTTTGCGAACAATGCGATTCAATCGGCGAACACTTCTCAAACCAATACAGCTCCTGCATTCGGCAGCGCTGATCATTCAACGGCCAAATCTGAACCCAGTAATGTGCCAAATTCGGGTTTTTCTTTTGGAGCTCCATCTACTTCTGCTGGTAACAGTAATTCACCTTTTGCTGGCAAGGCAGCTACCGCGGGCCAACAGGTTCAATCTTCTCCGTTCAGCACCAGAGCTAGCTCAGATACACAACCTACTGGAGCGGCAGGTTCCACAAACACGTTTGCGTTTGGTTCTGCACCTCAGCAAACGCTCTTTGGTTCTGCGGGAAGTTCTTCTCAACAGCCGAGCAACTCAACAAGCCAAAAGCTGCCGCGTACTGACCGTAAAGAGCCGTATTTAGTTCAAGGAATCGACCCTGACCCTCCCACGGCTATTGAAGACTTACCTCAATTGTTGATTGACGAATTTGAAAAAGTCAACTTTGAACTTGGTCGTGTTCCGGACATTCCGCCGCCAATGGAACTATGCTAACTCTATTAATATATTTATTTTGTTTTATTTTGTTAGTTATCGAACGAACGAGCACACAAACCGCTAGAACAGCCATGGTGGCATGGTGACGTCATAGGTTATTTCTACTAGGCAGCCGAGAGCCTCATTAAAGAGTTGAACTTGCGTGGCTTTAAAGTTTTCTGGAATGCATTTCGCTCCACTTAGCTGCCAGTCATGGTCTGCATTGACGTGCGTGTCAGAAACGCGCTGTGAGACATGCGAGGACGCCAATTAGAATCTCCTCGCCAATTGGGAACTCTTATCAACTTCCTTGGTTGGGAGGCATTAACGTCCAAAGGGATGCGACGAGTGATAATCGGCGAGCATAATAATGTCTACGTAATAGCTGTATGGCATAGCCGCTCTTCTGCACTTTGGAAGCCTTTTTGCTCGAACTGCCCAAAAAGTCCAAATCGGACTCTGCGAGGGTTGAACTCGTGGCGTGCATGGAACCACCGCGCGGAACTCCAATTATTAGATGTTGAATTTAGTGAAGGAGGACAGGACAAATATTTGCAAATCGCAAAAAGTTGTAAAACTGGTCTACTGTCATGCTCGCCATTTTTAGGAACCTCAATTGTCTATTGTGCATACCCTCTTAGCACTGCCTCTTGTTTACCTCATCGGGTTAGTTGGTGTCTCGTGTGCCTGGAATAGTAGCAAGCGTAATCCTGCCAAAGACCCTGCAGCTGCTGCTTTTTACTCCACCTTTGTGGATAAAATATATAAAGACACAGGTTCTGCCTCTGGTACTCTTTCACAACATCCACCATGCCCTCAAACCCATTTTCTGATAAGTCTGACCGAAAGTCAATGATGAGCGACACCACGGCTGTAACAATGAGCCCACCCAAAAAGAGCAGTAGCGGCCATAAAAAGAAGCTGAAGCCGGCTTCAGCGCCATTGGATGTCATTGACAAACTGGACGTGTCTTCTGGCCGCCGCGGATTCCACCACGATGGCCCCTTTGATGCTTGTAACCCACACCGCAATAAGAAGGAGAGCAAAGCTCCCCTCAATGCCTTTGACGGCTCGGGCCCCAATATGAATGCAAATGCACCAGTTAGGAAACTGTCTGTCGGCGGAACCAATGCGCCAGACCACAGAAGATTGTCAACTACGAGCAACAGCGACGTGGTTGTTGGTGGAGATCCAAACTCTACATCACTGTTGCAAAAGGTAACCAAGGATGGCTCCGCTGTCTCACTGTTACCCAACTTTGACTCTGGTTCAAATGCCAAGCCTGTTCATGGCGACACCACAATGGGACTGGGTTCCTCCACATTTTTAGACGGAGCACCAGCTCCAAAGGCAGCAATTGAAAGAAGCCGTTCCAGATCAGTTACAAATAATGTATAATATTGTGAATGCTGGCTCATTCATTGGTTTTATAGCTTTGGAGAGTATTTATTTGTTTCGTGTTCTTTCTAGCGCTCAATGCTGGAGCTGCCTAGTTCAACCATTCCCAAATAGGAATTTGTAAGAATGCTGGAGTCTTTGACTGTTGTGGAGTTGAGCGAAAAGGGCTTTGTATCCTCGAAATGCATACTCTTGGAAATCTGTGTTTCATGAAAGCCAAAATTTCTGCAGTTGAAACGGTGCGAGACCGTCCAGGCATTGACCATTTTTGTAATGAAATAGAATTCGAAGATAGTCATCTTGCAGAGAGCTTCATTGATCCGTTGTCTAAGAAGTGTCATTCGGAAAGTGATGGGATTTTTGCTGGAAAGAAGAATGCTACCTGCCCATGTCTCGCTCTCGATCCACCAACTCCTGTTCCACGCCGACGACGGAGGTCCCGGTTCAAAAAACTGCTCAACCCTAGAAGGCCCTTTCAGTCAGGTACAAATGGGCCGAGTTACCGTGGATACAAACGACCAAAACTCAGTCAGTTAAAAAGCGTGATTGTATTTTTTCCCGTACGAATACTTCTATATTTGATTGTCAGTAGCACTAGATGGTTTCGATGAGCACTTTTGCGCCGACATGTAACAGCATCGCAACCGAGTAAATCGCGTTGCAGCCGACTCAAGCTTGCAGTAGCCAATGAGAAATATAACCAATAGTTTAATGTATTACGTGAGCATTGCTCTTTTCTTAAAAATGCCAATTACTCCTCAGCTTCTACCTCACCATCCTCAGCGACTTCATTTTCAGCAACTTCTGCTCCTTCTTCCTCCACCGCCTCTTCAGGGTCCAGTGCCTCATCGTGATGACCATTTTGCACTAGTTCAGCATCCTCGACAGCAATATCTAAATCTATCAGGTCTCCACCGTCGGCAGCCGCTTTAACAACTTTTTCACCCAAATTGGATGGAAACTTATCAGGGTTTTCAGCTGGATCGCAGATAGATTTCGCAATTCTCTTTTTGCCGCTCTTCACAAGAGTTTCCTTCCATGCTTTGACCTGCGGTTCGACCTTGCCGCCATACGTCAAAGCAAACAAAGAGGCCTCCGCATACCGTTGGGAGCCACCCAGAAGTTCGACACAAGCATCAACGTCACCAATATACCAATAGGAGTTGAATGCCAGGTTGAGACGACTAGATTCTTTTGCTTTGTCGGCTAGTAACTTGAGCTGCTCCTTGTTGTTGGTGGATGTGTATATAAGGAAGAGAGACTCCAAATCGTCACTGTTTTTGAAGCATTCCTCAGCCATGGAAATATTCCAGTTTTTGAGCGATTGGTCGCCAAGTGACTTCCATTTTTGTAGCGATGCTGTTGAGTCCTCTCTGGCAATATCCAACGCGATATCCAGCTTGTTCAGCTCCACAGCCAACTCAAACTTTTGCTCATTGTCTGGAGTGATTTCAAGGGCGACTGCTTTGTGGCCTTCGTTGTCCAAAAATCTAGCAACCTTTACCAAATCCGATTTTGGAATCTTGGGCAGCACTTGTTCTTGAGCAATTTCGAGGTCACCTCTAAGCACCAATGTTTGATAAAGAATCACAGACATGTTAAGGTAGTATGACACAATATTGACATCCTTGTCAGCCAAATAGATACGACCATCACGTTGAATGTATCCCAGAAGGTACATGTCAGTGTCAAAATGAGCGATGGTAAATGTTTGTTCTCCAACCATGTAGTTAAGTCTGGTAGCAGAAACATAAATAAAACAATCACCAATCCAGCATCCATTTCTCAGGCGCTCCTGAACGTCAGAAACTGTACCAAAAGCATCCGGATGACCATCCTCAGGGTCTCCTTCGCCCTCCTGAGGGACATATCTCAAAATGTAGGTAGCATCATCACAAATGATAGCCACAAGATCATTGGAATCCGACCAAATCACCTTATTGCAGTTCTCAACGTTGACTCTAGCAACAACCTGGAGTGTCTCCCAATCATAAAACTTGACCGAGTCCTCTCCCCTGGCGGCCAGCAAACGACCACCGTAGATTTTGGTCGCATTGAAACCAACGTCGATGGTAGCCTTTTCCTTGAAGTTGCGGAACACTTTGACGGTGGTAGCTGACTCGCGCACAGCATACTCCGAGGAGTCAGCGGCCCAGCAGAAATCAAGACCCGAACCAAAGGACTTGTTACGCCAAGCAAGTGCAGTATAGATAATGTAGTCACCATCACCAGCAACAGCAACAAATCGTCCATTGGGAGAGTGAACCAGTTGATCAGGGAATACCTCGAGAGCACCCAGTTCCTTTAGTTGCATTGGGACAATCTCGCCGTCAGCTGCAGTGGCCGCGCCCTTGATGACACCTCCAAAAACCTCAGAGTTCTTGCAGCAAATGAGCTTACCCGACGAATCCATGGAAATGGCAGGTTCGTCTTTGCCAATTTTGAGGGTGACTGCACCTGCATCAAAGCCAATTGCCATCAACGACGCGGATTTGCGTGCAGCGATGCACCACGCTCTTTCAAGGCCGAAATTGATGGTCTGCTCGAGTTTGTATGTATTGGCGTTCCAGACCTTGATGGTGGAGTCCTCGGAGCCAGAAATAATGACCGGACGCAAAGGATGAAACAACGCAAAAGACACATTGTTTGCATGTCCCTCCAGCACGGCTACACAGGCCTTCGTTTGATAGTCCCAGATACGAACTGTTCTGTCATCCGAAGACGTGATAAGGTACGGCTTGTCAGATGCCGGATAATACTCCACATGGTTTACAACGGCCTGATGACCCTCAAGCGTGTAATGGGCTTTTGGCGATCCCAGGGACCACACCTTGACAGTTCTGTCCAACGAACAGGACGCAAATGTATTCAAATCCTTTGGATTCCACGCAATGTAAAGAACAAAATGCTGGTGTCCCTCAAAGATTTGCTGACATTTCCAATTTTGTTCCCAATTCCAAAGTCGAATGGTCATGTCGTCGCCGGCCGTCAAGATGAGAGACTCTGTTGGATGAACAATGATAGCTCTGATGTAGTCAGGATGGCCCTCAAACTGAGTCACCTTCTCGAGCGTGTTGTAATTGAAGACACGCACCATAAAGTCATCAGATCCAACTACGATCCAGTTCTTGCGCGCGACAAAGCGGCCCGCTCGGATGGGTAAGTCGCACACATCCAGAGATTTGACAAGGGCGCCGGTTTCATAGTTGTAAATTTGTACTTTGCCAGAGTATAGGGTTGTGAGAATCCAAGGTTCTGTTGGATGAATGTCAATTCCTTTTACACGCTCCGATCGCGTTTGCAGCTGCTTCGTAATGTCTAATTTCATGATGTTCAGGGAAGCTATTCCAGTCACCCTTTACTCTTTGTTAAGCAGCGCTAGACGGTACTGAACTTACAATTTCAAGGTTGTCAAGGGTGAAATGAAGAAACGTGTCAGTGTCAAACGGGACGTGTAAGCACAGCCGCGTGGAAGATGCGAAGCGTTCACTAACTGGTCTAATTGACTGCCCAGGAGACGCTCCAAAAACAGCCTCCTACAAAAGCACCGGGATACTATTGCAAACTATGCCTTTTTCTGATGAAAGGCTTCTTCAGCGCTATTTCAAATGACACAACGAGAAAAGCGGGTTTCGCGATATGGTGCACGCAGTAAGGGTTGGGTCGCTGGCCCAGTTAGTTAATGAAACAAAACTGAACGATTTGCGCTAGATACTCATATAATTTGAAGCTCTCAATGGAATTGGTCTATAGCATTGTCCTGTTTTGAATAGCCAGATCAATGCCACAACGTGTCCGGAAATCCCCACCATCGATTAGGTGTCATAGCTCTGGCTCACCTAGTTGGGTCACGCGCAGAGCTTTCAGTCAAATTTGTAAATTCTCGACTAATACCAATTCATATTTGCATTTTATATTGAGCGGATAGTGAAGCAGAGATTTTTTGACATTTACACCGGCTACTTGGATTGCTGTTTATTCGGCTGTCTGAAAATTTTGTAAGCTAGACTGCTTCTCTGGACCAAAAGATCATCCGTACCAGCCTTCACCGGGTTTGGTACACAGAATTCAACCTCTCTCGATCGCTCCATTGTTTCATCTCACCTCCTATTTGTCAGCACTAGTGCCTCTTGAATTTTCAACTCCTTCATTACTACATATATTGATATTTAAGTGGGTGACCGATAGCCACATACTTCGCTTGTTTGTACAGACTTCTTATTCACTCTCGGAAGTAAGCGATCTGTTCCTGCGTACACAGCTGGCTGCATTTCTGTGCCGCCTAATTACAACAAGTAGATTGACTTGTTTTGCTCGCAGACTGTCTGCAATAGCTTGCTCACCCTTAGTGTCGTATCTCACAACGCAGAGCGACTCAGAGTGAATCACTGAAAGTTGAACAAACTTACATCGTCGTCTTGGTGCATATTTCTTGCCCAGCTTGTCGTCCGTTTGAGTGTTTCTCTTCGTTCTACCGGTTTTGTTGAGCCTGTGGAAGTGGAAACCGCAGAGCTAATTGGATTTTGCGAAGCATAGCCGCTGTCTTCGTATTGGCCTTCGTATTGGCCTTCGTATTGGCCATCATACTGGCCATCGTATTGACTGTTGTGTAGATCGTCGTATCTGCTGTGATATCCATCGTCTTCATAATCGTGGAGCTGTTGCTGGTGGTGGTTGTGGTTTGAATTGTAATCGCTATCGTATCCTGCAGCATACTGTTCAGAAGTCACCTGCCGCGAGTTGGAAGGAATTTTCTCAAGGGTCAGTTTCAGTCGACCTTCTTTGTTTTTGGATATAAAGTGCTCACTTGCTTTCCTCATCATTGATCTCTGCAATTGCTTGCCAGAGAACCATATCTTTGTTTTTTGTTTCATTACTCTGAGTTTTTCCAAAGGACTAGACATTTTGAGCGCAATATGTTTTGGAGCAAGAGCAGTGATGAGTCAAAACATGAAATGACTTCAACTCATCCTATTTCTTCTGATAATCCAACTAACCGATCAGCAGTTTCAGCGACGCATCGAGAAGGCGATGCGGCCAAAAGCGCGACCAATAATTCTGCAGCCCTAGTTGGGTCTGATGCCGCAATAGTGGCTCCAGGAACCGGACCAGGTGGGTCAGAGGCCACAGAACGGCCAGGGGAGCTGGGCATTACCAGCCAAGGCACCACGCCCGTCGCCTTCATTGACCCGTCCAACAGGCTGCGGATACCACCAGCGTTTCGTGTCGCCCTAGCAGTCCTCACAGGAGGTTCCTATGGTTTGCTGTCTGGTTTCTATGGAGGCTATCAATATGGATCGCGTCTTTATCTGGCTGAAAATGCTCACCGTCTGCCAAAGACCAAAGGCGGGTGGTATTGGTACCATAAGCGGAAGAATTACGTGGTTCTGAAATATGGCCTGCAAACGGGTTTTCTCCATGCAATGAAATTCGGTGGAGCCGCAGGCGCTTACTTTGGTGTGGAAGCCTATCTTGATTATGTCCGTGGTCGCGTAGACTTTGTCAACACTGTTGCAGCAGCAGGTTTCTCCGGCGCCCTGTATGGGTTGTTTGCTGGGCTTTCCGTTCGTCAAACGTTGCGCACCATGCGATCGTTTGCCCTTTTCGGCTTGGCTGCTGGTTTGGCAGAAGATGGCATTCGCTATGTGCGAGGTGGACACGTCTGGTATGTGGACGGACCCCAAGAGAGCTAGCGTGCACCGTTTGGTTAATTTAAAAAATCATTTCCTAAACCGGGCGTTGGATAGTAAACAGCATGGCCCTGTTCAAAAAAGCTTCCAGAAGCTCTCTTGCGCGCGAGGATCACAGAATTCCACAGCTCACATTCATGCACATGCAGAAGCAACTGCCATGGAAGACAAGATGCAGTGGTGAGCGTTAAAAACGTTAAGGCTGACAATGTCTCACATCCCCGACCACTGCCGGTTACCTTTGTAAATAATAAACCATCTTTAAATCAACCTTTCCACCACGAGCAGCAACAACTGCTAATGAAATATTTCTGTCAAGTAAAATTTTTGCATTTTTCCCTCGTCTCAGATAAGGTGATGTGGACGCATTAGGAAGTTGTGCGTTTCTGGCAACCCACACCTGACGGCAATTTTATTTTGATAACAAGGATACCCTGCTTCAGAGTTGATAAACCGCTTCATATGGATGGAAAAACACCAGAGTCGGATTTTCGGATAATCCTAAAGAACTAATCCTTGCTGTCGTCGTGCGTAGACACCATGTCTCTCCAGGGCTACAGTCCAGTCCAGAGAGCATGACCTGTCAATGCAGGAATGCAAGCTTTCGGGGATTGATTGCAAGGTGAGCGCTCCTCGTTCAGGGGCTCAAAGAGAAGGTCAAAAAAAGGTCGTCAAGTTTTGCAAAAGTTGGCCAGCATTGGCGAGAATTTTTGATAACGATTGGCATGATCCAATCTAGTGGTTGCGACGCAGCATTATGTGTCCAATGATTCTCTTGGGCCTAGACCACAAGTTCTAGACCTTCGTCGGACTCTATGGGCAAGAAGCTAGCGAAGTGACAAGCTCACGAGAAGCGGGAATGATCAATGATTTTCGTATATGCTTGTTATCTCAATTGCTGTCGGCTTCACATCCAATACTTGTTTTCTATTCTTCTGCTTAGGTTGCGAGCATTCTGTTGATACTATCATTGACAATTAATTACCTCACGTCGTCGATTATGCAGAAAATCGACCAGCATTACAAAAATTGCGGGAATGCGCAGGATCAGGAACTATTGAACCAGGATGATAATATTAATGTGATTACAAGGTTTAGCAGATTGTCGACAGGTGCCTAGTGTGGGTTTAGTGCTAAACTCTTGTCTATGATGGCTATTTCTAGTCTCTTGGCAACGTTCTGAACAGTAGCTTGCCTCCAATTCCATTTGGCCTTGTAGGATGCAATGGGTCAATTTCCTTTGCATATTTGCTTCTAGGTGCATAGAGGTGCTTGATTCCCCTACTGCACGTTTTTACCGAGGCACATGCAGCCTTTGAGCCGAGGTAAATGCACAGTTGAGTGTTTACTTTGAAGCGACCTAGAGCGTCTGCTCTAGGTCGCTGTGGCCCACATTTATCAAGATGATTGCACAGCTATGTTATGAAGGATCAAGCTATGGTAATCGAGTGGTGCTTGTGCTGCACGATTGCCTGCGGTGACTTGGGATCAAGAGATGAGCTCTTTTCGAGCAACCTTTCAACTGCCCGCAATTTAGATCCTGATGGCTGCGCCCAAAAGTTAATCGAATAATGTGCAGATGTGTTTCGGACCCTGCATGTCTGAAACATTGTTTGAGTATCGAAAGAATATCCACCGAGTCGTAGCTTGTGAAGCGAACTGGTGCAGCAGTAAATATGTGGGAAGATAGTCATTGTATTTTGAAGCTGACCTCCGAACTTGCAAGGTTGTGAAGAGCTTACTGGTGTCGAAATAGTATTGCATAATCACGTGTTTGGCAAAAAGCATACTTTAATGATCACAGCATCTGTTGAGTGCCTTGGTGAAGAAAGCTGCCCATTTGGGTCTCGCTTGGAGTATGCAGTTTCCGCGTGGGTCCTCAGCTGCTGCGTCTTTTCTGTCGGCTTGAATCATGGCACAAGCTTTGGCCAAAGGCACAAAAGCAGCTTGTTTGTAAAGCCGCCGAAAGATTTCTTCTCAAAAATGCCTGTCAATCGGAGGTCCTGCATATTACCTTAAACAGGCATGCAAGAGTTCAGGGATCTTTTTTGCTCGCCAGCGTTCTCCGGGATTCTTACGGAGATCTGTGTAAAGGATGAAATTTGAAGACATTGAGACTGTTTTTGGCTTGTTTTGTGTGTGTTGGATTTGTCAACGGCAATGGCCATGGCTGGATTTTCTTGGCCTGCAGGTGTGGCAACCACTGAGTCTGCAACTCGATACAGAAACTGGGTTCTAGACGCTGGGTGCAAGCTGGTGCAATGGGCAGCAAACGTTAATGGAAGCTAGGTGCAAATGAGTGCAGGCTTGGAAGCGGAAAGTTTGTGAGGTCACGCTGCGTTCTGATCTCAAGCGAACGAAAAATCAGGCCATCTTCTCCGCCTTCTGAAATCGGAAAGCCTTCATTCGAATATGCATCCACCGCCTTCCCTGTTTGGCGGGGGACAGCTGAATTATCACAAGTGGATCTGAATGGACATAAAGAAAAGAGGGGTTACAGCGACAATTATTGCTTATGCTGCTGTGGGCTAGACCACGAAATGGCCAGAACCCTTGATGTCTAGATCGTTGATATTTTTCTCGCTTGAGTGCCGTGCTCTGGACCAATTTCTTGGTAAGGTACTCGAGATTGTTGCTTTAAATATGGATGTAGGTCTGCAAAGCTTCTCACAGATGTCTGTGCCGTAGTGGCGTCGTTTGACATGCTCGGAACGAACGTGAACACTACAACGGCTCTTGTTAGCGCAACTGGCTAATCTCGGCGAAGATCAAGGGCAAATCTGAATGGAGAAGGCATATGGCCGTGGTGCTCCCAGCTAGCCAAAAAAAAAAGGAAACATGAAATAATGATTAGTGCTATTGAAAGTTGGGTATCTGGAATCTTGAAATTTTGTCATATGTGTATATCGATCGACAACGTTTGGATGACTACATTTCTGTGCACTACAACCACTTCATCGCTCTCACATGTCTTTCGTGGCGCCTCTGCAGGCTCCCTGGGATGCGCTTGAAGGCAGGTCTTTGCGGCGAGCAAATGGAAGGCAGGAACATCTTGGCGGCGCTTTCCGACGTTAAAGTGGTTGCACTAGAGCAGGTGGCTGCATATTCGAGCATGTGCATTCCTGTGAAAGTAAGACACAATGCTGCTGACGACCATTGAAGTGATAGTGATTAATAGTAATCATTGTGTGTAATCACTGTCTGGCGGTGTCGTGCTGAGCGTCGTTAGATTTGAGTGATTAAATTCAAGAAGGGAGCTCCGGAAGTATCCGTGCACTGCTACACTACTACGCCACGCTTCTCTGGATATGCGTCGTCATTCGCATGCTTACTTTTACTGTTTACATAGTAATATGCAGCTTCTCCAAACTGGACAATATCATATAAGGTCCAAATGGTTAGTCAGGTAGTGTTGTTACTCTTAAATACAATTGAATCGCTTTTTTATTTGCATCTGCTCTCTGCCTTTTTGTCAACAAACTTTGCTTGCTAGCCTCATTCCAGCAGCAAACGCTATTCTTTCGGTGATTGCATACAACTCGCTTTATTTTTTGCTGCCGTGAAACTTCAGCTGCCGTGAAACTTCAGCTGCCCTCTCATCTCTTTTTTGGCGGTCTGTAGTTATTCGCTAACCGCGCTCCCTGTGCGTACCTCCCTGTGTGTTCTCAACTTACCAACACTCAAGCTCGGTCTCGTCCACTCTTTAATTAAACCCCCTAGCCTTTCCATAAAAGTGATTGTTTTTGGTAAAAGCTGTCACATACTTCTTTCGAGAGCTCTTTTTCACATTCTCTCCTCTTTTTTATCAATTTTCACTCTCTTTGTAAGCGGCATCTCACCTCCTGACCGTACCATTTATCGATAACGCGATCATCAACAAAGTGGTAAACGGCAGAGCGGTAAACAGCCTGAAGATTATCTTGTGCTCAGGATATACGGCAGGCACTAAGCAAAATACAAATAGCAACGGCTCTCTTAATTGAGTTGTCTTAGTTTCCGACTGGTCCTCTAATTGACTTCTGTGGATCTCCCTTCCTTCAAAAGCTTACATCTCAGTGTTATTTTGGCATTTGATAATTTGCAAACGATCGAGAATCTTTCACTCATTCATACTTGGCTGACTTTAGGCTCCTTCTCAACTGTTGTAATTTGCTCAAACACTGGTCGCCTAAACTCTATTTCTCACCGATGAACTCACTTCTTACTATGCCTCATAACTATGGTTCAAACCAGTTTCATGAAAGTGTTCCTCAAACTAGTATTCCTGGAGAACGTCAGAACCCCAGACAACAGTCAAGCCCATTGTTCGAACCTGGAGCTCATAACAGTGTCTACGGGTATCAACATTCTCAACATGCCCAGCATTTGCACATAGACAAAACTCTGGCACAACAATCTTCAGCCAACTCTTTAGAGCAGTTTGATTTTACTTCCTATTCCCATCCGTTAACAAAAGACAGAATGTCACAGCCGTCAACGCCTTTGACTGCTTCTTCGGATCAAACGCGAGCTTTCCAGGCAGGTCCTGGGATTCCTAACTACCAACTCGGTCAGCAAAGTGCACTCTCGAATACTCCAAACTCCTTGATGACTCTGACCAACCATCAGATAGATGCGGTAAGCTCGATGAGCTCCATTGAAACGCACTCTGATTCGAATGGAAATTATTCGGCCACTCACTACCCTCAGCAGACCTCGCAAAATCAAGAGGACATGTCGGAAGATGAGATCGTTCCTGTGACCAAATACTATGGGCAAGCTTTAAATAATGGGATAGACGGCACTTACTCGTCTGTTCCAATGAACTACTACTCCAGGATGGATCCTTATTCTGCTTATTATTCGCAGCAAGCACAACAGACTCCGGACTTCCAACGAAAGCCTCAAAATTACACACATCATCTGACGAGCCCTTTACCGGGATATCCTACTCAAATGGACCATAGAACGCAGCTAGGTATGCACTACCCAACTATCTTTGCCAATCAAAATCAAATCCCTGTTTATCAATTTTCAAACAACAAGCAAAGCGTGCCCACATCATTGTTACCATCATCATCCTCACCATCAAATACACAAGGGTCTGAATTACAAGCTAATAAAGACATGATGAATCAGCAAAAGAACAGTAATACTACTTTGCAAAGCAAGATGGAAGCTCTGAATATGTGGCAAGCTTGTGCTAAACACAAAAAGGGCAGTTACATTTGTAGCAATCACTGTGCTGCGCGTTTTTCCACTGTTTGCGAACTGGTTCACCATCTTGATGCCGCACAGGTAGATCGCCAGTACAAGTGTGCCACAAAGGGTTGTATATGGAGCGTGGTGGGCTTCACCAATCGTGCTGAATGGCGTAGACATACTCGATACCAGCATACCGACTCCAAATATCTTTGCCCTCAGTGTCCAAAATTGTTTACAAGGAGAGATTCTTTGAAAAGGCATGTACGGTCGATTCATTCGACGTCTGAGAGAAGTCCAAACTGGAACAAAGACAATTCACAAAAATGATCCAAACTTTAATTTATTATTGTATGCAATTAATTAGAACGCTGCCTTGAGACAAGGAGTACCTGAGGTACTTACTACTGTACAATTCTGACTTATCCTGAGAGAACACGGCACTTTCATTCAAGATTGGTAAAAGATGAAATATATCTTTCATATTTCTTGGCGAAATCCAATTGCAAAATAACCACACTGACCATAATGCGAAAGTAGTAATGCACTGGAAAGCTTCAGTTAGGGCCCATGCGTTGCATAACACATCCACTAAGCTCCAAATAGCGACAACATTTAATGAATTATTATCCAATTGTGTTCCTCAATTTCACTCTTCTCCCATAATTATCTCTTCTTCATCCAACGGAAAAAGCAAAATTGCGGCGATGCCTGATAGCTCATCTAGTTGCTGACCGGATTCATGCAACGACGAAAATATATAAACGTCTCTCCCTGATTCCTTTACCTGGTCCACCATTTGAATATACTTCTTTCTTGTTCTAATATCATGACTTCGAAATAGCGTATCTGTGATTAGCAAAGCCGAAACTGCGCCCTTTTCAACAGCAATCGCAACGTGCGTGGGTCCATACCAGGCCCTATTCTCATCATATGCAAGCATTTCAAAAAATTTATCTAGAATTTGAACTTCCTTAACATATCTTGTATCTGCCAGTTGTTTTGAAACCCCGGGCGACTTAAGCACTTCTTCCAGGGAGTGCAAGTGGCCGGAAGAAGAATGGCACAAAACAAATTTGGTCTTATTTTTGACCAAAACTTTATTATTCAAATCCACAGATCGCTGTTTAATGTATTCGAAACAGTCCTTAGCCACAAAGCCTGGAGAAGCTAAAAGCACCGCTTTCAATCTCTCCAAATCAAGATTTCTCTCGATTGCCTGGTACACCGCCTCGTAGAATTTCTTTAAACCCTTCTCGTATGCCGTGTTGTCACCACGCTTCTTATGGGGAATCGATTGCTCAACCTTTTGCTTTACAACTGTTCGTGTGTTTGTCAATAGACAGACATGTGCAAGACCTTCCTGCATGATAACTGCCCCTACTTCAGCGTGAAAGGCGACATCGCATGCTTCGTCAACAGTTGATAGATACATGGAGTCCCATTCAGGTTTCCACAGCGTAAAGGATGTATTGAGTTGCATAACCAGAGTGTGGTAGGTTCCGGCCGAAATATCCTCAACGTCATCAACTACTCGACCCTTTACACGAAGTTGAGATTCAGCCACCTCAAATTCAACATTTTCTACAGTGACTTTCAAATAGTACTTCTTCCTTACTGCCTTTCCTATCGTTTGGCCGTCCTTATCTGTCTTTACTATTCTTCTGTAGGTAACGGTCTGCAGTTCATCGCCCTCAGCAATCAGGTTGTAAGCATACCATAGATCTTCGTCTTCTTCTGGAACAAGAACAACTGTCCCAGAAGAATCTCTCTCCATATCCTTTTTAATTAACTTCATTGCTAGTTTGGAGGTACCAATCAAAAAATTGCTATTATGTCTCTATCAATCACGTGGAGATGCACACAGGACCCTGCAAAAGCAAAGCATTGTGATTCACAACAGGAGGGCAATCGATACACAAGTCACAGTTCCCATATGTTGAGTTTTCCATTGTCTACTTTCAAAATTGCGAAATTGTCAATCAGTGGTCTTGCTAATCTCACTAGTAAAGACCTTTCAATTTCCTTTTTCGGACTATTTGTAATGCAGAAGCTCATCAACGTCGGTGATTCATTGCAAAATTTCTTGACACCAGTTGAGCGGCGATAGAAATCTGCGTCCCACTAGTCAGACTTTGGAAATATGAGAGTCTGTCCTGTCCTCTCCATCATCGATCTGCATTGAAATTCACCTCAAAATTTCACACAACAAAATGCAATTAGAAAACTTTAGCTTTAGTTACTATCTACACAACTATCGGACCTGGGCACCAACCAGGCTCTTGACCTTTGGATTAGTTCCGTTTTTGAGAACCAGCTTCCTATCAGGCTCGCCTTCCTTCTTGAAAACAACCTCCAGATTCTCATTGGTAGTGAAACCAGGTTGCACTGCTTCCCAAATCTTCTTCTTTGGGTTCAAAACAGGCTCTGGAGTGGAGTCGTACGTTTCAAAAAACACCTTGTCACCAGGTTTGGCGCCCTCTGGGGGAGTCACGAATTCAACAGTTGACTCATCGGAAGCACAAAGAACCATAGCGCTCGATTTGATGCCCTTCATTGTGACTGGCTTCAGGTTTGCAACAGTGACAACCATTCTATTTTGCATTTCTTCAAGGGAGTAGTAATTAACCAGACCCGAGCAAACAGTTCGCGGGCCGTCTTCGTCACCCATATCGATTGTTGAAACATAGAGCTTGTCGGCATCTGGATGTTTGATTGCTTTTTGGATATGACCAACACGGAGGTCAATCATGCCTGGGTTAGGAGGCACAGCAGCTGGTGCCGGGGCAGCAGGGGCCTTCTCCTTCTTTGCCTTTTCCTTCTTTGCTTTCTTTTCAGCCTTCAGCTTCTCCAATTCTTCAGGAGATGGCTTTCCCTTCGCAGCACCCTTATCGGCGGCCTTGTCGGCACCCTTTGCTTCCTTCTCAACTGTCTTCTCCGAGCCCTTCTTGGACTTGGCAGCGGCCTCAGCTTCCTTGTCACCCTTCTTCTCCTTGACCTTGATCTCCCTTGGCAACTTCAAATCGTAGTCCACAGCAATCTTGTCGTCGACACCAACCAGGTTTTGAATCAAGTCAATCCATCTAATGACATGCCTGGCCTTGGAAACGTCCTCAACAGACCATTTGCGAACAATTGGCAAAACCCTGCCAAGGACAATCACGTCACCGATCGAGGCAGTCTGTGTGTCAAGAAGATAAGTGCGTTCCTTGAGAGTGGCGTTTAAGGAGTCAAGACCGGTTTTGTCAAAGTCGGCCGACAGAGTGAGCCATTGATAAAGTTCGGCCGCTTGTTCTTCCGACAAGTCCTTGGTGCCAAATTTTTTCGTCAAATCGGAGTTTGGCGAGGAGCTAGTGGAATCGAGCGTTAGTGATTCTTTAAAGGCTGTTGCGAGGTCTGACATGGTGGTGTTTGATTACGGCAAATGTCCAAGCGACCCTTGTTTGAAGATTTAGTCAAAAATGAGTCTGCAAGATTTAGCCAGATGAGGGAACAGAAAAACTTCAGGGTAAATTAGTCACGTGACTATTTGATGCCGATGTGCAGCGGCAAGTTTGTCTAATCCAGAGTGAGAATTTCCAGTATGATGAAGCAATGTTGAGCCTTGCCTTCAGTGGTTTAGCCAAATGCCTCACCGTGCTCGACTGCTGGGATTGTTGTGTGTGATGTCCAAAACCGTAGATAAGACAATGCGCATTGACAGATCATGAGACGTGAGCTCTTCGCTTAAGTTTGGAACTGGCTGAGTGTTGTCTACGTCGCCAACGGTTTACCAAATTGAAGAGGCCGTGTTTGCATACCACTGTACGAGGAAAGGGTGGAGTGAGATCCTATCACTTTGTGTGGCAATGAAAACTTGAACAGTCTTCTATAGTAGGTGCGCGATAAAACACTTGACTGGACCTTACTATCGCAGTATATCGCAAGCTGATGGAAGGACAGCACGCATTTTGTTTGTATAATAGTGAATACCATAATCAAACTTTAAATTGGAAAAGCAGCCATAGCTTCAAAATGCACCTGTGACGCAAAAGCCAACTTGTTTTGTTCATTCCTATATCAACTGGCTGCGCACAGATCATGGCCTCTTTCGATCACATCCCTGGCACTTCCATTCATGAAACGGTCGAGTCCTCGGAACAGAATAGCAGGCGAGTGTAAGTATAAGTACTTTTCACAGCTCCAATATTTAACTCAGGTCTCCTTTTGGAATAATCGTCATTTGCGTATTGAGTGCTTGTGGAACACTCTTCATCGTGGCATCTATTTACTCTGTGATTGCTAGAAAGACGGACAAGAATCTTCGTCTTTCGCTAACACACCGACGACACGCAGGATCACAAAACGTTTTAGACAGCAGCATTGGACAGGTCAGGCCATTCCGACCAACTCTTCAGGCCGATATAGCACGGTTGTCGCAGAGCAATGGCTCGCTGTTACTTCCATTTTTTGCTTCATCTCATGCGCTCCCTCAGGAGCCTCCTCCTCCCTTTACAGAAAGAGATGAGATGCCAGTAAAGCCATCAAAAGTGCTCTTGGCAGCGAACGCACCAAAGCGTTCTTCACACTAGTGGATGTTTCCAACTTGTTCAAGGCATTTATTCAAAAACTGTCTGTCGCTGAGGCAACCACCATACATGTGTGTCACTGCCTATGCAAGGAAGCACGGACCACACAAAAACCAAGTGAAAACCACAAAAGCACTATTTAGAAAAGGTACAGTCAAACCTAGATGTAAATAAAACATTCAGGCGCATGTTACTTGGCCACACTCAAATAACCAATAACTGGCCTGGCAATGAAAAAAAGTCCGACCCCAGCCACAGCCTCGCCGCACTGCATGCACCCCATGGGAACTTGTGTGAGTAAATTTGTGGGGTAGGGCCAGAAACGGACATGCCATTGGGCCTTCCGTCTTTTTTTCGTCTAGCAGTAAATTCACCATTCTCCATCAATCTTTTCTACTTCATACAATAGATTCTGAAAGGATGCAAGATCCGCAACCTTTAGTAAAGCTGGAAAATAACGCAAATAGGAAAGAAGCGTTGATCAACGAAGACGGAGTTGAAATCAGTGTAAGTAGGGGCATAATGGGCACTTACGTGGGCAGCGATCATATTTGCAATAGTTATCCGTATCGCATTTCTCAACGGTGCTACTTTTGCTTGAATTATTAAAGATTCTCGAGCTGCTTAGATCTCTGTTTGAATGTACTAACCTAGCCAAGAACTGGAAAGCCAAAGCGAAGAAAGGCATCACGAGCTTGCTCACATTGTCAGCGAGCTCATTTAACGTGTGAAAATAGTAAGTATGGCAGAATAGCAGGTTCTCAACTCACCAGCACTTGCCGGTTTGTTTTTGATTGCCCTCCTATTGATGGCTGGATCACTGTTGCTCGCCAGCTCGGGTTGGGCCCGGGCAATCGTGGCTAGGTTTCCGAATTATTTTCGTATTTCAACTAAACCTCCGACCAGATGGACATCTTTGAGCGCCAATTTGCATGAAATCACAGTATAGTTTTCAACGAGTTTTCAGAGAGCATGCTGTTTACCCAGTCTTGATTTTGCATCCTGCTATTAGGGTCGTCCCCTCTACAGATGTGGAGATGTGGGAAGGTTACACTTCTGTTTAAGGAAGCTTTTACGTTTGCCAAATATGGTATGCAAAGCGCGAAATATAATCGAAATCAAGTCGATTCACAAGATATTAGCAGTAAACTAACTATAGCTCGCCCTTGTGCCCGATGTGTTCAACGAGGTTTGGCAAAAACCTGCGTTGACGGCGTGCGAAAAAAGGCTAAGTACCTGGAAGACCAGGCTAGTGAACCAAAAGTTTCGTCGCCGTTGCGACCACAGCCGTCCACTTATAAAAATCCTGCTGAAATCCCGACACATATCGCGCTGGAAAACGCCAGGAGGAACTCGGTCACCCCGTCGTCTGGGCACAGTCCTTATTCCTCATATGCGGGTCATAGCGGCCAACATGCATCTTCACATCATTCTCATCGCCCTCATCATCAAAGACGAGGCAATTTCACTCAATTCAACTCCTCAACTCTCAACAATGAATACAGTTCAATTGGCGATCTAATAAATGGTGATCCAATCAGAGTGGATTCATCCCCGGTGACAAATTCAGCAGTTTCCAATAGCTCGCCCGAAGACTCCTCCACGTCGGCCTCCAACAATTCCTGGTTCGAGGCTGGCGGTCACAGTAAAATCAACCAGTTTTCTTTAGGCGATACCCCTGCTCAATCGAACCTCCAAAAAATCAATGACATGTTGGATTCGCTAAACAAAGATTACAATTCGGTTCCTGATTGGATGAGAGACGACATTCTACGACCTGTCTCTTTAACTATTTCTGACGTTCCAAGCCATCAACAAATTGAAAGCATGACCACAGGCACTGGACCAACAGGCTCGCTGCTTCCAGGATTCGAAAGAATGCGCCCCCGGGGACGGCGGAGTGGTGCTGACATTTATTCTTATATCACCACTCCATATGAGTATACTCCTGGTTATCATGGCTTGATATCGTACTTGCGATCGCGGTTTCCACGTGAACCGCTGCTGAAAATGGCCCGCTTCATGGCTAAGTACCGCCCGTCGTTCATTGCATGCACCAACTCTTTGAGCGAGGAAGACCTCATATTCATGGAGCAGTCGTTTCAACGTACACTGCTCGAATATGAAAAGTTCATGGCGTGCTCGGGCACTCCCACAATTGCGTGGCGCAGAACAGGAGAAATAGCCGCAGTATCACGAGAGTTTTCTATTCTGACAGGTTGGGCCAATGACTTGCTTCTGGGAACCGATGTCAATCCACCCATGTTTGTGGTTCAGCTACTTGACGACGACTCTGTGTTGGCATACTTTGAAATGTTTTCTGATATTGCCTTTGGCGATCAGAAAGCCACAAAGATCACCAGCTGTTCTCTGCTCACAGCGCAAGGAGTTCCCTTGAAAACCATGTGCATTTGGACGCTGAAAAGAGACGTCTTTGGAATTCCAATGATGATTGTGGGCAATTTCTTGCCGATACTGAAGTAGCTCCCAAGTAGCGTCCTTCTTAGAGACATGTAGGTACCCTCAATTTGTTTGTAATTCAAATAGACGGTGCTGATTACTTTCAAGTCCTGCAATCAAAATCCATTCATAAATACATTTCCACTAGGTAGCTACTGAGCCAAGATACTCTTTACAAAGTCTGTGTAATTAACATTACCGTCCCGGGTGACATTTACACCCTTCAGAAGTTCATCGACCTCCGAATCTGTAAGCTTCTCGCCAAGCGATGTCAAAATGTATCTAAGTTCTCCAACACCAATATATCCAGTTTGGTCCTTGTCAAAGACCTGGAATCCGCGAATGTAGTCATCGGCCTCGCCCAGAGATTTGAAGCCATCGGTACGGTTCACAATCTTGACAAAAGTGTCAAAGTCAAACTCTCCGGAAACAGTCGATTCAAGCTGATCAATTTCAGCAAGCGTTGGGTTCTGTCCAACAGCTCTCAAGAGATCCCCAAGGGCCTCGGCAGGAATTCTTCCGTTACCCTTCTTGTCAAAAAGAGCAAAAGCGTCTTTGTAGGCTTTAGTATTTTGTGGCTTGGTTAGTGGGTTGAAAGCATGTTTGGTTGCAAAAATCTCAAAAAACACGGCACTTGTAAAAACGCAAAAAGTCATCAGCTGCACCAAGCACTCTCAAACAAAAGCCAGATGCAAAGTCCAGCAAAAATGACCTGGGCGCTCTCAGATCCATCCATTTTGCAAATATTATAACAGGCCCAGAACAGTGAAACAACTGTTGTTTGGCAAATCCGCCAAGTTGCAACCCCCTTGAGAACACTTGGATCAGCACCGACAAATGTCAACACACATATGCACTTTCAAACTAATAACTGATTCAGCAAATTCCACAACCAAAATTTGATCCACACCTATTATACTTACCGCCATGATTTGTGGTGATGAGAAAACAATGAGCGTGCCCCTTTTGTTTACGTGTTTTACCGAAACCAGCCGTGTACGGCTGAATGTAAACAAATAAGCTTCAACGTTCTCGCCTTCGCGTCCGTATGATCTGGAGTGTGGAGAGGACCAGGCACAAGACTGATGGTGTTCCAGAAATATTCTGACCACTCAACAGTTTGTTTGGTGTAGCTTTCGATGCCGGTCATAAATTCTCGTTGACAGCCAGTGCCGGGAAGAAACAAACTCACACATTTCCAAATGAGGAAAAGCCCGCATAATGTCAACTAGCGTGCTTGCACTGTCTTTTATCTGAAACTTGTAAAGAGTTACATAATCTGTTGCGTTTTGGTTTGCAAAGCCTTAGCCGCTGCAAGTCTTGGTACGATGAATACTGAATACCGCCTGGGCACTTGGTTTGGCACATTCCAAGGAGTCGTTAACGCTTTGTCTCACAGCAAAGCGCTGACAAAGGATAGTCCCGGAGCTGATCTAGCAGTCTTCGAAACGTATTATTTATAGACATGCGTTATTTGATACGTAATACCGTACTTCATTCTGGCTAGATAATCAATTTTTTCAGGTTAGACCCATCAACAAGAAAGCCAAAATTTAGGGGCTCTGGTCTGGATTGTTCACACATCTGTCATAAATAAGCTCTAGTCGTTATCCAAAATGAAATCACTTTTTCCTCCCTTTTTTTCAACTACCTTGACACCTCCAATAACCATCTTCTTGTCCACTGCTTTGCACATATCATAGACAGTCACCAAAGTAGCCATTGCTCCTACAATTGCTTCCATCTCCACGCCAGTGTTGCCAGTACACTTTACTGTACATTCAACCGATACACTGGACTCATGCACCTGGACGTCATTTTTTATAGACGTCACCATCAGAGGATGGCAAAGAGGAATAATGTTTGGCGTTGACTTAACTGCCATAATACCAGCAATTCGTGCAACGCTGACGACGTCACCTTTTTTAATAGAATTGTTCGTTATGAGATCAGAAACGGAAGGGTTGGAAAAAAAAATATTCCCTATCGCAGTTGCACTTCTAAAAGTAACCCTTTTGTCAGATACATCCACCATCTTTGCAGATCCGTTTGAATCAACGTGAGTGAGTTCTCGAACTCTCTTTAGATCGTCGGCATCGTTCTTAGATTGTCTCCCCACACGAAACGTTCTCCGTTGAGTGACTAAAGCTTGGTCAGTTGTTGATCGCATAATCAGAGCAGCGCAATAAAAATTTCTGCAAAATCATCACATGTGTAACTTAGCCTCCAATCAGGATCATTGGGCGGTTTTTCAAATTTGCCAGTTCGTCAAGGCCAGCATGCTTCTCTTTTTTATTTTTGACAGCGGCGTTTACCACCTTCAAAAAGTCTTCTTCAGAGGCATTCTGTCTCAGCATGTCACGGAGAGACACCTCATTATTGCCAAACAGACAAACTTTGAGGTTTCCGTCAGCTGTGATTCTGAGACGATTGCAACTGTTACAAAAGTGCGAGGTCATCGACGATATTACACCAAATGTAGCTGTCTGGCCGTGGATCTGAAAAACCTTTGCAGTGTCGCCTCCTTTAGCGGGCAACCTTTCAAAGTCATACTTGGAGCTTATTGTTTCAAGAATCTCCCTGTATGTGAACATTTTGTTTTCATTCCACTTGTTTCCATCAAAAGGCATGTACTCAATAAACCTCAACTCGATCGGTTTGTCTTTCACATACTCTATAAAGTCGCAAATTTCGTCTTGGTTTTGGTTCCTCATCACCACAACATTGATTTTGACTCGGATCCCAAGTTGCAACGCGGTGTCAATGCTATTGAGCACCTTTTGCAGCCCCTTTCTTCGTGTGAAAAACTCATACTTGGCTTCCACCAATGTGTCCAATGATATATTTACACCGGACAATCCAGAGGACACCAAGTCGGGCAGTTTTCTGGCCAATGCAATACCGTTTGTTGTCATACAGATTTCGTCTATTCCCGGTAGCTTGCCTATATCTCTGATAATGGTTGGCAGGTCTTTTCGCACAGAAGGCTCTCCACCAGTAAGACGAATCTTTCTGACACCCTGCTTTGCAAACATTTTGGCAATTTCTACTATTTCGCCGGCAGTCAACAAATGATCAGCCGGCGAGAGTTCAACACCCTCCTCCGGCATGCAATAAAGACACCTCAAGTTGCATCTCTCAGTAATTGAAATGCGCAAATAGTCATGCTCTCTGCCAAAGGTATCTACTAAATTATCTGAAATAAACTTACGCAGTGGTGGAGCTGACCTGATTCGATCAGCATTTGGTTGAGATATAGCCGGCCGTGCTGAGGACATGTGACGATGGCCACGACAGGCCAATTGCCACATCTTCCCATTTGCAACTGTTATAGACTTTAGCAATCTCATTTAATCTCAACCTACCTAAGGATCAGAATAGGCGATGTGTGAAAAAAGGTTTTTGAACAGATAAGGACAATCGGTCCCAAATAGGAAGGACCGAACTGCTGAGTCATGTTAGATAAGTGTGTGATGGCCTATCGTTGGCACGCTGATATGTAAATTTCTCAATTACGACACTGGTTGTCATTAACCCTGAGAATGCAGGCAAAAGTATTTGGGGGCTTGGCAATCCATAGCATTATTTAACTCCAGACCCTATTGACTCCCCATTAGAAAGCTTTGTATGTTAGATGGCCTATCGTGGCAAGCCATACATCAGGCTATCCCATCAAAGGCTTGTTCGCAATAATGTTTGTCTTCTTCGCTTTTGAGGAAGCTTCTGAGTGGAATTTCATGGCATAAATCATAGCCCGTTACATGCCATTCCGGCACCAGTTGAATACATAGTTCATATTGACAAATGCGCCATATGTTTACATTTTCAAGATTCTCAAAATTTCTGTCATACCTCAAGCAAAAGTCCTCAAAAGATGTCGCATATTTCGAGTAACTGGGGCATCGTCAGAGGGCAGTGGTATTGAGTTCAGATTCCGTGGTAGAGCATCATTGCCAAAGTAGTACACCATCATGGCGACTACTTAAACCTGAGCGTCTTTTGACAGCCACCTTTTGCGGGATGTCAGCTGCATTGATAACGCTTCTTCTTAGTCACTGAGATAGAAATCAAGTAGTTGCTACAATTGGAAAACCACATGGGCACTGTGGACGTGGGCATGTCAATTTGGAGATCTCTTGCTCGTTACTCCAGTCCTTGAAGGCTCACAAATATGCTGCCATCGATGAATTTTGCTTGCAACTTGTTCGATGGCAAAGTTACAGCGTGCAAAACGCCCATGGCCAATTGAAACCTTAAAACAAGTTAGGCCAATCGACAGTGACCTCGATATAACCACGCAGCTTCGCAGCAGCTTGGTGGTGAGATTTTTTTCGATGCGTCCCTTTGTAGATCATAAAATTCGCCTCTGACTTCAAGCTGGCAAACTCCAAGCAGACCAAAATAGTGGATATGGCCACTGGCATAGCACATAATCTGACAGCGTTCCTATCGTAAAATCTTGACTATGATACAGAGCAATCATTTCGTTACTCTAAGCTGTCGATCAATAATCGTTCAAAAATTTCAACCCTGGTGATTTTTATCATTTTCTCTAACCCTGTGCTTAGGCTCGCTTCACAAGTCGCGTAGCAATCACTTTCCGTTTTAGTTTGCGACCGTTTGGTCGCCGAAAGGCGTGCATAAAGTGGACGTGCATCGGTGTGCAGTAACGTGCGTCAACGTGCAGAGTGAGATTGAATGTGTCCATAGCATATTGAGTTTATTCACTCCCCTCCAGCTCAGCTGAAATTCAATCTTCAGCCTGTTACCAAAGTGACATTCTCTTGCCAGTAGTCATTCTTCAACACAGCATCTGCGCAACCCATTTTTGCTCACGAGTTAATTGATAACCGCTGTTCTTGCAGCGCTTGGACTTGGGAGGCATGTTGCACACAGATTCAATTTGAGGCCGGTCGTAGTTCAATTCGCGGAAAGCGACTTGCAAACGGCAAGGATCTTGGTCATTGGCAGAAAGCAACTGCCCATAACCCTATCATTGGGTCGCTCTGGACTTCCCTCTCATCCATCTTAGGTAGAGCCACTGTTGCCTCTCCATATCATGATATAAGTCATTTTGCGTGCTGTTTCAGGACAGAGGGTATTTGCATAAAATGTTTAAACGAAGAGCTAACCTCCCCCAACCCATAAAAATTGTAAACTCGCGTGATTTAAACGTGCCTACACCATTCACCGCTTCCACCCCTTCCAGATTATTATTCGCACAGTTTACTGAATTGTTTGAAGGATGTCCAACCCCTTCAACAGCATTCATGGATGCTGGTCAAACTCAACTTGATAGCGCTAATGTTGATGCCGACAACTCAACAACTGGTCGTAATGCAAAAGCAAACAATGAACTGCCCATTATGACGTCTGTAGTATCAAGCGATTTCAATAGTCATTCTTCCTCTCATGAACGGGCTTATTATTCAATATCAAAGTCTTCAATCCTACAATCATCAGACGAGAGTGTTGTCAATCAAAAACCGCTCTCAAAAATTCTAGAATCTGAAAATAGCAAACGTCATCTACCCCTCCCTTCGCCCAGTGAATCTATGTTTGGAATGACTGAACCAGCGTTAGCTTCATATTCTTCAGTTCTGCTAGGAAACTACTCTGGATCCAAGTCAGCATATACATCTCACAAAGTACTTGCACCTTTGGAACAAACAATCAACCCTACATTCATAATTCAAACTGATTCTAATAAACCCAGAGCCAAACCTAGTGTTGCAGATGCCAATACTAACATAACTAAACAAAAGGTCTCAATCACTTCCCATGACCCTGAAATCTCAAATGCCTTTCACCCAGCTCGTCTAGTTGTTGCAAATGAGGTGACTATTGCAAAGAATTCGCCTTCTTGTGGTTTTGTCGATGGCAAAAATAAAAATTACATGCCATACACAACAATTCAAACAAATCTACCGAAGCTTGGGTCAAGATCGATACATGAATTCGTTGAGCGCTCTGAAGAATCTCCCTCGTTACCCATAGATAATTGCCTACAGAATAATCGGCAAGGCCCGTTGCAAGAACAATTAGTTGTTGAATCTCAACGGTTTCAAGAGCAGAACCAAGAAAAACTGCTACAAAATCTTCAGCACTGTGATCAGCTTCATCAATTGCAAAATCTACAGCAAGAACAGTATCGACCATATTTACTTTCCAATCATACTGAGCCAGGGCCACTTAGCGTGCAAAAGGGAGAAATACAAGGGATTATTCCCCTTGGTAATAGTACGCCGGCACCTACCATTTACTCCCTCCAGCATCGTTTGTCACAGAGAGGTTTATGGGAGGTTTGTCAAAAGACCAAAAAAGGTTTCTATTATTGTATTCACTGTCCTACACCGGAGGAATCGAAGTTTCAGTCGATTGCGGATTTGGTGCTGCATTTAGACAGTATCCGAATAGAACCTATATACAAATGCGAAGATGAACAATGTCCCTGGAACATTGTCGGGTTTTACAAGCGTTCAGAATGGAAGCGTCATATTAAACATCAGCACTCCGATACCGCAATGACCTGTAGCTTTAAAGGCTGTAAAAAACAATTTACAAGACTTGACTCTTTGAAAAGGCACACAAAGTTAGTTCATGAAAATGCCAACTCGCGGAAGAATAGAGCAGAAAGGAAGAAAGCTGAAAATGGAATACCTAAGCACGAGCTGACCTAGGTATAAAATTATATGGAGGTGAGGTTATAATATAAGGTAGTTCCAGGCATCTCTTGTTCCAAGTTGGCCAGCTTTGCGGAGTCACCTGAGAATCGACACGGATATTATTTAGTTTTTATAGGAGAAACCTCTCGAACCTTACGTGGAAACCGAAAGAGCGTGGTTGGTCGGAATATGTTACGTGGTTGAGATTGCTGATGAACGTTTAGGGAATGCGAAGCGATTGTTTGACAAAAATATGAGTTTCTGTGATAGAAACATCTATGGAAGAGCAATACAAACCTCACAAAGTCCTATATCAGAACGAGAAAGAATTAGCAATTATTTTTCAACGAAAGAAATAGCGACTATGTTGCTCCACCGTTGCTTCGAGGTCCGTGTCATTATTGCCATGATTTCGACTTGTTTACCCAAATCCAATTGTCTTAATCAGTTTCAGTTTAATTCGTACACCTGTATGTCTATATCTAACTATGGTGGTTTCTCTGAGGGTTAGTAAATACTCAAAACTCTGAGTAGATTAGTTTCAGATCATTTTTTCAGCTGGAGTTGAGTTGCTAAACACTGTTATTCATCTGAAAGACATCATAGAAATCCATGCAACACTTTCAACTCAAAGATGTGGCATAATGTCTCTCAGGTCAATCACATACGCTTACCGTTGGTCAACGAACTACCAACAAAGTGGCAATAACAAATTATAGACAATCTGCACTTCACCGTAATCAGAGAAATCATGTAGCGCTCAAAGCGTCTTCATGTTTGCGGAACGGAAGTGTGGAATGCCGAATTCCTCTTGGAAATACCTTAGTCTTACATTTCTTGGCCAATCTCTCAGTGGAACGGAAGCTTAACTCTGCCGAGCTTTCTTCACTGATAAGCCGTTCTTGGCTCCAACTGAAACTACAGCAACACCTGCTAGTGCAGGCCCCGCTTCAACAATTACTCTGCTCCCCTCCTGCAGAGTGTAACTTGCTAGGTATTTGTAAGAGGAAAAAACCATGTCATAGATAAAACGTGAACGAGTCTCTTTATACAACATTGTTTCGCTGATGCTCATTGTAATCTATTCCATGAGGTTTATTTCATTCATGTTGTAGAATGAATTTGAACGCTTATGCAGGGCAAGCACCGGAGTTGATCTACTGGCATGTTGCCCATAGCAGTGCCTTGTGGTGTAAGCTTCACATGGAGAGCCACTTGCGTCTCAGCATGTTGACAAATTAAGAATACGCGAACGTATTTGAGAACACTGAGAAATTGAGAAATTTGCAATAGCCCTCAATGTAGTATTCTCGTTCTTCCTACTACCAGAGCATTACGACTGGGACATAAAGGACATTGAGATATGTCACACACCATCACTTTAACGAGGAATATCGAATAAGCCCCATAGCGCCTTGGGTTGAACGCAAATCAACCACAGCGACCACAACGACCTCAGCCACTAGGGATTCAAGCGCAAGTTGCGCTTGGTTCGGATCGCCTTGTATCGCCTAATGCGGCACGCTTCAAATTCACTTCCGCTCCGACGCTACCGATATTAGCTAAACTCAAAAGAGAATATTGTAAACAAACCCCTTCACATCTGTCTGTCGTTTTGCTCGGAACCGCTTCATTTCCACATCCGTTCCCCTCTCATGCAAGATTAACGGCGTATTCAGGGCAGCATGCAAGAGCAACACGCCGTTTGTGCTAGCGCACTCCAGCCCGTTACAAGCTGTTGGCTCCAATAAAATTCACTATTGGCCATATGCGTTAGATTCTGCCAGAAAAATGCAAGCACAGCTTTGTTTTTTATGACTGGCCGCATTAGCTCATTACCTCTCATCTTAACGGCTCGGGTACCAATGAGTCCGAAAGCTCCTAAAAAATATTTCCTTTTGAAAGTGGGATCATTCCGCGCTCTTTCGCATTTTGGGGATCTGCATGGCTAGCTTCCAATAGCATAGCCACAGTGCACCTCTTACTCTTGACCAAACTAGCACGGCCATGGACAGGCATCCTCTTAGAGGACTCAAGAATCCAGGACATTTCATACTGGATAATTTACAATTGCTCTATTAAACATTTTCTGTCATCTGCTGATTCCAACCTCTTGCCTCTTGCCTCTTGCCTCCTGCCTCTTGCAAGCAAATAGTCAAGGGAACATAGACTTCAACTTCACGTTTTGGCACGCCACTCAAACTGTGAGTCAACTTCTTGTCGCCGCTCGTTCTAGTAACCTTCTCTGCCCGCGCTAGTCAGTCTACAAGTACACTCCGGCTGCAAGAAATAGCCTAGCGACACACGTGTAAGAACAAAGTTGAGTTGAAATGATCCTATTCAGAAACGACCTTTGTATCTTTTGTCCTAACCATAACACAGAATACTGCTTCTTGTTTATGATATGGGGGAATAATAGTGTTCTCCTTTGACTTACCATGTTTTATGCAAGCACAGTCTGAGAATTTGCTAACCATTCGCTTCGTGGGAGCATATCTACGAGCATAGAGAAAGGGATATTTTCTGGCAACATCTGTTCTTTTCAAGATGTTCACTGGTCGTCATGAACAGTACCACTATCCAGGACAAAAGTCCTCTGTATTACCACCCAAATACTGAAGGCGAGATATTACATGACCAAAATACAGTCAAACGTGATTGTATCATACCCAGTAATTGACTTGATTTGAATAGATTTGAAGAGGCTTAAGTCAATTGTCTCAGTCATCAAGATAAGCCGGGAAACATTGAGAATGAGTAACACGATCTTCATTTGTTTCCGGGCAAAGCCATGGTGTACAAATTCTTCTTGTCACTCAAAGGGAGCATGCGGCCTTTTCAGTAACGATACTGTTACCAAAAGTTTTCTATAATCCAAACATGGTGATTGTGAAGATTATCTTTTTTAGCGTAGTCGATATTTGGTACCAGTGTTGACCATCACTGACAGCAACACACACTTAACAATAATCAACAATCAGCAATAGCCTTTCAGAATAACGCAAACGAACTATTTCATCAGAGAAGTTAAGAGAAGGGAGATTCTAACTGCAATCCTGCTGGTGTAGAAATAGAACTGGTTATCATACTCTTGTAACCTCACAGTCAGGGTTTCTTCTCATAAGCATATAAATTAATTGGAATAATTTTTGCTCACGTATACTCCTATTGCAGTTTGTTTAAGCCAATTTTGAATGACCGGTTGTAATTTGACTGTTCTGTGCATCCACTCAATATTCTGGCTGCGGGCGGTTTTTGCCAAAACAAGAAGGTGCGTTTTGACACTTTTTCGACGCTTCATAGATCTCGAAGCGACGCATATGACTCGTGTGCTTTATAAATGTAGTAGTGAATTTCCTCCTTGCGTCATAGCCAATACTCCGGACCAACCAGAAACGCTTTTGATTGGAACCTACTTGTTAGATAAGGAGAGAAATTGTAGATCGGGCACTATTGATGTCTATCGGTATGATAACGTTAGCGGTTGTCAGTTGAACCTTTTATCTTCTGTTAGTATTCCTGAATCATCTGTTCTTGATCTCAAAATTAGTCCATTTGATCCCTCTCTGGTTGTGTCTGCACAATCGACAGGAAAGGTTGTGCTTTGGAAATTTGAAGACAATAAGCTACAAAAGCGCACAGAATTGGTTGTATCTGAGAGCGATATTTTAGCACTTTCTGTGAGCTTTGTATCTGCAACGCATATTCTTGTCACATTGACTGATGGGTCGGCAAAGCTAGTACCTCTTGATGGGACAGACAATGGCAGCGAAGAGTTCCACGATCATTCCTTGGAATGTTGGATTGCTGAATGTCCAGATCCGAACGTTATTTACACTGGTGGAGATGACTCCTTGTTGATTGCTCGCGATCGACGAGTTTCTGATGCCCCACTGTGGAGTAAGCGTCATGATGCCGGCGTAGTCTCGATTCTGAGTAGGCCAGAGAATCAGCTATGGGTTGGTGGATATGACGACACCTTGCGCAGTTACGACATAAGAATGATGGGTGATACCATCAGTTACTTACCGCCAAAACAAAACAACGAGGTCAACTTAGGAGGAGGAGTGTGGAGGTTGATTCCGCAACCGGCCAACAGCAATAGAGTATTGGCTTGTTGCATGTATGGAGGTGCCAGAATAGTTGATGGTGAGTTGAATGTTCTGGTAGATTTCCAAGAGAATCACGAAAGTATGGTCTATGGGGGTGCGTGGATAAAAAATGACTTGATCACCTGTTCCTTTTACGACAAGCTGATACAAGTGTGGAGCGCGTAAAAGTGATGGTGCTCACCTCCATTGATGGCTCCGAGAACATAATGTGCACCCTGTTGTATCACCCCGAGTACAAGTACTCGAAAAGCAGGAATACTGACTCCCCAGATTTTAGCATTGCAAAATCCTTAACTTTGTAAATGGTGTTCGAAATAATGATTCATACTATATACAACTATTGACGCTCGTTTCAAATCACGCCTGTTTAACGTGATCACTTGAACGAGGTGTTGACATCCACTCTGATAGCGCCTCTTTCCTCGAGTTTTCTAATCTGCTCCTCTTTGATTTTGTCAACAACACGCTTTTCCTTGAAATAGTCAACCCAGCTTTTTATACAGTCCTTTTCGAACTCTGTCTCTTCCTTGGCGCAGACCTTTATCTGCTCTTTCGACCTTTTGCGAGCGTCCACAATCTTTTGCTTGTCCAAGCAAACAAAGAAGTTATCACGCGCATCCCAGCATTTGCGTCTGCCTGACTTTTCCAGCGGGTTTGGCTTCTCGGTAGAGTCTGATGAAGAAAAGAGACCCATTGTAAATGATCTTGGTGAAGTGAAAGTTGCTGGGAAGGTTAAATGGAGCACGCATATAGATGGGCTTGACAGGAAATTACAGTGAGCAAACAACGGAAAAGGAGTGAGCTGGGGTAGCGAGAGTGGTTTTTAAAAAATTCGATGGCATACAATAAAAGGCGACATAGTACTGTTTTTTTCCAGCCATCAGTTGATCCAGTACTGAAAATTATTCCTGGAATGTTCAATTTTGCAGCTTGAGCGATTTTGACACTTGTTTAAAACTTGGTGCCAAAGTTACAAAAGAAGTCAAATGGCAAACAAAATACGGAAAGAAATGAATGAAGAAAAAGATTTATAACTATTTATCCAGAAATAATGTTTCCAAGCGCTGAAATTTCATAAAGATTCACTTTATGTATCAGTCAACGGTATTGAACACATCGAACAGTCGGCGTTAGTATAGTGGTCAGTATCTCCGCCTGTCACGCGGGAGACCCGGGTTCAATTCCCGGACGCCGAGCTTTTTTTTTGGATGGTTTCAACAAACCCTGAACAGAAGAAAACATGTGCCGCGTGGGGCTATGTCAGCCTCCAGTCCGCATCTCCGTAGTTGTGAAAATTCATTGTCAACTAACTCTGGTCTAGCTAGATTCAGGCTCGTCTGCGTTCTGATCAACCCATTCTTTCAGTCTTGTCCAGTCATCGGGAGTACCTTCAGAATCATCTGGTAGGGTAAACAGTGACTGCACTAGCCCCTTGCGAAGCGCCACCACAGTCGGCACCTTGTTGACGCCGTACCTGAATTTTATCTCTCGCATTTCGGGCTCATCCGACTCAATGTCGACCAATGCGATGCGCTTGTCAGTGTCCTTCACGATCGCATGAAGTTCGTCGGTAAACCGGCGCGAGCGAGCGTCCGTTATCATGTGGAAGTTTGCAAGCAGTGGTGTCCTAGTTGCCAAAATGATGGGCTCGAGTTCCTGTTCATATCGAACGCGGTTGAAGATGCGATTTCCAGATGTCCTTGATGAGTAAAACATGAGCGTGCCAGCCCCGAGGCCAATTCCCGAGAAGGCACATATCGCAGTGATTCTGCTGGACAGCATGGCAGCAATTTGAGAGCGAAAGAGGCCAGCTGGCTGGAGGATATTGTTGCTCAGGCGTTGTGGGGATTGTCCGAACACGCTGAAATTGGAAATTGGCCGTGCAGGAAGACTCTGGACTTTATTGGGAATAAGTCTGATATGGCGGTTTGGAACGCCAAAAAAAATAAATCTTCCAAAGCAATCGTGAAAAAATGCGTCGGCCGGGAATCGAACCCGGGGCTAATCGATGGCAACGATTAATTTTACCACTAAACCACCGACGCTTGATGTGACTATGAAGTGGCAGGACTTGGCCTGTCGGTGTGCCAGTGGAACTTTCCGCGAGCTTTTCGGTCTATTTCGGCCTGTAGAGCGCTAATATTCGGTATGCTAGAACACAGGGAGCTATAGGGACGTGAGTACCTGAGCTGGTTTATTACTGTGATTAATTCCGGTCTTTTCGTATGTTTTAATTTTGGGGCAGTGCCGCTAGGAAACCAAGTTCATTGGTTAGTTAAAAGGGCCAGGACTGTGAACGCTCTCGTTTGACCGCCCCGTTGGACTTTTCTCCAATAACCGACCAAATTTAGCTTTTTGGGCGGTGTGCTCATCAAACTTTTCTTACTCAGCGTTTCCGGTTCATAAGCTTTACGTGTAATTACATAATGCGGCAGGGTGCAGCTGCCATAGCCGATACTCCTGAAATGGCGCTCATTTGACAAATCGTAAATTGTATAAAAGAAGCCTTTTCCTTATTTATGGCCTTTTCAAGCTACTTGATCATTTGCCAGCTTCGACGCTCTTTGTTGCTTCCTCCACGCCTACCTCGCCGAATCTGCACCACACCCAACAACCATGACTGACGCTGTAGAGAGAGGCCATGACTTTAGCCCGGAATTGATGCACGACATTTCACGCCCAAACTTCGCTGGCAGCCGTCCCTTGGTGCAAAAAGCGGCTCGCCCTCTGGCCGCTGCTTCTTCTCGCCGCGCATTCAGCAAGCCACGTGACTGGGGTGCGGACGGAAATTTCAAGCTTACTCATTCTTCCCCAGGAAAAGACTTTGAAGTCGACAAGAAACGTTTTGAGAACCCTTCTCAACCGGCAATTGAGAATTTTGACAATACAAGCAAAATGAGTGTCAGCAATGAGCCTGCCGTCGGTGCCGGCGGCGCCGAAGACGCTGTCGGCACTCCTGTGCAAACTTCATCCGATCTGTTTGACAGAATGGCAATGGTCTCTCCAGAACCGGAGCTGGCATTGTCGGAAGTCAACGAGGAGGGCTCTGTGCCGTCGCCGACCCGATACCGCCGTCCGTCGTGGGCCGGGGCCCTGGATCCAAACTCAAAACCGTCAATTTCGTCGCTGGAGGCCCGGAGAAACACTTTGCACGAGCTTCCGTTGGTTTTTTGCGAGTCGCGCGCTCGCATTCCCACGACATCGGGCACTGAGATTTTTTTGCATTTGTACAGAAACAATATTGACAACAAGGAGCATCTGGCCATTGTGTTTGGCGAACATATTCATTCCAAAAGCCTGTTTGAGCGACGGCCCGGCGAGACTGAGCACGACCGCATGACCCGAGGAGCCTATGTGGGCCGGCTTTATCCTGGCAGAGAGCGAAGTGATGTGGACGAGAGCGGATCTAGCACGCCGGTGCTTGCGTCAGCGGCTGACAACAAGAAGAAGGACACGCTCGTGAGGATCCATTCGGAGTGCTACACTGGAGAGACTGCGTGGTCTGCGAGATGCGACTGTGGAGAACAGCTTGATGAGGCTGGCAGGCTGATGGCGCTGGAGGGATCTGGCGTTATTGTCTATCTGCGCCAAGAGGGCCGCGGAATTGGGCTAGGTGAGAAGCTCAAAGCCTACAATTTACAGGATCTCGGTGCAGACACTGTAACTGCTAATTTAATGCTGCGCCATCCTGCAGACGCCCGCTCGTTTTCTCTTGCCACCGCAATCTTGGAGGACCTGGGGCAGTCACGCATTCGTCTGATGACTAACAATCCCGATAAGATTGTTGCAGTTGAAGGTAAGCACCGAGAAGTTCAGGTGACTGAGCGAGTACCGATGGTTCCACTATCGTGGCAGAACAAGGGTGGCTTCCACAGCAAGGAGGTTGACAAGTATTTGGAGACCAAGATCAATAGAATGGGTCACTTGTTGGAGGAAAAAGGCAAGGAAAGCGGGTCGTCAGGACCTGCTCTGAGCAACTTTGGACTGTAGAAAATCCACTGGAATCAAACAGGAGATAGTTATTTATTAATGCTATATCGGAGCGGAGTGTTTCTCTGAGAGTACTTATCTCGTGAATCTACGTTCAACATGATGTGATTATTGTCGGAGCTGCAGGCTGCCATGGCGAGTGCGATGACATTTTACCAGTGCCGATGGATTTGGCAAGCGCCGTCTTTTTTCGCAAGCGATAAGTCGGATATGTTTGATTCCCAGCGGCGTTGCGCCGAGGGCATGGATAAAGTGTGTGACCACGCTGTCAACAGGCTATTGAGGGTGCCCTCGGCGACATGTTTGCGGTGTAAATGGGGCCGGGTTGGCCAGCGATACGCTGCAGGGCGATGCAGAAGCAGATTAACGTTCGCGTAAACGTTTTCCCGCACACACATGGCTTGCCGTGCTTGGTTATGCATGTCTTATTGTCTCGAAAAGCCAAATTGGGTACCCTCCGACATAATCTTCGGACATTAACGCTGCACCCGATACGAAAGGCGATGCATCTCGTTAACTATCAGAAAACGGCCATGCGAAAATGGTTTCATGCTAAGCCGTGCAAAGAGTTATAAAGGAAATGGCGTCCGTCGTCTCTGATCTCACTATTCCAAGCACGTTATGACACTGAGACAACGAGCGTCACACATCAAAGAGGTGGCCAAACAGAGAGCTACCTCTATCAAGGCCTGGGAGCTTCCAAAGCAAACATCGTCGTTGGCGCCAGATCACGTTTGGACCAACATTGATAATGATGTCACTCCGATCGAGCGAAGAACATGGACCGTGTGGACCATCATGGGATTCTGGTTTTCGGACGCTCTCAACATGCAGGGTTGGGAATCGCCTTCGTCAGTCATTGCCGTCGGCCTGACTTGGCGAGAGGCCATTATGGCTCACTCCATTGGCATGGTAATTGTCTGCGTACCACTCGTCATGAACGGTTCTATTGGCTCCTCTCTCCATGTGCCCTACCCGGTTGCCATCAGATCCGCTTTTGGTATGAACTTTGCTAGATTTGCTGTTGTGGTGAGACTGGTGACTGCCCTGTTTTGGCATTCCATTCAAACATACACCGGCTCGTATGCTTTAACCAACTGCATAGCTGCAATTTGGCCCTCTTATCGGCACATTCCTAACCACATTCCAGAAAAGATAGGAATCACTACCCAGCAAATGGTGTCTCAGCTTCTGTTTTGGCTGCTTCAGTTTCCAATTCTTCTAATCGAGCCTCACAAACTCAAGTACTTCTTTATTGCCAAAGGAGTCATTGTGTCTGCTTGCTGTATTGGTGTCGCTGCAGGTATGTGTACCATCGCCGGAAAGGGAGAAATTTTTCATCAGACTGCTAAAGTTCACGGCGCTGAAAAGGCTTGGCTGACCTGCTCGGTGCTCATGTCCAACGCTGGTGGCTGGGCCACCATGGCCACCAATATCCCCGATTTTACCAGATACACCAACCATGGTCACGGTCAGTGGTGGCAAGCCGCGTTTCTTCCTTGCATCTCCTCCTTTCTTGGTATCATGGCTATTCTTTCCACCTCTGCATCTGGCGTAATCTACGGAAGCTACATCTGGGATCCGTCCTCTTTGGCTGCAAAATGGGAGGGCCCAGGTGGAAGAGCTGCCATGTTTTTTGTCGGTCTTTCCTGGGTTATTGCACAGATTGGTACTAATCTTTCAGCCAATGTTATTACTGCAGCAAATGACTTGACGTCACTCAGCCCGAAATATCTCAACATTAAACGTGGTGCCATCATTATTACTGTGATTGCAGGTTGGGTGATGCAGCCGTGGAGAATTGTTTCCAGTGCAAAGTCATTGCTCACCTTCATGTCCGGGTTGGCTATATTTTTGGCCCCCATCGCTGCAATTCAAGCAACCGACTTTTGGTTTGTCAAAAACAAAAAGGTCGATGTGCCAGCATTGTACGATCCAAACGGTCGTTACAGGTACTGGCATGGCATCAACTGGAGGGCGGCTGTTGCTTTCCTTATTGCTCTTGTACCCAATCTTCCAGGGCTTGCTCATGCAGTTGGGGGTGTCAAGATCTCATCAGGAATGCAGCATCTCTACGACATTAATTATTTGTATGGATTTTATACTGGTGGAGCTCTCTATGTGGCACTCAGCAAAATTTTCCCAGCTCATGAAACCTTGATTGATGAAGCAATTTATGCTGACGATGTGATTATTGTGCATGGAAGCGAAGTCGATGAGACAGTTTCTTCAGAAGAAAAGATGAGTTGATTGAAAATATTTGAATACGTACGTGCATCCATAACAAAATGAAATATGATTTTTATGTTTTTACAAAATGGATTTAATTTGGCCATCTCTGTTTCATAAGTATTGGCTGGAACTACCACATTTCTGCCCTAATGGTCTACTTCGCGTAAGAGGTAGGAAATGAACCAGACATTCCGTTCAATTCTCCTTGTGTCCATCCCCCTTGATCCCCGCTTAGAACAGCTATCTTATCTCCAGCTCTTATAGTCAATTCGTCATCTGTTTGAGCGTCATAATCATACAGTGCTATCACATAGCTTACTTTCTTTGCTCCTCGTTTCGGCGCTACGGCAGGTCCTTTCTTTTTAGCGTTTGTTCCTGACGACGCCGACGATGTCGCAGACCCAACCCTTGCAATTGGCTTCATAAAAATCTCGATATAAGAGCCTGGAACCATTCCAGACTCACCAGTGGCCATATTTTGCACAACCACCCAGCCGGAGCCATCGTCCGGCTCCAAAATGGAAAGCTCATTGCCTGCAGTCATTGAGATCTCCCCCTCCCCGATAGGATCATAGTCATAAAGAGCCCTGGCACTATCGTTGCCGGTACCACCTGTAGCAACAGCACTGCCGTTTGTCCGTGATCCAGTTCTATTATGCCCAAGCAACGAGCTAACCACACTAGTAGCCTTCGAGCGGGAACCACCAGTTCTCGACGATCCTCTTGGTTTTGCAACCTCCACAACATCCTTTTTGATAAGACCACCAAATCTAGATTTGGTAATAATATTCTGAGCAGCAAATCTGGATAGGTCCTTATCCTGAGTGCCAATTTCAATTGTCTCAATCTCAACTTCATAGACAATACGCTTCGTTTCAGATGCTGTCAAATCTTCGAGCAGCGGAACTATTTTGGACAAAACAGTATAGTAGTCACCCTTCGTTAGAGTGATGTTTGTTGCTTCTTTAACAATAGCGTCTTTACGATTTAGCTGTGTTTTAGTGGATGCTACTATATCCTGCGACACTTTTTCTTGGCTTTCTGCTTTAGCAATGGCATGCGCCAGTCTGTTTCTCAAATCCTGAAGCTGTGCATCATGTTCTGTTGACATGGACTCGTCCTCATGCCAAACCGGCGAGGGTTCATATAAAAAGTCAGCAGGGTCCTTCCATCCCGAAATGACATTGTGTTTAGCAAACATTGCAGAGTCGAGATGCGGTTCGTTTTGACTGACAATTTGGCTGATGGCTGCAAGAGCATTTTGCGATTTTTTTAGAGCAGTGTCTTCAACTGACACGGCCTGTTGAAGAAGAGAGTTCAATACTCTAACTCTCGCCTCGTTTAGCTCTTGCATATTATCCAGTAGCTCTGGTACATCTTCGTGATAGTACTTGTCCTTGATGCGATTTGCAACATTGATTGAGATCAAGTAAGCATTCTTTGAGTTATTCATGGTGTCTTCCCGCTTGGCGATTTTGCCATCTGAAGATGACCCTCTCGAAGCCTTGGATCTTTGTGATTCCATAGCCTGGCAAGCTGTATCGTAGGTTGCTTTGGCCTTTTTTAGCTCATTGTACCACGAGTCCCGGTCCTCAATGAGCTTCTTGTGGAAATGCGAATACTTGGACCTAAGCTCTTCGAAACGGGTCATGTTTCCAGTCAGTTGGTCGCCCACCTGAGCTGAGAACTCGTTCGCCAGCCGCTTGTGATCGCGCGAAATCGCTTCAGTTTGATTCAAAACCTCAGTCCACATTACCAGCGAAGCATTTTCAAGCGAGCCCGGAGTGATCTGCGGAGTATCTCCTACAGAAAGGGACGTTGACAACTTGGCTTTCTTGTCAAGATACTTTGCAGACAGCGCGCTCAGCTTGGAAGAGTATTCTCTTTCGAGCACAGCTCGTTCTCGATAAAACCCAGCAACGTCATCCAGCCAGCCAATTCCATTGGCGATCCAAGCATCTGTGGGTTTGTAGCCGTCTTTTAGTTCGTCGCCTAGACTGACAGACATTGTTGCTTTTGATAGTTTTGCTACGTTTTATGCTGTGTGGCTTATCGTAATGTACCTGTGGAGAAACGGAGGTGGTGGTTTGGACACATTGCTACTTTAGGAAGGCAACTGACCGGGAGCGAGAGTGTCTACTGAGGCAGATGGGAAAGCAAGTAGACATTGTTTTGAACGCAAATCTGCGCCAAAGGCCGTGGATGAGTCTGTTTCAGATGGCAGTGCAGCCCGAGGGCAGCTCGCAACGTGGCGAGGGACATTGGGGAAGGGTGCCTGCGACCCAGCTGCAAGCGTCCCGCCTTTGTAGTTGAGAATGTCTAGAGAGTATACAGATTATAGCAGATACATAGGATAAAGTACAGATTACTTGTCGGCGCAGCTCCAACCGAGCACAGGTTTGCAACTCGATGGCTCATCGGTTGCAAAGATGGGGTACGAGTAGCAGCCGAGGCTCAAAGATACCAGCACAAGCCAGAACGTACCTGAGCCGTAGCAGCAGCGCAGCGCAGCGCAGCTCCACGGCCAGACCGTTTTGCCCGCCGGCGCGGGTGCGGTTCAGCAGTGAGCATTTCACGTGATCAAAAATCTTCACCTGACTTACCCTACTTTTGACAAAAAACTGGCTGACCACATTGAACGTGGCCAACAATAAAAATCAGAAACAACTTGATTCAATTTGCGTGCCATATAACTAATCATGTCTGGTAAGTGTGAGCGCTTGGACGGGCGGCATGCTGGGAGCACACGGATGTAACGAATTGCTGCTTGCATACGCGGCCGCGGCCCTTTGCAATGTGAACTAACGCAGTTGATTTCCAAGGATTAGCTGAGCAATTCTGCACCTTCTACTACCAAACCTTTGACACTGACAGAACAGGTCTGGGTAACCTCTACGTAAGTATATTTGTGACTGCTCACATGGCGCCTGTTGCTAACCCAGCGTGACCACTCCATGCTCACCTTTGAAACAAACAAGGTCCAGGGCACCCAGAAGATCCTCGAGACGCTTGTCAACCTTCCGTTCCAAAAGGTCCAGCACCAGGTTTCCACTTTGGATGCGCAGCCCGCCTCGCCATCCAACGGCGACGTGATTGTCATGGTCACCGGCCAGCTGTTGACCGACGACGAGGAGCACCCGCAGAGATACACTCAGTGCTTCCACCTGATTCCAGAAAATAACTCCTACTATGTCTTCAACGACATTTTTAGATTGGTTTACTCTTAGATAGCTTGGTGTAATACATGCAAGATTGCTGCCCGCTGCTGGTGACCCACCCTTTCGCCAGGGCTCGCCAAAGCTGATCCCCAAAAGCCCCCATTTGGGCAGACGTAAATCCCCCCGCCAACAAATTGCAGACGTTTGTCAAAGTTGGAGTTTGCAATCCAGGGCTGAGCTGTTTGTCAAAACCAAAACATGTCTTCTGTTCCCTCCATCCCGCCGCGCCCCACCAACAGAAGAATCGTCTCGGCAAGCAAAGTCGCATCCGCGGAGCCGCCGGCTCCCTCGATCCCGCAGCGGCCAAAGCGCTCAAACTCGCGTTCTTCACAGGGCCACATCTCCCCGGCAGACCTCGTGGGCGTCGACATTGCAGAGCCCGTCTCGGAGGTGCCCGAAAAGGTGCCAGAGGTGGCCGAGCTGCAAGACGCGCAGGAACCAGAGATCCCAGAGCGGCCCGTCTCGCGAACGGCGTCAATCAGAACGCCAGTCGACACGAGATCTCTCAATTCGTCCACGTACAGCTCCCCGACAAAGGAGAAGTTCTCTCCGTCCAGCCCCCTCAAGCTCAGCGACATTTCGCCCCTAAATCCCACACCCAAATCGAGCTCTTCTGGATCGTCCATTCCCACCGTCCCCTCGCGGCCGCTGCGACTGCCGGCAAAAGAGTCCGACAGCGCGGAGTTTGATTTTGAAGCCAAGGGATCGCTGCAGGACTCCCCAGAACTCGTCAACAAGAGCTCCCCGGGCGACGCTCCCGTGGTGCCCGTCAGGCCTTTGAAGTACTCGTCGAAGGAAAGCTCACAAGAACCGGAAATCCCCGAGAGACCTAAAAGGACCGATGTTGCTGCCCCAGAGGTGGCAGCGGAGGCTGGCCAGCAGCCCTTAGACGCACAAGATTTGCCAGCCGCGCTCGAAACAGCCGACGCTGCTGGTACCGGGGAACCGTCAGACAGCCCGCCCGAATTTGCAAGTGCACATGCTTCTGAATCACCGGCAGTTCCACAAAGGCCTCACGGGTCACTGCATTCGGAGGACAGTATTGGCGAACCTGTCGTTCCAGAAAGACCGGTCAAAGCGGCAGCCGCCAAAGCTGACGAGAGTTTTGTTAGTGAAACAGCTCCGTCATCGGTAGGTGCAGACGACAGCAAGACCTTGGCGAATGAGGAACCCGTGACGTCAGAGAAGGCAGCAGATGTCACTGAAACGACCCCAGCAATTCCTGCCAGACCTTTGAAGTCCCACACTGCTGAGCAACCTCAGGTGCCAGAGCGGCCGTTTTCTCCTATTGTCCCTGTCAGACCGGTGAGAACCCATAAAGATGTCGCTAAAGATGTCCCTAAAGATTTGGCGAGTGGCTCCACCGAGCAGGGCTCAGAGGAAACACCCTCGGGCACCCTTGACGAGGTTTCTGGCGGCCTCTCCCAAGGCACTGGTCTTGAAGTTGGAGGCTCTGGGCTCAGTAGCGCAGAGCTTGGCGATGCCAGTGAGAAGGTTGTCGGGGAGCCTATTGCTGAAGCCGATGCGGTGGTGGAGTCTCTTGGTGCCACTCCCGAAGCTGCTGGTGCCCGACCTCTGGAGCCAGTCGAAGAGGCTGAGAAGGATACCGCGGAGCCGTTGGCGTCGACTAGCGAACCGGTGAAAGCTGGAGCGACTGCTGAGAGTCCGCAAGTTGAAAGCAAAGAGGAGTCGGCAGCCTTGCCCAAGGTTGCGGAGTCGCCGTCGTTGCGGGAGGAAGCGCGTGAAACCGCATCCAAATCCCCAGAGGCAGCTGGCAAAGCAAAGCCAATTGTGCCGGCAAGACCATCCAAGTTCAAAAACTTCAATCCGTTTGCCCAAGAGCAGGCCGAGCAGGCAGCTGCCAAGAAAACACCGCCAACAGTACCAAACAAGATCAGCATGCTGCGAAACTCCCTGTTCAAAGACCTTGACAACGTCATGGCTCGTGGCCCACTGCCGCCAGGAGCGTACGCTGCCAAATCGGAGCCTTCGAAGCGCGAGGAAGATAGCAGCAAGGATGTAGCCGAGGTGGAACAAAAAATTGCACCGCTGCCGTCGAAACCTGGTCGAGCCCGGGGACCTCAACGGCGACCACCTGCTGCCGCCAAAGTCGAATGGAGCGTGGCAGTCACTCCGCTGTGGGACATTTACATTGAGGCAGACAAACCTGCACCAATGGTTGGCGATGAGGCCGACAAGCCTTCGGAAGCGAGCGCAACCGGCAGCGCCCAAGCCACCGAGTCCAGTGCTGAGCCCGAGAAGGATGTGCCTAGTGCGGGGCCAGCAGAGTCCGCACCCGCTACTGAGCTCTCAGAGCCTGAGTCTTTGAGCGCGGGCCACGAAACTGCGGCAGCCGAGCCTGCTGTTGACGGTTCCAAAGAGGCGCTGGAGGCCGGTGAGCCTGCCGTGACAGCGCTGGAAGATGCTGCCGAGCCTCAGGGAGACAACTTGCAGGCGAGCACAAATGAGCACGAGGAGTTTATTGATGCTAAGGAAGACTTGTAAGATTAGGCAGTTTTTATATTTTTATTGAATGAGAAATGATGAGGAACTCGATAAAACTCGTTGAGAAACTCGATAGGAACTCGACTGCCCCTTGCCGCCAGCGCAATCGGCGGTGGATCATCGCTGTTCCGCATGCTGGCCCCTGATGGACATGAAAGTTTCTCAAAACCGGGCTGCGTGCCGGTGCTGCGATTGCCTTATCCGGTAGTTGATGGCATTCCAGTCATGTGTGGCTCCATGTTTGCGTAAGGCTATGCGATGGTATGTGATATGCCAAAAACACGGGAGGCCTTGGCGACGAGCTTTCGTTTTCGCGTGCCCGGGACCTGGAGCTGTGTATGAAAGCCTGCAGTCTATTTTTAACCTGGCGCACCGGCGAGCCCGAGCCCGCTGGTGAAAGTTTGTTTCCCGATTGCCCAGTTGGGACATCATTAGCGGTAGCGTGCGTTACAACGGCGACGGCGCACTGGCCTCACGGCGAGCTGTTGTGCGCAGCAAAGGCCACGCGGGACGCAAGCTGGACCGACCCTGCCAGGGCTGAATGCTCGCGAACAGACGGGCCCAAGCCACCTGCTTGGCCGCTTGACCGCTTGGCCGCTTGGCCGCTTGGCCGCTTGGCGGTGCTCAGAGGTGCTCAGAGGTACTCAGACGATGACCGCAAATACCAACCTGAGACATTGCAGCATACACCATCTGTCGGGGACGGGGCTGCGGTGGACAGGGCTGCGGTGGACAGGGCTGCGGCCGGTGGACAGCGTTTGCAAAGAGCCCGCGCAACGTCTGCGCGCTTGGGAGCTCCGTGCCAAGCGAGCGCCGGAGCCCAGCCGTCTGTTTACATTCGGGCCCGACAAGGCAATGGTCGCAGAACCCTGCGTCTAAAAAAAGTAGTGGCCCGCCTTGCATGCACATGCGCAGCGCAGAATGACGAGCGGATCTGCGGGCTCGATAGATGGCCCGCCTGCGCTGCGAGCAAGTATAAATAAGCCCAGTGTCCCCGGCGGTGCGCTTGCACTACCAGACACACCCATGATTCTCGGCAAGTCGCTCTCCACGGCACTCACCGCGCTCAGCGCCCTGGCGGCCACGATTGGCGCGGCGGCGGCGACCGACGTTGATCCGATTGAGATCAAGGGCAATGCGTTTTACTACAAGACAAACGGAACGCGGTTCTACATCAAGGGCGTCGCCTACCAGCCCGGCGGCTCGTCCAACTGGACGGACCCGCTCGTCGACGACCTGTCGGACTGCGAGCGCGACATTCCGTACTTCCGGGAGCTCGGCCTCAACACGATCCGGGTGTACTCGGTCGACAACGCCGCCGGCCACGACAAGTGCATGAACGCCCTGGCCGAGGCCGGCATCTACCTGCTGCTGGACGTCAACACGCCGTCCGTGTCGCTCAACCGCGCCGACCCCTCCGGGTCGTACTCGCAGGCGTACCTGCAGAACGTCTTTGCAACCATCGACGCCTTCAGCAACTACACCAACGTGCTCGGCTTCTTTGCCGCTAACGAGGTCATCAACAATGTCAACACGTCGGTCACAGCGCCGTACGTCAAGGCCGTCGTGCGCGACATGAAGGACTACATTGCCGCGCAGTCGGACCGCGCCATCCCCGTCGGCTACTCGGCCGCCGACATTGCCGAAAACATTGTGCAGCAGGGCGAGTACTTCAACTGCGGCAACACGTCCGAGGCGCTCATCGACTTTTACGGCATCAACGACTACTCCTGGTGCGACCCGTCCTCGTTCACCACCTCCGGCTACTCGGAGCTGCCCGACGAGTTTGAAAACCTCGGCGTGCCGCTCTTCTTCTCCGAGTACGGCTGCAACCAAAACCGCCCGCGCGCGTTCAACGAGGTGCAGTCCATCTACTCGGACGACCTCTCCATGGTGCTCTCGGGCGGCCTCGTCTACGAGTACTCCGAGGAGGCCAACGAGTACGGCCTCGTCTCCATCATTGACAAGACCTCCGTCTCCACGCTCGGCGACTTTACAAACCTCAAGAGCCAGCTCGCAAAGGTCACCCTGCCCACCGGCTCCGGCGACGCCGCCACCGCCGCTGCCACAGCCACCTGCCCCACCTTTGCATCCAGCTCGTGGCTCGTGTCGGACACGGCGATCCCGGCCATGCCCTCCGGCGCGTCGGCGTACCTCAAGTCCGGCGCCGGCTCGCCGCTCGGCAGCAAGCTGACCCTCTACGACGGCTACGCGGCGTCCACCGGCAGCGCCAGCGGCGCGTCCTCGTCCGGCGGCGCCAGCAGCAGCAGCAGCGGCGCGTCCTCGGCCCGCGCTTCCGCAACCAGCGCCTCCGCATCGTCGTCGTCGTCATCCTCCAGCTCAAGCAGCAGGTCGTCGTCGGCGGGCGCCGCCAGCCTGGCCGTGCCGGGGCTGGTCGGCCTCCTGTCGTTCATGATGGCATTGTTGTAAATTGAATGCGGGCGTTTGATTTAACAAAAAGTTGTGTTTTTGTAAATGTATAATTGGCGTGTGCCACCAGTTGCGTAGTATTACAAATTTAATATATGTTGCGTAGAATTAATATATACAGATAAATATAAGCCTTCAGCCCGTCAGCAGCCCCTCGGCGACCGCCAGATTGTCGTGCAGCTTTGGCATTCGGCAGTTGCGCAGCGCTGAGATCAGCGCCCTGATCAGCGGATTCGCATTGCAGTTGCGAATCTTCTCGGGATCGTGCAGCTCTCGCAACAGAGACTTCCCCCCGTCGTCGTCGGGCATCCGCTCACTATCGCCACCAACGCACGCGCGAAGATAGTTGAGGCAGTCGACTATCGACAAGACAACAGGCTTTTCATCGTGTCGCCGTATGTAGAAATAGGCCCACACAGCAATAGCAGCATTGTAAAAGGCCCAGGGCCGGTGGAAGGCTGTTTCTTTGCCAGCGTCGTACGGCGTCTTTTGCGCAAGAAACAAATCAATCAGATCCAATGCGTGAACAATGGCTCGCATCGCGGCCCCTGAATATGCCCACAGCTTCATTTTCACAAAAAACTCTTCATCCCCAGGCTCGCATCCGTGGGGCGACAAAACCGAGACAAACCTCTGCACAGAGAGAATCTGCACTCCAAGGCTCATTTGTGCAAATTCATACACAGTCATGCACCCCAGAAAGTAAGGGTGATCGTGGGGTATTTTCCCAGTGGAAATAAACAAAATCTTGTACTGCCTCATCCAGCTGTAGTAGGCCTGTGAAACCATCTTGCTCAACCGCTCCTCCTCTCCCGAAACTCTCACCAACTGGTCCCTCATCTGAATGCTATACGCAATCGACATCAAACCATAGAGCACCGTAGTCATGGCCAGCGGAAGCAGCGTAACTTTCGGGGGACGAAGCCTGAGGTACGAGGAAACAGTGCTCAGAAATGGCGGGGGCGGATCTGGATGCTGTCTCATTGCTATTTTCCACGCTTGCGCATTGGGCGCATCCCAGACTGCTTCCGCGCACGGCAGACGAAATTGCAGATCCGCAAGATAGACGGACGGCTGCATTTTGAACCACCAGCACTGCTGATTATCCAACATGAACGCGTAGAAGGCTACTCGTTTTTTCTCCTCCTCCTGAATATAGCTCCTCCATTTCTGTTCCAGCAGATCCTCGTCTGTGCTCGAAAGCGATTTGAGTGTGTCAGACATCTCCAATTCCGTTGCACTAGCCTTCAGATTGTCCATTATGCCGTCAGATCGTAGTGAGCTCGGTAACACGTTATGAAATCGGTTGGCCATGTCATGCTGTGACGCGGTGCTGGCCCACAGTTCAAATACCTCCACCAGAAGTAGCGTTTGATGTGCCCAAATCTGTGGCTCCTTTCCAAATTCTGGCCGCATGTATACAGAATATCGCAAGGTTTCGTGGATACTAATTGCTAGCTGATGAGCTTCGGGGTCTTTGACCAAAGTCATGGCCAGCGTAATCATTGCAAGGACCAGGTGAGAAGGGGCCGTGGCAATATCGAATGTAGCTTTATGCAAAACAGGCCACCTGAAGTGAATAGACCAATAGATAGACTCAGCATAAGCAATGAACGCGGGCGTCATAAACTTGATTGCCAAGGGATCATGAGGGCGGTTGATAACGTTAATCAAACGGTAGCATACATCGTAGCCAACCACATCACCATTCACAGAGGGTTCCGATGTCACGTCCGGTATGATTATCGAATTAGCCTCAAAATTACTCGCCAAGGGTGGAAGGCTCAGGCCATCGCCTTCGGTTTGTGCGCCGCTTACAGGATTCTGATTGGGGTCAGAAGCAGGCTCATTTTGAGCTATCAGCCAGTCAATGAAATTCTCATTGAGATGATACGACGTGATTTGATTGTTTCCAATGTTTTTCTTGGTTCTGTTTGGAATGGAAGAGTTTTGGAGCCGCTCACCGGGTTCGGAAGCACTATTAGAATTTCCTTCAGACGGGACGCAAGAATCGTTGCCTTCACTTTGTATGGAATTGGTACCAACAATGTTGGTTCCAGGTGCTGATGATGGAGTAGCTTGTGGTAATCCTTTGGAGTTTAATTGTGAGTACCGCTGTTCAGGTACAAAGTGACCTTCTGCGCGAATGACGTGAGGGCTAATCATGGCTGTGGGGTCGCTTTGTGCACTATGCGGCGATCTTTCATACAGCTCATTCTGATGACTCGACCCAATGGATTTCAACGATCGAGCAGGTGATATTGGGTGCGTGTCTGCTTCCGAATAGTTGATCGTTTGCTCTTGTATGGAATCGCTCTGCACAAAGCCAATTGAAATTGCGGAGTTCTGTACACTAACCGGCACTTGTTGTTGCGGGGAGTTAACGACTAGGAAACTGGGTCCTTTTTTCGGGCCACTGTTTTTGCTTTCTTCTCGTTCGTGGATTCTTTTATGACGCACCACGAGATCCTTTCTCGTAAAGCTTCGATTGCAGGCATCACATATAAACCTGGTTATGTCCATGTGAATAGCAGAATGTCGTCGCAAGTGATCCATTCTTGAAAAGCTACTGTTGCACCCAGGCTCAGAACAATCGAATCGTGGCTGCCCTTCCCTGTATTTGCGACTTCTCCTGGTCTTCTTTGAGGCAGCTGTCAAAGAAGCACTGTTATCGGCAGTGTCGGCCTCCATTGCTAGCGACAAGCGAGCTTCTCTGGAGATGGTTTGATCTAAACGCTTGAGCAAATCATCTCGTCCAAAATAGGCAACTTAGTAAGGTGGCCTTGTTGACGGTGCATAGTCCCAGCAGCAGGTAGCTGCTGGTAAACTAAGTTATGATGCAAATAAAAGTGTAAATAAGAGTCAGGTCGTTGATTTGAATCGGTTAAGCTGTGCGCCATCAAATAATGAAAAAATCGACAGTATAAGTTGTAAAATTTTTACTACCTTTCAGCTACGACCATACCGAGATGGAAACAAGGTTTCCCGTCCGATCAACCAATAATTTAAGCATCTCAGGGCCTAGATCAGTATTGTCGTGGGAGACCAGACGAGAACGATAGGTGTTGTAGTTTTTTTTGCTCACATTATTCAGAAGCAAAATTTTTAACCGCACAAGCGTAATGATTTTGCATCATGACTGAGAACCCTGTTCAAGCCCCTGTAGCCCCAGACTTCCCTGTCCTGACATTCCAATCGCTGGGAAGCAAGCCTGTTGCTGGCAGCATGTGTGCAAATCTGTCCTTCTCACAATCCATAGTTTCACGACTCACAGACTTTTGGAACGTCATTTAGTTAGCTCCACGCCCGCACTGCTCTCTACTCTTGCGATTCACACTCTTTTTTTCCTGCTGGTTGCCAATTTCGCCCCCCACCCAGCCGGCGGGTGCCACAGCGTGCTCCCAACTGAAGGCAATTTTGACTCACTTTATTTATTTGCCCCAAATGGGCATGCAACTTCCTCCCTTCTACTTGTCACTTTTGAAAATGTCACACAGTCCTGCTGGTGACTCCGCAGAGGTAAGGAGGTCGTCGCGCTCCACCAAAGGGCAAAGCAAGCGCTTGCTTGAAGTGGAGCGTGCTGAAGCAGAGGAGGCAGAAGAACGACGTAGAAAGCAGGCCGTCAGAAAGTCGCGAGAACAGTCTGACAGGCGCAACACCTCTTCTGAAGAGGCCGAGAATAGATATGGTAGTGATTTAGAAGACGACGACGACGGGGAGGGCGAGGTGCGCTGTCCTTGTGGCGCCACCGGAGACGGTTTGGGTGACACCATTCCCATGGCGGAGTGTGAAAAATGCCTGCGCTGGCAACACATTCGGTGCATGTTTGGCAACGACGACGACAAGTTGCTGCCAGACAACTACGTTTGTGCGGAATGTTCACCGGAGCTCTTTCCGGGCATTGAGAAGAAGTGGCCAGAGTACTTTTTGAAGAAGGAGTCGAAAAACCCCGCGGAGCAATCTCCGGCCAGAGCAGACTCTGGCGCCGAGGGTTCTGAGACTGCTGAGTCAGCGAGTGCTGCGGCCACGGGCCCCTCGAGAGCCACAAAGCGTCGCTCGCCGTCCCCGCTCGCGCAGCCTGCGAAAAAGTCCAAACCTGCGCAACCGACCAATTCCGCATCGACACCCATCACAACAAGTGATAAAGTTAGAGCTTCAGTAGTCAAAGCATTAGCTAGAATATTTACTCCTGTTGTGCCCAAAGCTGAAGAGCTTGGATCGCTTGACAAGTCAAGCGAGTCTGCCGAATCATTTTCCCAAGAACTCTCGAAATCCATTGAAAGGGAGATGTACGATCTGCTGGCTGCGCACGGTGAGAACGACGTTGGCAACAAGTATCGCGACAAGTTCCGCTCCTTGTCGTTCAACCTGCGCGACGACAAAAATGCAGTTTTGCGACTCAAGGTGGTGTGTGGCCAGATCTCGCCGCGCCAGATTGTCGAAATGTCGTCTGAAGAAATGGCCAACCCGGAGTTGCAAAAGCTGGCCGAGGACGCTCGCAAGGAGTCCATTCGCGAAACAATCATCGAGGTGGAGGAAGGTCCACGGCTGAGAAGAACCCACAAGGGCGAGGAAATTGTTGGCGGCGAAGACATGTACTTGCCGTCTGAACAAGAGCAGAAGGCAGACAAGACAAAGCCTGCTGCCGAGACCTCCTCGTCCGATGCGCAGCAAAGCAGCGCGTCGGCAGTTCCCGCAGGCATGCCTGCTGTGCCAGCCAGACGCGCATCGCCACTGCCTTTGCAGGGCAACGATCTGTGGGACGACGACGAAGAAGACGGCGACCGCCCTCGCGACGGCACAGCGTCTGCTGATGTTGACCTGGACGATGACGATCTTGATGCGCTTCTTCACGATGATGAGAAAAACGTCACCACCGCACCTGTGGACCCTCCTGTTTGGACAGGAAGCATCAAGATGGCTACCGTGACTGAGTTTGATGGCTTTGCTAACCATCTCTCTGCCGCCAGCAGAAAGTGGGACGAGTTGTTTGACACCAAACGGCCGCTATCAATTCAAGGAAGGCTCGATGAAAGCACCGCTGCTAGTTATCTGCAGAAGGTTGGTGCCAGCAAAGAACTCGCTATTTTGGTCCTGGGCCCTGACTGTGATGGCCTATCTAAATTATATCACTACTTCCACGATCGTAGAAAATACGGCGTCATTGAGAACAGAAGAAAGAACGTCAAAGACGCGTACATTGTAACTATCGGTAAAGATGAAGAAATACCGCCACATTTGTTCCTGACTGCTGACAAGGCCAATGAATTGCGTCAAATACAGAAATCCCGCGACTTTGTTGTTCTTGCCCTGTTTGTTGTGAATTCACGAGGTAATCCATCTGATAGTATTCGCAGCAACAGGATTCCAGTTGCTCCGAAACCACATGTACGCTCAACCACTCCTCCGAGCGCACCACCCTTTCAAGATGCTCGCCAACTTTTGGCAAGCCTTGCAGATATGTCTCCGGCCACAAAAGAACCCGCACCTAGCTACAGCGGACACATTCCCGCTCCTCAGCGTACTGGCGCTATAAATTTATCTGCAAACGACCTCTCATCCCTTCAGCAACTTCTCAATAGCGGTAAAGCTGCAAATAAGAGTGCTGCTGCAAAGCCGGATATTCCTGACGCGAAAACCCTTTTAAGCTTGTTGAATTCTAACACTGGTGACTCTTGATCCGAGAAACAGTCCTGTATAATTTGTATTTATGATTATGATGTTAACGATTAACTAGGAATTTGTACTATAAGATTGTTCAAGGGAATTCGAGAATTCTAAGAGTTTCAACAAAAATATTCAGAGGTGGCGGGAAATTAAACAAAACAAGAAGATTATTATTTAGATTTTTTAGGGAATATATACAATGGTGTTTTACTAATTACATAGGAGCGAAGCTGAGGATTGTTTAAGTTGGATAGTCAACGATTCATTGAGGCTTGGAATTTGTCACCACAATCAATTAGAAATAATACAAAGATTCTATCGCTTTTCAACGTGAGTGGTTATTTAATCGTCAGATATTCAGTGAAATTTAGCATACAGACTTAGCTCAATATTAATGCCAGATTTAAAAGCCTGCAAGCAAAAAAATATTTGAAATGGCTTAGTCGATAGTATAACTTTTGACCATTGACATTTGCCCTCGTGCAGCTGACCTTTTCGACATTATAATGTGAAATTTATTTGCACTGCAAGTGCACGTCACTATCCTATTTACAATTTTTTTACTATTGCTCAAGATTAAGCTCAGCAACCTTTCGCTTATAATCTGAGAACTGAGCGTGTCTAGATGCGCGTCCCTTTTCTCCGGCCTTAGACAAGACCCCCAGAATTAACTCACTTGTGCGAATAGAGTCATCATTGGCGGGAATAGGGTATGTAACAAGCGAAGGCTCTGAATCAGTGTCAATGATACCAATAGTTGGAACTTTGCATTGCATGCATTCTCTCAAAGCGTTTCTGTTTTCGACAGGGTTGAGAATGACGACAACATCGGGCTTTACAATAGTTCGGAGAAGTTTCGATGACAGCTCACGACCAGACTCATTATCGCCCATATCAAGCTCGGTTCTCTCCCATTGAGGAGAGATTTCCGTAGCGTTGGTCAACGTTCCTGGAATCCATCTAGTATGAACATAGTAAGCACCAGCGCGTTTGGCAGCAAATTGCAAAGCACGTTCAAGTCCCGGAAGAGTACCCAAAAATACAATGACACCGCCCCTTTTGGCAATACCTTCTACCACAGAACACGCTCTTCTGAGCGAAACTAGCGTCTGCTCCAAGTCAATCAAATGAATGTCATCTCTAACACCATAAATAAAAGGCTGCGTAGATGGCCGTAGACGAGAAGTTGAATGACCAAGGTGAGCACCGGCGGCTAGCAAAGTCGCCAATGACGTCTCTCGGACCGATGGAGGCTTGTGCAAATCATTATGCGGACGGTAAACCTCTTCAACATGCGCACCAAGCTTACCTGCAGACTGGGCAAAAAACCTCCTTCGCAAATACAGCTCCTGTTTGGAATACGGTTGGTTCCACTGGCTTTTCAGTACCCGGGGAAATTCGACATTTCCATGAATATTTCCTGTGTCTTGTGCTGAAGTTGATTTTGCTGTTGTCTCGTCTTTGGCTTTCGAGATACGAGCAGAATTTAAAGTAGACTCATCAGCCATAAACTCAGAATAAGCAGCATTCAACTCTGCCTCAACCTCAGGTGATAAATTGATCTTCTCACCAGAATATGTAGACTTGAGTTGCAAAAAAGCAGCCCTAGTGTCGATATCATTGGTACGTAGAAGCGACAATGAAAAACTACGACGACCAGAAAAGCAGCTTCGCGTTCTAATTCTATGCAAAGAACTGATCATTATATGTTGTTGTCGCTTCCCTCAAACTCTGAATATGACCACTGAAAAGTTGAAAAATTGGGAAAACTCACTATGGGCGGTGTGTGGTCAACCTCTGGGATGTTATAACCAAAACAGCAAATTAATCCCCAAATAAGTAATAATTTCGAGAGCTAGCAAATGGTAGTATGTATTGCACAAATTTACAGCTTACTATTTCCAAAGGATTGCATTTCCTATTGCAAATAAATCCTATTGTTTGTATATTCCAAAGCCTTATTTTTTCCCGTCTAGTTAATCCAATGTTTATCACTAACCATAAAAGGTGGTGCCCACTTCGGTGACACTCTTGCATACAGTAACGGCAAACTCAAAGAACAGTACTATAGTATGGCAGGGACTCGGCAACCGGAAGTCTTTTTGGGAATATTGATTTCTACGTCGCATCATTTAGTATCACTTTTGAAAGTCGGCTGCCAATCGCCTTGTTTTCGAAACCCACTACTCAGCATTTGAGTAATATGGTTTGAAAAACTCGGAATTCATCATGTATCTATTTATGTCATTCTACCCTGGATTATAAACTGCTACAGAATCCCCTTTAGCTATCAATGTGTGATTATTTCATTTGCTTACTCGTAAAGATAAGCATCTAAAAGCTCATCATCTTCATCTTCCTTGGAGGGGATGGGCACATTTCCCAGAGGAGTCAAACGGAACGCATGACGACGACCGCTATTAAGAGGATAATCGAGAGTCTGAGAGTGAGTAGTGACTCTCTGGTCCCAAATAACAACCGTACCTGATTGGTAAGATACTCTGCACTGAAAGTTTTGTCCTCTGATGATATGGTTGAACAAAAATTGCAACAGTGCATCACTTTCCTCCTTTTGCATACCAACAATCGACTCAGTATAGACAGGATTGATGAAAAGAGATTTTTGCTTGGTGACAGGATGAACAATAACAAGTGGGTGTGTTGATTTCATAACTCCCCTTCTCTGGATGGCCTTTTCACCATTGTTGTTGACCTCGAAGTTAGCAACCATCTGGTTTGAGTAGACACATCTAAGCCCTTCAAGTCTCTTGCGGAATTTTGGAGAGAGACGCTCATAGGCAGCTACACCACTGCAGACAATAGTATCACCACCTCCGTTTGAAGGACATTCCATCATGCAAAGAATCGCCATACATGGTGGCTGAGGCTCAGCCGATTGATCGAAGTGGAATTGAATGGGAGATCTACCCTTCCATGATTTACGGACGCGCAAGTCATCCTTGTCGTCGTAAATGATCATGAACTCTGGTGGTCCACTTTTAGGGTGCGGTGCCCATCCATGAATGTGCAAGGGTCCAAAATGCTCAGCGATTTTCTTTTGACGTTCGAAACCAATTTTAGCGTATTCCTGGTCTCTAAGAACGATCACTCCCCTCTTTGCAGCGAGGAGAGCAATTTCGTCTAGACCTGCAGAATCGAGTTCAGATAACTGAAGACCCTCGATTTCAACTCCAACAGCGGGAGAAAGCTGCGTAACTTTCTTAGCGCGGGCAGTGATGTTTGGAAGTTTTGGATCAGCTCTGTGTCCTGCGTCATGATGCTCAAATGGACCTTGGTCCTTGACCTTCTCCAAAGGATCATAAAAAGGTAAGTAATCAGGGTAAAGAGGAGCTGGTTCCTCAGCGGATGGAATGGTTTCATTGAGTAGGGCTGCGGGCGACATTGGAATTGAATTGAATTGAAACAGAAGGTGATTGAGTTGTACTTGAGTGATAGTAGAATGCAATTTGAAAGGCTATTTCTCCTTGCTTATATAGCATCAAAAATCAAATCTCAACGCCAACAAATTTAGGAACACCTTCAACATCAGATCATCTTTGCTTTCTATCGTCAGCTCACTTTCTGTCTTCATTCACAGCTCATCGTCGGTCTCCAACGGCTTCATCGGCCTTCATCGGTCTTCACCGGTCTTCGTCGGTCTTCGTCGGTCTTCATCGGTCTTCACCGGTCTTCATCGGTCTTCATCGGTCTTCACCGACATGCTTTCCGACAGATGGCAGGTTCTGCGTGCGAATCGGCAAACGGCTTAACGGCATCACATCGCATTGAGATTGAAAAAGTCATCGGAAACGTCGGGGAGCAACAGTTTACAGTTGTCGGGACAGCATCGGGGAGGAGATAAGGTGATGATAAAATCATTGATAGCGACTTCAACGGTTTCACCAGATCAAGATAAGATTTTGTGGCGCCACAATCTTGAAAAGGGTAGATAATTAATCTTGGTGTGCATGAAACGCCTAGATCCGACAGTTAGATAGCTGATAGGCATCTCAATTAAACCTGTACGACAGGACTAATTCATCTCTTCTTGATTGGACAACTTCCAACATCGGGTTCTTTTACAATAGGCTAGAAGCCATCATATGTAAGATCCATATGTAAAATCCATATGATAGTAATCAATAATTACGGCTGCTAGTGCTTGAAACGAACGTGTACAGAATTTTTGCAGCTGTATCGATCAGTCTCATATAGAAAACTCATCACTTAGATCAGCAACTACAACAATAATTCTTTATTTATAGTCGCATACATCTATAATATAAATACTATCGAGAACGACTGAAATTGCATTGTCAATTTGGTTTCCCCCGGCTTGTAATTACAAACCGTTCCACAGAATTGTAAACTAACGGTCTTTTGTTTAAATTTCGGGCTTTTGTTTGAATTTCGATTGCAAAACTAACTAATACGAACGAGCAAATCTTATGCAGAATAATATATATAAATAGTTCAATTCCTATAAAATATGAACAAAGTTCATTTTTACACCCCACAGATTATAAAAATGCTATAAAAGTTCATTTTCACGGCCGATGTGGGTCTATGCACTTTTCATACTATCACTTTTAGATTCTTGTAATTTTCAATGACATTGATAGCATATAAGGTGCTCTGGCCGAGCGGTCTAAGGCGTTAGGTTAAGGTCCTAATCTCTCCGGAGGCGTGGGTTCGAATCCCACGGGCATCAATTTTTTGATCCAGGTCAATACATATTTACCGTTGGAGATTTGGATTTGTTGGAAATGTAAAAAAATTCTTGGATTTCATATAGGTTTTCAATTATCTTGTGAGCAGATGAACTGAGGTATTCATGATTCGACTCGAATCTTTGATGATTCTAGGGCTGCATTTTCTCGATAATGAAACTTGAAAAATCATTATAGACCTCTTTAAATCGACCTTCCGCGGCCAGTAACTTTTTGCAACAGTAATGCTCGAGTTGGCGACTTGGGAAATTATCCTAGCTTACGTTAAAAGGATGTAATATGCAATGAATTAAATTATATCAATAAATAAATGGCACTAGGTGTTGGAAATCACCAATCTAATGGACCGGAGTGAGACAATACCTTAGCTCCACTTTTATGAACCTGGGAACCAGGTTTGGGGGGTGTAGGTACATTGTATATCGTCAAAGCCTGGCGCGGGAGGTTATACAAGTAATTGTTTCGTTCAAGAAGATCGATAAACGTTTTGACAGTGGGATCCCCTCTCAGCGTTTCTCGAGATCCAACAAGTAAAAGCTTTCTTCTCGCTCTCGTAAATACAACGTTTAGTCGTCTCCAGTCGCGCAACAAATCTCCTACTTGCTTTTGCGAATTGGATCTTACGAATGAAATAATGATACAATCTTTATCTCTACCTTGAGATTTGTCGGCTGTAAGCATTTCAATCTTACATCCATACGGTCTCTGTCGATGAATTAGACGGAGCTGTGCCCGATAAGCTGCGATAACTCCAATTTGCGAATCTTCTACGCCGCATTCAGAAAATGCTTGACATATCGTTGATACAATCTGTGCTTCGACAGGATTCTGAACCCTTTCATTCACAACATTTTCACCATGATATTCTAAAGTGTCCGTATTCAAAAAGAGTACACGGCGTTCAGGGTTCATAACAACATTCGACAGCCAATCATCTTGTGTAACAGCAGACGAATTCAACCAACGACCAATCCGCTCCGGGAATGGAATCAATAAAGATTGTTTGGCCACGGCAAGATTACCACAACGTAGCTTTCCCTCATATACCATCGCATTTGAGACGGCCATAATGTCCTCATTCATTCGATATTGCAAACTAAGGTTTGAAATTGCATCAGGAAAATTTGAGCTAAGAATCTCGAACAGAGATTGCCCAAGACCACCTTCCAGTGCTCTCGCATCCTTAATCAATGGTGGAAGTTGATAATGATCTCCAACAAGAACAAACTTATCTGCGTAACGAAGCGGCCCAATACAGGCAGGGAGTGTAATTTGAGAGGCTTCATCAACTATGCAATAATCAAATTTCCTCACTGACATCACCCAATGAGTGACGCCCAAACTGGTAGCGGCAACCACGGGTGGTTTCATGAATCGATCAATGTATTCCTTGGAATTTCCGGAGACGGGATCGATAACGTCTGCCATATACTGGTGAATAGATTCTTGTACACGAGACGGAGCCCGACCAAGTCTAAGAATGTCAATACCCTCAAGCTTGAGGAGAATATTGTCCACAGCAGAATGTGTGTAGCTGCTCAGCAACACTGTCTTACCCATGTCAACAAGGGCTGTAACGACCTTGGCTATTAGCGTCGTCTTTCCAGTACCTGGCATTCCCAAAATCAAAGCATAATCTTGGGCTGTGAATACTTTTCTAAGAGCCTTCTTTTGATCTGTGTTCAAGCCCTCTTCATAAGGCTTCAAAAAAGTCTCTAGTTCAGTGGAACATTCTACAAATGTAGGGGCGCGCTTATCCACAATAAGGCTTCTCCTTTTTTCATCTCCATCCTTAACGAAGAGCTGTATCAAATTGTATTTTGAAGTGGCCAAAGCCTTGGCAAATCCATCCTTGTCTATTCTCAGCACGAAATCATCTCTTTTCTCATCCACCAATCCAGGTGGGATACATAGCTGGCTCTGAAATATCTGATTCGTGGCATCAAAAGAATCATCTCTTTTTAGTTGTCTCAATAAGCGCTTGTTTGTTGAAATTGTCATTAGTGAACCAGTTGTCGAAATAATTCGACCTCTCGCCAACTGATAGTGGCCCTTCTCATCAGAGATGGATATAGCATCTGCTGGTGTGATTTCTGAGGTGCCGAATGGCATTTGTGTGCCGTCATCTCCTTCTTTGCGTTTTAAAACATAAACATACTGAGCAAGACCAGTTATGGGATCAATTGATGTTTCTTTGAGAGAATCCACTACCAAGCCACCATATCCTGTCCCGCGTTTCTCTCTTTCCATTGAATCCGCGTTCCACATCTCTTTTGTATAGCTTTGCTCATTGGAGTTTTCCAGTTCTAGTAAACGGTACCAATGTGACAGAAATGAGATATCGTTCGCAGTAATATGAGCGACCAAGTCTTCATAGTCATCCAGTCCTGTCTCCTCCGGAGATCCGTTGCTGGCTTTGTGAAAAACCATGCATTCTTTTAAGCGTTCACACCGTTTGCACTCCCATCTGTTGCCGAGCACACTCGGCAAAGAGAGTGGGAAGTTTTTGGAGTCTTCAGAAACAGATGACTGCTGCGCAACTTTTATTGACTGCGCTAGTCTGTTGCGAGTTTGCAGTAAGAGTCTGACCTCCAATGGTATTTTCCTGACCGATGTCATATGGCCAATGTGAGAATAGTACAGCAGGGCGAATTCCACTTCCAAGTCATAACGGTCAGCCAAAAGAAGAGTGTAAAGAATAACCTGCGCATTATGCTCTTCGGAATAAGTGCTTTTCGAAGTCTTTATCTCCAGGGGTACCAGAAAGCGACCAAGTGATGATTTACCATCGTAGCGCTCCACCTCAGCAGTCACATCAATTTTCCCCTGAATACCAAACATTGGTGACCATATCTCTTCTTCAATATCAATGGCTCGCTTTACAGAAACGTTAGTTTTTGTTTGTCCTCTGTGATTGGGGATCTGTGACGAGTTTTCTCCAACAAATTTCGAAGCCCACTGCATGATTGCTGGTATTCTCTCTCTCAGCTCGCTTCTGGCTTCTTCGTCAGTAATTGAAGCAAGAAGAAGATCTTTTTCAAAAGTAGGAATAATCAGGTCCAAGGTATCGATCAGATATTTCTCCGTGAAGTTCAAGTGATGAGCGAATGAGGATTGAATGAGGGTATGCATGATATTGCCGTAAAGCATAAACTTATTTGTCTCTCCTCCGGGTAGTGCTCTGAGTCTTTCGGCGATTACCACTTTTCTTTCACATCTAAGCACTTTGGTCACATTGGTGGCCGTGATTAGTAGATCTGGTGAAACAATGAGATAAAAGCCTCCATCTTGAACGGAAACAGAGCCGGGGTCATCGTCATTGTATTTGCCAACGACATGGACAATGTCACCTGGACTGACGGATGTCTCAGCCCAAGAATCATGCAGTTTGACAATTCTACTTCTGGAGTAGGCATCCTTGACCACTAATTCCTGCATATTCACCAAATCAGATGGAAAGGAGGTAGAAACTACCTCATATCTGTGGAGCTCGGAATGTGTTGAACGTGGCAACAGATAGGGGTAGACGACAACTTTGGGTGTTGCAGTATCCGCGTCGTTCAACTTCCCCAGTGCTGCGTCCAGCGCATCGTCATCAAATTCGCTCTCACTATCACTTGCCTTTGCCGCGGGTTTGCGCTCTGGAGACAGGGAGTACCTTGAAATGGCTGCATCCAGCGCATCATCGTCAAAGTCACTATCAGTATCGTCAACATCGGACACCACTTTGGCTGTGAGGGATTTATCATCCTCAGGGACCAATGCTGACTGGCCCTTGGCTGTATGCGCACCAAGAGTGTTGACAGGCTTTTCTTTCAGCGGAGCAGGAAGCTGGCATTTAGTGATGAAGCTGGCACGAACCTCGGAAGCCACGGGCCTTTTCGTGGCGCTTTCTTGCGCCACAAGTGCATCGACTCGATCCCAGTCGAAGTCTGAGTCTGACGAAGGCGGCTCGTTCAAGATGAGAGGACGATTTGCTTGCTGTGCGGGCTTTGCAAACTGCGGCGGAGACCGAAACGTTTGCAGCTTCGACATGTCTATGTTTTTGCCACGGACCGGCGATATGGCTTGTGCCATGCTCTCTGACGCCGACCGCTGGAGTTTCAGATCGGTTTGTCGGTTTGTAAGCCTGTTGCGAAGACTCCGCGCGTCGGGGCAGGAGAAGTTGGGCAGGCTGGTGGGCGACATCTGCGCGTCCAGCATTTCCAGCAGCTCTGCAGCAGGATCCAGCATGATTGGCGATCCTGCCGCTGGCATGGTTTGGTGTCGTTTTGCACCTCGCGGGGGCGTTTCTGGCGGGGCACGGATTGGCGACGACGACGACGACACAAAGGGCTCTGCATCCCAGGTGATGGCGCTCCGCGAAGGGTTGTCTGCAGATGAGTCGAGCGAGGAGCTTTTGAGAGAATCTACAAGCTTCTGTCCCTCAGACATGCGGGATCGAGCGAGGACTGGCTTTGCATCGGCGCTCTCTGTGGCGCTCTCTGCGGCGCTGACTCTTGCGTTCGTTTTGGATCTGCGGTCTCCCGCTCGAACGCGGCCAGAAGTTGGCAGAGGGCCAAAATCGTAGCGCAGCTCGACCATTGGTTGATTGTCACAATTTTGCAAGTGTTTTTATTGCTCCAGACGCGGCGTTTTGGCGAGTATTTGGCGGTGGGAGTAATTACGCGATTGGGAAGCGCCAAAACAGGCAAGTCCAAGGCTTGCTTGCGGCTGTGCCTGGCCGTGAGTGAACCGAGCAATAATTCGGCAGGCCAGCCAGCCCATGCACTGGCATGTAGGGCCCGCTGTGGCCAGATCTGAGAACTGGCGCGCCTAGTGTGTAGAAGCTTGCTGAGCTGAGGCCTTTTCCGACAGCTCGGATGGCACGCGGAAACTGTCCCGGCTACCTGGTCGCCGCTGGGTCCGACTGCGTCGCTCAGCGTCGGGTCCACGGATCTCGTAGCCCCTGAATGGCTCCCACAGGCAACGAATGTTTCTCTCTGGTCCTGCTAACTCCTCTATGTCCGTCTGGCGGCTGCCCTCAGACGGCGTGGTCCGCCCGACTGTCGGTTTTTAGGGATTTAAAGTCCGACGATGCATTTTGTTCCGGCCCACATCACAACTATTTAACAGCGCCGCGCCGTTGCTTTGATAGAGCCATAGAGTTGCAAAAATGTCTGGTGAATGTTGCAAATGTCATAAACTTTTCGAAGGTACCCCCACCGGTGAGGTGACCAAATTCAATGGTCTTGATGCTTATCTCGCTGGCGACAAATCGTCGTCCAAAGTCCTTCTCATCCATACCGACATTTACGGCCACACTTTCAAAAACACACAGCTTGTTGCCGACGAGTTTGCCAAGCAGGGCTTCTTTGTTGTGGTTCCCGACATTCTCAAAGGTGACCCAGTCCCTATTAGCGGCTTTGACTTTGCCAATTTGCCAAAGTGGCTCGAAAAGCATCCAAATTCGATTGCCGAAGGTGCTTCGCTTGCTGCCCTGGAGGGAATCAAGGCCCTCAAGCCCAAGACTATTGCCACCATTGGCTACTGCTACGGAGCACCTTTCGCGCTCAAGTTGATGGACGGTCAGGTGAATGTTGGCGCCATTGCCCATCCATCCCTGGTTTCGTTGGAATCTTTCAAGAACGTTTCCGTTCCATTGCTAATGCAAGGTGCATCCAGTGACAAGTCATTCTCTCCGGAGCTCCGTGCCTCTGTTGAGTCCTGGTTCTTGGAAAATGGAAAGACCTTCTATTTGAGCATTGCCTCAGGATGCGACCATGGCTTTGCTATCAAAGGCGATGTCTCTATCAAGACGGTTAAGCTAGCTAAAGAGAAATCGCTCACTGACGCTGTTTGGTATTTCAATGCCGTGCACAATGGAGAAATCTAGGCCGCTGTGTCATCCCATAGTGAATACGATCCTTTATAGATTTGACAATACAAGCGTATCACATGTTTTCGTTTGAATTATGGGACACTGTTGGTCACAGACTGCAGATGGAGAATCATGTATTGTGCTTTTGCTAATATTAGAGAATTGGCAATATTAGAGAATTCTTGACTTGTGTGCAATAGCAAGCGAGCACAGTTTTGACAGTGCTTTGTCCGCCCATCTGAGTGCATTTTAGAGAGTGTTACTCATGTTTATATTTATAAGCTACAAAAGCTATGGACTTGGCCAGCTGCCTGAACAACTTTCCAAAACTCCTCTCATTTCCTGCTGGTCACTAACACCAAAGCAGCTCGCGGTCAACCCACCGCCCGCAACACTTGCAACATTTGTAAAGGGTTACAGATACGTCTAATCAGCCTGCTAATCAGTTTTCCGGCCAGTCGTTTTCGCAGCCGCTCGCTCTCGACCCAAATGTCCACCCATCCACTTTGTCTCAATCGGGAAATTTAATTTATGTGAAAAAAACCGCGCGTCGTGGAGGCGAGCTCACCACCACGCGTCTCCTCACGCACTTTTTCTTCTCACCATCAACATGTCTGTGGTTCCACAAATTACGCTAGACATTGATTATGACAAACTGCAGGACTCTATCGACCGGTTTATCCAGCACTTCAAGCAAACGCCGACACTGTCGGCGGACATGGTGGAGGCCATGGACGACAACGACGACAACACAATCACCGACGCAGCCAACAGGATTCAACAAATGAACTTTGCCGGTCCTAAATATCTTGAACTGCTCCAAAAAGTAGCCAACCGCGAGGTCGACACCGTCGTTGTGAATCTCGATGACGTCCAGGCTTTTGACGAGGAGGCCGTTGGCAACGAGGCCCTAATTCTCCCACAGCTTTTGAAAAACACCACTCGGTACATTGAGATGTTCTGTCGGGCCGTTGACAAGTTTATGCCTCAGCCGACAATTGACGTGAGCCGTGACGACGTTGTGGATGTACTTCTGCACCAACGCCAGCAGCGAAACGAACACCTGCGGGCCGAGGCCGCAACCACCGGCGGAGAAGCCGAGACAGGCGACTTATTCCCTGCCTCCCTGACTCGTCGATACACGTTGTATTTCGCGCCCCTTACGCCGGCGGCAGGTGATCCAGCCAAGCTCAAACATGCCTTCTCGGTGCGTGAACTCCGGGGCGAAATGCTTGGCACGTTGGTTACTGTTCGCGGTGTTGTGTCTCGTGCCTCTGACGTCAAGCCCTCTGTTCAGGTGAATGCTTACACCTGCGACACCTGCGGAAATGAGGTTTTCCAGGAGGTTGTTGGTCGCCAGTTTCAGCCTATCGTAGAGTGTCCCTCTGTGGAGTGCAAGAGCAACGATGCCAGAGGACAACTATTTATGAGCACCCGGGCATCCAAGTTTGTTCCGTACCAGGATTTGCGTATCCAGGAGCTGGCAGACCAGGTTCCTGTCGGCCACATTCCGCGCACATTGTCGGTGCACGTAAAGGGGCCGCTTGTGCGCTCAGCGGCCCCCGGCGATGTTGTCGACATTGCCGGCATTTTCACACCCTCTCCGTACACCGGATTCAGGGCCATAAAGGCCGGCCTGCTCACCGACGTCTTTCTCGACGCACAGCATATAACTCAGCACAAGAAACAGTATGACCAGCTGGATCTGAATCCCCAAGTAATCGAAAAGGTGCGAGCTCTTTGTGCCGAAGGAAACATTTACGAGCGTTTGGCCTATTCCATTGCGCCGGAAATTTATGGCCATCAGGACGTGAAAAAGGCACTCGTGTTGCTGCTCACTGGCGGTGTCACCAAGGAGGTCCAGGATGGCATGAGGATCCGTGGTGATATCAATGTTTGCCTCATGGGCGATCCCGGTGTTGCAAAATCACAACTTTTAAAATTTATTACTAAAGTGGCTCCGCGTGGAGTGTACACGACCGGCAGAGGATCCTCTGGCGTTGGTTTAACGGCAGCTGTGATAAAGGACCCTGTCACTGACGAAATGGTTCTCGAAGGCGGTGCTTTGGTCTTGGCCGACAACGGCATCTGCTGCATCGATGAATTTGACAAGATGGATGATAACGACAGGACAGCTATCCACGAGGTGATGGAACAACAAACAATTTCCATCTCCAAGGCTGGTATTACTACAACTCTAAACGCGCGCACATCTGTGTTGGCAGCTGCCAATCCCCTCTATGGTCGCTACAATCCCAGACTGTCGCCAGTCGAGAACATCAACCTTCCAGCAGCTCTGCTCTCGCGGTTCGACATTATGTTTTTGATTTTGGATAAGCCTACTCGTGAAGATGACGAGCGATTGGCAGCTCACGTTACCTACGTACATACCCATGGCCAGCAGCCGGAATCTGCAGTGGCTCCCCTCGACCCAGCCACCATCCGACAGTACATTGCTGTGGCTCGGCAGTTCCGTCCCACGGTTCCCAAGGAGGTGAGTGATCATGTCATTGCGGCCTACGTACGGATGCGCCAAGACTACAAGCGTGAACAAGAGCATGAAACAAAAAAGCTGTTTTCCCACACGACACCGAGATCTCTTCTTGCTGTGCTCCGTATGGCTCAGGCGCTGGCCCGTCTGCGTATGGATACAGAAGTGCGCTTCGAAGATGTCGACGAGGCATTGAGACTGCTCGAGGTTTGCAAAGATTCGCTTTATGATAAGGAGCATCGACAGCTCGATCTGTCTCCCTCGTCGAGAATCTATCACCTTGTGCGCAATATGGCTTACACGGAGACCGGCCATCTACGTGAAGTGCCCATGGCTCGTCTCTACGAGCGTGCGCTGGCAAGAGGCTTCACGCAGGACCAGGTCAACGAGTGTCTGCGAGAGTACAGCGAGCTCGATATCTGGCATGTGACAGATGATGGAGAAACACTGAATTTCGTCCTTTAGTCAGCATTATTTATCTATTGTAATTCAAGTAGGTGAGCTATCAATTAATAGGTTGCCATGACGTGTAAAAGTGATGTAATGACGAATGTCTTTTTTGTAACTTTGGCTCTCTGTGATGTGCGAGGCGCAGGTACTCCTCAGGCGTAGTCAGAAGGTACGGTGGTTGGCTCGCGGGGCTGGCAACCTGTTGATGATCTTCAACACCGAACATTTGATATTAAAATATCTGAAAATAGAGTTGCAGTAGCGTCGACCGCACATCATAGTGTGGATGACATCATAGACTGCCGTACAAGTCCAAATGCGCGCGGAAATGCTCGGATATGCTCGGCATGTAGCCGTTTGCCGAACAACGACATTGTAATGCAGCGCCAGTGAACGGTCGTGCGTTTCGCAGACGATAAATTAGGGGGGCTGTAGTGTTAAACACTATTCACAGAGAACCCTGAAACTTTAAGTGAGGTAGAAGGGCTTTTTGAAGTAGCTCCGGGCAGCTCGCTAGACTCGGAGACCTTTCGTTTCTGCACGCGCTCTCGTTTCTGCACGCTAAATTTAAACGTGCGTGCAGATTCTTTCCACCCAGGAACAGGCGTGTTGTTTGTGACGTCACAAATTGTAACATTGCTTTCCGGAACAATGCCGAAACTATCGTACGATTCAGAGGAATTTTTCGTCCCTCCACCGTTAACTGGCTGTTGCAACCCAAGCATCAGATACCCGTACTCTGGCTGCGGGGAATTCACATTTGAAGATCTTCATGCGGTGTAGCCAATCAGCGCTCGGCCACACGCAAGGCTTGCCAGCCACTGGCTGAGCAACTCACGGCATTCATTTTTCCAAATTGGAAACTTACCCATCCCATATGGAAAGAACAAGCCGAAAGGGTGCCCCATGCCAAGTGAACGAGTCCCAAGGGGCGGTGGGCTATTATTGGCCCCGGTCGGCCGGTTCAACGTGCCTTGTCTTTACTGTTCCAGCAGTTTCCGCACTAGGTAGCTCGATTTTGCCAGCATTATTGCTTATTGTACCGAAGGGGGATTGCTAGATCACAAGGTCATGTCCGTTCCTGGGCAAAGTTTCATCGCATGCAGGCTGTCATCCCCGGTAGTATTCCAGCTGCACGCCTCGATGCAAACCTCCAGTCGCTACATATTTGTGAGATCATCGGACATGGTCGCCAAAAATAGGTGTTTTTCTCGCCCCGCATTTGCGTTCTTGGAGCGGGCCACAAAACTATATAAAGGGCCAGTTTCTGGGTGCCTTGAATATCTCATCAACACTTTTAATTACAATGGTTTCCTTCGCTTCAATTGCCACCGCTGCTCTCACCTTCGCTTCCGTCGCCAACGCCATCAAGCTTTGGGCTGTCGACCCATCTGGCCACGTTGACGGTCAGGGTCTTTCTTCCATCCACGAAGGTGCTGGTATCAACTACTTCTTCCTTGGATCGGACGGCGAAGACCTCCAGTTCTCCAACGGTGTCTTGTCTGTTCAGTACACCTCCAACTTCTTGGCCCAGTTCTCCATCCAGGGCCACATTGTCGAGTTGGGCGTTGCTGGCTCCACTCCAGTGTCCTTCTCAAACAACCTCTTGTTGGTTGACGGCTCGGCTGACGGCTTTTACGCTGCCAAGAACACCAACGACCCATACAGCTACTCCTCCAGCTCCTACCAGGTTGTCTACTACAAGGACGGCGGTGCTCCAGATGGCGCCATCCCCATCAAGATTAGAAAGGACGGATGCTAATCGGTCTTGAGTTTACACTTTCGATACCTATGTATAACTAATAATATTTTTAAATTTGTGAAGTTCTCTAGATAAAAATTAGTATCGGTCTTGAGTTTTACACTTTCGATACCTATAACTAATAATAATTTTTAAATTTGTAAAATTCTCTAGATGGAATATACACTTGCGCTTGCTTGCTAAAATACAACAATGTTCTCGTCAACAGTAAAGGGCGCCCCGGTTTTGGCCTTGACCTCGTCAACTGAGACACCTTCGGCTATTTCAATCAGATGCATCCCCTTGACGTGGTCCACATCAAACACAGCCAGTTCGGTAATAATACGCGAGACGCATCGCCGGCCGGTCAAGGGAAACTCGCAGCTCTTGAGAATCTTGGGGTTTCCCTTCTTGTCACAATGCTCCATTGTAACGACAATCTTTGTCTTCTCGGACGCTGCAACAAGATCCATAGCACCCCCCATGCCCTTGACTCTGCCCGGAAGGACCCAGTTGGCAATGTCTCCGTACATGGAACACTGCATGGCTCCAAGCATCGACATGTTTATGCGGCCCGCTCGAATCATGGCAAAGGACTCCTCTGAGCCAAACGAGGACGCTCCTTTCAGCAGCGTCACCGTTTCCTTGCCTGCATTGATGCAATCCTGATCCTCCTTGCCCTTTTCTGGATATGGACCGACACCGATGACGCCGTTTTCGGACTGCAGCTGGACGTCGAGCTCCTTGGCGACATAGTTGGGTGCCAGCGTCGGCATTCCAATGCCCAAATTAGCATACATTCCTGGGGTAAACTCCTTTGCCGCTCGCTTGATGATGCGCTCGCGGGAGGATCCCGTGCCCTCGCCGACCTGTTGCGCCAGCTCCTCGGCCGACAATGAGTTTTTGATGCGCTCAAACTGCTTCTCCATCGTCGACTGGATGACAGCGTTGACGTAGATTCCGGGAACGTGCACAAAAACCGGGTCCAAATCGCCAACCTCCACAATCTCGTCGACCTCCACAATGGTGTAGTTGGATGCTCGCGCCATCACCCCGTTGAAATTGTTGGCCGTTTCGCGGAACACAACGTTGCCGAGACGGTCGGCTTTGTGCGCCTTGATGATGGACACGTCTCCCTGCAGCGGCTCTTCGACAAGATACTTCTTGCCGTTGAAAATCCGCGTTTCCTTGGCCGGGGCATACTTGGCCGCAGTGCCGTCGGGGGCGTACTTCACAATCATCTCGCCAGTTTCGCGCAGCGTGCCAACACCCGCCGCAGCAAAGCAGGCTGGCTGGCCGGCAGCGGCAGCGCGAATGCGCTCGGCAATCGTGCCCTGCGGGGTCAGCTCGATCTCGAGATCTCCGCGCAGGTACTTTTCCTCGATCGGCTTGTTTTCCCCAATGTACGAAACAATGAGCTTGCCCACCCGGTCCTGCTGGGCTAGCAGCCCAAGCCCGTAGGAATCGGTGCCCGCGTTGTTTGACACAACCGTGAGATTGTCAATGCCGGGTGTTTTGATGATTTCCGTGAGCATGGTGCGCGGGATACCGCACAGACCAAAGCCTCCCGCAAGCACCAGCTGCCCGGATTTGAGCCCGGACCTTTCCAGGGCCTCTGTCGCCGTCATGATCTTGTTGATCACGCGGGCGTGGGGCGATGCAGAGAACGCTCGGCTGTTGAGCGGAAGCTTCAGCGCCATCAGTGTGCGGTGCACAGACATTGCAAAGCGTATCAAGATGGCAAGAGATCACTAGCGGGCTCCTGGTTGATCGCTTCAGCAGGGATGTGCAATCACTCTGTCAGAGATTGTACTACTTTTACAACGGCAAGGTTGGTTCGCTCTGTCGACGGCTGTTGTGAACGAATGCAAACGATCGAGCAGACCAGTTCGACAGTGTATGTAGCAGCGGTAGCTTCTAGCCAGCTTCAACCTGTGTAAATGCCTCCATATATATATTGGCAGGCAAATTGTGGGGTAAGTGGGTGCCCGAACATGCGCCGGTACAGAACCATGGAATCTCCGACCATGTTCCGGTGAGCGCTTTCGGGAACTCGATGGCCTCGACCGATAGCAAAATTGGCGGTCGCTAGTTGGCTGTGTGGCGTGTGTCAAAAGCATCCTAGTCTGCCTTCGACAGGCCTCCGAACCTTTGATTCGGCCCTTGCCTAGCGCGGAGAAATCGCATCCGTGTTCCAGATGGACACGGCTGTGCCAGTCTGTCTGCTAAATAGCATACTCAGCGCGGGGCAGCTGGGCAGTTGCAGATTTGAGCTCGTTGGCAGAGAGAAAAGTCTCACTGAAAGTGCAACCAGACACCATGTTGGCAACCATCAGCTGTCCATCGAAATAGAGTTGGAAACTTTTTCTGGAGGGCAACCCACAATTTCGCCATACTGCGACTGACACCGCCCTGACCCATCAGCTGCCGTTTTACAACCGAGAAATCTTTGCCGCATGCTCGCTGCAACTGCAGAAACGGCTCTCCGGCGTTGGTGGTGTGTGGTTGGCCAGCTCTGTGACTGACGGCTGGTGGCACGGGCACAGCCAAATCGATTTTGGACGTGCGCTGCAGGGGGAACCTATAGATTTATGTACGGGCGTTTACGCAGCGAGCTGCGCTTGCAACCACCTCCTGGACAATGTGAAATCCAAAGCGAAGGATTACTAGTTGTTGTACGGCCACGCTCAATTGACAGCGATGGCACCAACCAGCCGCCCCATATTAGTCCTAGCGTGCTTTAACGTCCCTGATGGAGGCACATCTCCTCCAACTTAGGTTCATCAGGTTGCCATTCTTGGCTATCCCATCGTTCTCAAATGCCCGACAGCATCAGAGATATGGAAGAAGCCGGAGCGCTGCAAAAAGCGAGCATGGCACTACAGGTTGGCCCGGAACGCCGGCACAGCGGCCTGAAACACCTAAAGCCAGGCTAAAGCAGGAAACGATCAGCTTCAGCTTGTACTAGCTGCTTCGCAGTCACCTTCCGTTTCACGGTGCTAATCAAAAGAATTGAAATAAATAAATATAATACATCATTAGGCGAGGGGAACGCATGCTCACTCACGACTGGCATCCGGCCAGCTCAAAACCGCACCGAACTACCTCTACGTGTTGTACAAAAGTGCGTGCTCAGGGATACTCAGGAATGCCTGCGAATCCTGAAGCGTCTGGCATACCAGCGACAGCACCATATCCAAAGTTCGAAACGTTGACCGGTGGGCCAATGCGCAGCCCGAACATTGTTGGATTTTCATGGAACATGTCTTTGATTCTATTTCGACATTCAGCAGGAGGAACCGTTTTGGAGCGAAGTCTAGACAACTCAGCAGCAATAAAGTTCCACTTGGCCTTCTCGCCCTCTTCCAAAAGCGACTGGAGTGCCATTGTGTCTTCCGACTCCCAGACAACGGCCCCGCCACCCTGCTGGCCGATAAGCACCTGGTAGCGGTTTCGCGCGGCAAGGGAGTTGACGCAATTGGCGGCCTCAGCGATTACGTGCCACGGCTTTCCCTCCTTCTTCATTGACAAAATAATGGCATCTTGCTCAGGCGAGTACTTTGACTTCTTCTTTGGTCGAGGTTGCGTGTCGTTTTGCAGAGCTGCAGGGTTAGGCTGAGCGGAGGCTAGTGGCGGTTCTGGTAACGTCAATGGAAATGTTGGTCCCGACAGTGGGTTTGCATTCGGGTCGTTGACCATGTCTGAGATGAGTCCGATTGACTGCATTGGCGGATGGGCGGCGGCCTGGCCTGCGGTTGGATTGATGACGATTGTTTGCGGCACTGTTGGATCAAGAATCATGTCTGCCATTGAGCGTTTGGAATTAGTCTTGCGACGACGAACGCGCCGTTCAGAGTGTACAGGGACAGTCGATGCAATGGTGGGAGTATAATTAAACGGTTGGTGAGGGGGAGAAGGTAGAGGAAATGGATGGTGTGTAATGGCAGCCGAATCAGATATGGACATGGGGCCGCCTATGCCTCGACTGTACAATGAGTCCGACGGGGCCCCCGGTTGGTGTGGGCTCATGTGCGGCGGCTGTTGTTGTGGCTGATGTTGCTGATGATGTTGTTGCTGTTGTTGCTGCTGCTGTGGCTGCTGTGGTTGGTGTTGTAGATGCTGATGCTGATGCTGTTGCTGATGCTGCTGTTGTTGCTGATGCTGAAGATGCTGATATTGTGGCTGCTGTTGACCACCTGGAGGAGTCAGCTGTGCTTGCTGAGACGACGAGTAGTCGATCGGAGCGTACTGCCACCCTAGTTCATTCTGGGACATGGGCACCATTGGCTGAGAAGACATATTAGACATATGCATCGAGGCCTGGCGATAAAAGTTGGACGGATCAAGCGATTCAGAGAAGTACTGAGACCTGGGCAGGCCCAGAACAGGCTGGTTGGGCTGTGCTGGCTGGCCAGGCTGGAGGCTGGGTATATTTTGCAGTCCATGTAGGCTCTGCTGTGAGCCTTGTTGTAGGGCGGGCTGTAGGGCCGGCTGCGAGCTGGGCTGCACGCCAGGCAGAAGAGCAGACTGCAAGTTTGGTTGTGAGCTGGGCTGCAGGCCCGACGGCAGGCCAGGCTGCAAAACTGGGCGATGCCGTAGCTGGCCTCTCATGTCTTGTTTCCGGGGCGAGCCGTGGTGGGATGCGGGTGAATGCTGAGAGCCCGGGGTGTGGGCGATTTGCTGCTTGTAGACATCGAAGGACTGCTCTGACTTTGGGGACGAAGCCTGGACAGGCTGCGGTTGGCCCTGCGCATATGGTTGATCAAAGCGGAGGCCGTATGCAAGAAGTCCTTCCTCGTCTGGAACTTGATCGGTCATGCCTTGGCCTGGGTTAGTGGTTCGTGTGGAATACGGCGAGGGTAGCTGGCTCTGCTGTTGACAACTTTGGTCTGTGCGAGCTTAAGGGCTGTTGGACATAAACCAGACAGGGACATGTACATATGTAGCTGATGATCTGGCAAGGCCAGACATTGTTGCAAGCGCAGCAGCACTCTCCAGCGTGCTGAGCCCAGACGTTTTGCAACCCAACGGTTTACGCTTGAGTTGAGCACTGACGGGTTTTTCAGAGGGAGAAGTTTTGGGGAGCTGGGGGAGGGGGAATACTTACGAGGTGCGGTGGACTCGCCAAGGAGAAGGGACAAACAAAAGCGAGCGCTGGCTGGTGAGCGGAGCGGTGGATGTCGAACGGAGGCTTCAAATTTGCAAACAACGTGAGGAAGTTTCCCGCTGGGTTTGTTTATTCTTCTGCTAGTGGCGGAGACGCCAGGCAGCTGTGGGTGAGAAGCAGGGCCGCAGTTCTTTTTCTGCAGGGAGCAAATCAGCAGCGAGACGCTGGGCTGGCGGCGCGGGCTGGCGCGAGCTGGCGGTGTGGCGAAAGCTGGCAGCGCGGAGCACTTGGCGGGCCAGCCATGGCCGTCGCGCTGGCCGCTGGCGAGCGGAGCGCTGAGCTCCTGGCAGAGCAGCTGAGGAAGCTGCCTGTGGCCCGTTTGGGACAGTGCCGAAAATGGCAATCAGCAAACATACTCAGGCGTCAGGGGGTTTTGAGCCAGCAACGCGACAGCAAGAAACCAACGCTCAGCTGGCCGGCAGCGATGTGACGCTGTCGCAGAGCGCAGGGAGGGTGCTGGACGACGGGTGCTGGAGCCCACGGCCAGGCCGCGGGCTCAAAAAAAAAATAAAAGCGGCCGCTGCAGCAAAAAGAAACGCCAGCTGGGATTTCAGTTCTGGGCCTCTCTGCGACCGGAGACCGCCAGCGAGCGCGCACTGTCCGCGGGCTGCTGGCCGGTTGCAAAAGCGCAGCGCCGCTGCGCAGAGCGCTCGTCAAACGCAAGCGCTCTGTTGTGTCGCTTTTGCACCGCGGCGGGCTGCGACCCGTCGGCCGGACCGTCGCTCGTCAGCTCCCTGGTTCTGGCTCGCCCTGACTCGAATGTCTCCACACGGTCCACTTGAATCCACGATTGGCGATTTTGATTTACGATGCCGCCCCGATCAGAATCTCAACTGCTTGTCTTCCGCATCAAGTTGGCCGGTGTCGGAGCCTTTGAGAGTGGTGCTTTGCGAGAGTGGGTCTGGCGAGCGAGTGGCCAGCGGCGGTGGCCAGCGGCGGCCGAGCGGCGGCCACCACCGAAGCACCACCGAAGGCCACCGCCAGAGGAGGAGCTTTGGCGAGCGTTTGCAAACCTGGGTTGGTAGCGAGGGCCAACCGCACCGAGGTTCAGGTTTGCGAGCGTCTAGGAGCTGGCTAGCATGCTAGCTGGCGCCAGGCTCTGGCCAAGCTGCCGCGCACGCGCGTGCCGTGGGCTCGCAGAGGTCGTGGAGATGGCCCGCCAGGGCTGACTCGGTTGCCAGGCTACAATATTATCACGGTGCTGGCTTTTGAGCTGCACTGCTGAGTTAAAGTTGGATTTAAGGTTGTAATTGCTTTTTGCACGTGGTGCAGAGCATGTGACGGCCGCTGGCTGGCCGGCACCGACAATTGGCCAGCGTGAGCGCAGCGCTCACGGGCGCGCGGTGCGGGCCAGCCAGCGAGCCCGTCGCTGCGTTTTGCTGGCAGACAATGTCTGACCTCCATCTGCTAAAATGGACCCAATTGGGCCATGTGCATATGTGGCCCGCCCAACCTAGCTGGCCGCGGACCTACAGCCAGGCCTGGGTTTCACTCAACGGCCGGCCGGCGTCGCGCTGCGCTCCGTCAGCGGTCGCAAAGCAGCAGCGGCAAGCGGCGGCCGCCGCGTTTTTGTGAGAAACGGCCGCGTGTGCGCGCTCGCGTGCGGCATCTGGCCAACGGTCTCGTTTGACAGCTCCCGCTGCCAGATCGTTTCATGTTGTTGTCAGGGTCCCTAGGCTGCAGCAGGCGGGGTCAGAACCTTGGTGTCAGCAGATTCGCTGCGCGAGACCCGGCACTTGTCTCAGCCGACAACGCACGCAGTGAGACAGGCCGGCTGCGATTGCTGCTGCGAACGCTGACGTCACATTTGGACGTCCGCAGGACAGCAGCACTGGGAAGGCTCAGAGAGCAGTCAAAGTAGATTCTAATGCTAAACATGATATAATTGTAGTGTGTTGTAGTGTTTGTAGTGTAGTGTTTGTAATGTGTCTTTGTGATGTAGTGTTTTTGTAACGTGTATTGTAGTTCTAATATCATTTATTAGTATTTAAATCTTGGCCTTGCCCTCATCTGCAAGCTCGAGCGCGGCCGCTCTGATCGCCGGCGACTTGCGCTCCTTGACGTCGGTCTCAAAGATGACCTTGCCGCCCTCCTTCCACGCACGGACAACAAGCGTCTCGCCCGGGAAGACGTGGCCGGCGAAGCGCACCTTGAGGTTCTTGGGTCTGCCAAAGTGGTTGGTCAGCAAGCGGGCCGAGATGCCAAATGTGCAGAGGCCGTGGAGGATGGGCTGCGGGAAGCCGCCGACGGCGGCAAACGCCGGGTCAATATGCAGCGGGTTGAAGTCGCCCGAGAGGCGGTACAGCGCGGCCTGGTCGACGCTGGTCTTGAACTCGCCGGTGAAGTCTGGCGCGCGCGCCGGCGGTGCGTTGGCGGCGGTGATGGCGCCGCGCTCGGGCGAGTCCTTTGGCCCGCCAAAGCCGCCGGAGCCGCGGATGAAGGTCGACGACACGTTGCGGAAGTAGGCGTCGCCGGTCTCCTTGTTGCGCGAGACGTGCTCGGTGCGGACGACGGCGGCCTTGCCCTTGTCAATGACGTCGAGGAGTTTGGCGTCGGTGAGCAGGGTGCCCTCGGTCGGGATCGGCCACTGCAGAATCTCGAGGTAGTGCTCGCCGTGGAGGAGCTTCATGGGGTTGAAGTTGGGCACGACCTTGGAAAAGTCGGCGTTGACCGTGAAGTACGGCATGACGCCAAAGGTGGGCAGCGGGCCAAAGTCATCGTCGCCCTCAAACGTGTACTTGAGGTCGGTGGCCGGCGCGCCGACGCCGAGGTTGTAGAGGATGATGGAGCGCTCGTTGTAGTCAAACTCGCCGTCCTCGTCGGCGAGGTTTTCGCCAGCGCCGTCGGCGGCGTCCGTGGCGTTGGCGCGCGCCTCCTCGACGGCCTGGAAGATGAGGCCGGACGACTCGGCGCCGGAGGACGGGTGGGTCGACTTGCCGTCGTCAAAGTTGGTGATGGCGTCAAAGTTGGCGGCAATGTCCTCGGGGGAAAACGCCTTGGTGAAGATGTGGCCCGAGGAGCGCTGCCAGCGGGTTTCGCCGATCCAGCCGGAGCCGACCTCGAAGGTGCCGCCGGTCTGCGGGGCCTGCTCGGAGATGAGCAGCGCGGCGAGCGGCGCAATGTACGCCGGGGAGCCGACCGCGATGAGCTCCGGCGTCCAGAGGCCCTGGGTCATGGCGGTGGCGGCGTTGGGCGCAAACGCGTTGACGTAAATGTTGTACTTCTCGCCCTCCTTGGCGAGCGCGCGCGAGAAGCCCAGGATGCCGGCCTTGGCGGCGGCGTAGTTGGCCTGGCCAAAGTTGCCGTAGATGCCCGACGTCGACGTGGTGTTGATGACGCGGCCGTACTTCTGCTCGAGGAAGTACGGCCACGCGGCCTTGGTGACCGCGTACGTGCCCTTGAGGTGCACGTCGAGCACCTGCTGCCACTCGCCGTCGGTCATGTTTTGGAACGACTTGTCGCGGAGAATGCCGGCGTTGTTGATGACGGCGTGGACGGTGCCGAAGGCCTTGACGGCCGTCGCGACGACGTGCGCGCCGTCGACCACATTGCTCTTGTCGGCCACGGCGGTGCCGCCGGCCTTGGTGATCTCGTCGACGACGGTCTGCGGGTCGGCAAAGTCGTTGACGACGACCTTGGCGCCGAGCTTGGCGGCGAGCAGCGCGTAGGCGCGGCCGATGCCGGCGCCGGCGCCGGTGACAATGACGACCTTGTCCTTGAGGTCGACCGGCGGGCCCTGCGGGTTGGGCCCGAGCTTCTCGCCCTCCTGCGCGAGCGCGAGAAAGTCGTTCGGCATGGTCGGGTGCTCGGGCGCGACTGAGTCAAAGTCGCCGACCGCGTCCCACTTGGCGAGGATCGCCGAGGGGGTGAACGAGTCGCCGGTCTTGAAGAGCGCGCCGTTCGAGCGCTCCCACCGGATCTGGCCGACGTAGCCCGCGCCGAGCTCAAAGATGGCGTTCGTCGCCTCGGACGAGTCGTGCACGAGGTACGCGACGAGCGGCACAATGTACGCCGGCTTGAGCAGCTCGAGCACGTCCGGGGGCAGAATTGTCTCCGTCATGCGCGACGCGGCGAGCGGCGCAATGGCGTTCACGCGGATGTTGTACTTGAGGCCCTCCTTCGCGAGCGTCTCGGTGAAGCCGACGAGCGCGAGCTTCGCGGCGGAGTAGTTGGTCTGGCCAAAGTTGCCGTAGAGGCCGGCCGCGGACGCCGTGTTTACAACGCGGCCGTACTTTTGCTTGCGGAAGTACGGCCACGCCGCGTGCGTCACCTTGTACGCGCCGAGGACGTGCACCTGGTAGATGAGGTCCCAGTCCTTGTCGGTCATCTTCTTGAAGGAGACGTCGCGGAGAATGCCGGCGTTGTTGATGACAATGTCGATGCGGCCCCACGTGTCGATCGCCGTCTTTACAATTTTGTCGCCGTCGGTGACCGAGTCGTAGTTTGCGACGGCCGCGCCGCCGGCACGCTTGATCTCGTCGACGACCACGTCGGCCGGGCGGTGCGCCGACGCTTCGCCGTCCTTCTCGCCCTTGAGCGAGCCGCCCAGGTCGTTCACAACGACCTTTGCGCCCCGGGACGCAAAAAACAGGGCATACGTTTTACCGAGGCCGCCGCCGGCACCGGTGACAATGACCACGCGGTCATCGTAGCGGAGAGACATGGTTAGAGTTGCAATATGTAGTGGTGGCTAGGCAAGGGCAGCGGGCGCTTTATATACGTCTGCCTCGCTGGTGTGGGTGGGAAAATTGTGGGGAAGCCGAGGATGAAGGTGAGGTGGAGCACACGGCTGTGCAGCCGACCCGCCGGCCGCTGTGGGGAGCCGAGGCTCGGCCAGCACGCCGGCCAGTCCCAGCACGCCAGTGCTGGACTCCCAAGCCGAGATGTAACTATGAGAGTAGGAATGATCACGACAATTCTGACAAGCATTGTAGTTCAAAAGTGAATTCAGCAGTAAGGAATATTTGTCAATGAGTTCGAACAAGCAATCTAGAAAAGTGAAAAGTATATTTGGAAATGTGACGAATTAATAAATATTTATATGTAACGCACAGATGGTCGACGTATTGCTGTCAAGAAAAGCACACAGAAATTTCGTCAATGAAGTTTGTGAATCAATCGCCAACTGCAGGCGCAGCCAGGGCTCTTGTTCCATCCACACCCACTGGATCGTCGCAACGCTCTGCCGCTGGTGTACGCAGAGTGTCCGCAGAGTGTACGCAGTGTCCGCAGAGTGTGCGCAGTGTCCGCTGAGTGTCCGCTGAGTGCACGCGCCAGCCGTGCCATCCACCAGAAAACTCCTAAATCCGCTTCTAAATCCGCTTCCAGACAGATCTATGGCCGAGCCGCCTACAACTCTAAACGCCGATCAGATACCGGAAAAACATTATAAATACTCAAACGCTCACACAAACCTCGAGAACATGACGAAACTTGTCGCACTAGTAACCGGCGCTAACAAGGGCATCGGCTACCACGTCGCCCGCACGCTCGCGGCCAACCACGACGTAAAGGTCTACATTGGCGCCAGAGACACGGCGAAAGGCGAAGCGGCCGTGAAGCAACTCACCAGCGACAACTTGCACGCAGAGGCGGTCCAGATCGATGTGAACTCCCCAGAGTCTATACAAGAGGCGGCCCGCCACATTGACCAGCGCGAGGGCCGCCTGGACATTTTGATCAACAACGCCGGCATCATCCCGTCGTTTGGCAACGTCTTGACAGAGTCCAGCGCCGACGTCCGCCGCGGCATGGAAACAAACCTGTTTGGCCTGATGGACGTCACACAGGCATTCATTCCGCTGTTGCAAAAGTCGCCGCTCAAGTCCATCGTCAACGTGTCCACATCCCTGGCCTCCCTGTCGCTCAGAAACACCCCGTCCTACCAAAATTACTCCACCCCGCTGGCAGCCTACACCACCTCAAAGGCCGCCCAGAACATGTACACCGTGCAATTGGCCCACGCTCTTCAGGACCAGGGATTCAAGGTAAACGCTGCCGACCCGGGATACACAAAGACCGACCTCAACCACAATTCGGGCACACTCGCGCCCTCCGAAGCGGCAAAGGTCGTCGTCAAAGCTGCATTCTCCAGCGAAACGGGGCTCTTCTTCTGCAAAAATGGCTTTCAGCCGTGGTGAGTAGAGCAGCAAGCGGGCGGAATCCGGGTCATCTGCCCGCTTCTAAATATGCTATAGCGTCCTGTATTAGTTTGTACAGAATTGCACATACGCTGAAATCCACTTCAGGCTAAGTAGGCTCCACGCTGCGCTGTGCGATGATGTTTCGAGCCTACTACCTCTGCCTCATTAGTAATCATCACCGTAGCGGAGGCACGGATGATTGTGAAGTCGCCCCATACCCCAACCGGTCTGAACCTTGCTCTGTCTCCGTTCGCCTCAGTTTTACCTATTGCACGCGTTGGAATCCACAGCACAGGTATACAAGCCATGTATCTCTCAATGTCTGCGGAGCAAACCTACCGTGACTAAACTCATTGCGCATGTCACTGATGGCAACAAGGGCGTTGGCTACCACTTTGCAACTGGATCCTCGTCACCAGCGCAACGCTCAGCTGCTCAGTGGACGGGCTCGCCAGCTGATGCTTCCAGCCGCAGCGTCCAACCCCAGAAAACTCTTTAAATCCGCTTCTAGACCAGATCTATGACGAGCCGCCTGCAGCGCTGACAAGTCTAAACGCCGAGTCAGATACCTGAAAAACATTATAAATACTCATCGTTGCAAAGTCGCCCTCGAGAAACATGACGAAACTTGTCGCACTAGTAACCGGCGCTAACAAGGGCATTGGCTACCACGTTGCCCGTACGCTGGCCACTAATCATGACGTCAAGGTTTACGTAGGAGCAAGGGACGTCTCAAGAGGAGAAGTGGCTGTCAAGCAACTGACGAGTGAGCATCTGGACGTTGAACTGGTTCTCCTCGACGTCACTTCCGCAGAGTCTATACGCAATGCTGCCCGCCATGTCGAGCAAAAAGAGGGGCGATTGGACATTCTCATCAACAACGCTGGAATCATCCCTTCATTTGGCAATGTCTTGACCGAGTCATCCGACGATGTCCGTAGAGCCATGGAAACCAACTTGTATGGTGTCATCGACGTGACAACAGGGTTCCTTCCATTACTCAAAAAGTCGTCGTTCAAATCTATTGTTAACGTTTCCATGTCCCTTGCCTCGCTGTCGCTCAGGAACACTCCATCCTTTGAGCACTACACCACTCCTTTAGCTGCATACACCACCTCCAAGGCTGCAATGAACATGTACACCGTGCAATTAGCTCATGCCATCCAAAGCCAGGGGTTCAAGGTGAACGCTGCTGATCCAGGCTGGACAAAGACAGATATCAACAACAACTCGGGCCCATTGGAACCCTCTGAAGCCGCCAAGATCATTGTAACGGCCGCCTTTTCGAGCGAAACCGGATTGTTTTTCCGTGAAGGTGGATTTCAACCCTGGTGAACAACGGCTCTTAGCAAGTGTGGCCACCCCGTTGCCACCCCGTTTCCTTCGTTTACCGTTTATCGGCCTGTTTACCGGGCGGACAGACATGTAGTTGTGAATAAACGCTCATTTAGGTACATTGCAGGTACAGGGACAAAATCGTCATAACGACTTGAAACTGCGAGCCCGTTGGCAACCTTCACCTGGTGCATTACCAATCATTAGGTTTGTGCCGACGTGCCCCTTTCGGCTTTACAGAGTCCGATCGCAAGTGCCGTGTCATGCCTGGACGGTCTAGAAGGTACCTGCAGTCAACTTATCTCCGTCCGCCCCATGTGGTCGGATTTAGGTGGAGCAACCAAAAGAGTAGGCTCAGGAGTCAACAGTACAAAAGTATATATAAGCGGGCCTGCTTGTACCTTGCAAAAGAGGTCAAATCAATCATGAGCAAGCTTATTGCAGTAGTCACTGGTGCTAACAAGGGTATAGGTTACTATGCTGCCCTTGCATTGGCCTCCAAATATAGTGTCAAGGTTTATATGGGTGCTAGGGACAAATCTCGAGGAGAAGCAGCCGCAAATAAGCTCAAAGCTCAAAATCTCGACGTTGAATACCTGGCGCTGGATGTAACTTCTGCTGAATCGATTGCAAATGCCGTGACGTACATCTCACAAGAGCACGGGAAGCTGGATATTTTGATCAATAACGCGGGGATATTTGCCAGCCCAGAATCACGCGCAAACGCAGCGTACAGTGCCACAAAGGAAACGGTCGACGGATATCTCCATGTGTATGAGACCAATCTATTTGGACCGATCAACGTCACAAAGGCGTTCTTACCGCTGCTCGAGGCCGGCTCTCAAAAGTCAATTGTTATGGTGTCTTCTGGTCTGGGATCAATCACCCTGGCCAACAGCGTCGCTCACAAACATTATGGTATTCCCTGCGCAGCCTACTCAACGTCAAAAGCCGCACTCAACATGTTTGCTGTTCAGCTGTCTGTTGCACTTCAGGGAAGGGGATTCAAGGTCAATTCCGCTGACCCTGGCTATACCAAGACCGACTTCAATGGTAACAGAGGTGAGAATGATCCGGTGACGACGGGAGCATTTATTGCTCAAAAGGCCCTTTCCAGTGAGTCTGGCATATTCTTTGCTCAGAATTCACTCATGCCCTGGTGATTTGTGTATCTAGTTGACTATTAGAATTGAGATGTCCAGCAACATGCGCGTTACCAATCGGACACATGTCTTTCCTAATTTGGAAAAATTCTAGAAAAATTCACAGCCGTACTTCTTGGTATAAATGGTGGCCATCGCCAGGCGAGGGGCGACACCCTCAACTTCAAATAATGTGGAACATACCACTAATACCACTACTAAATACTACCGTAGCTTATTCAGACAGAATTGATTTACCTTCCTCTGCCGTTGATGGCCTTGCCAGTCTCATGGAGAACAGAGAACCCGGCGATCCCTTGACATTTAAAATTACTAATCATGCAAATGGCAACATGATCCACGCCGGGGTACGAGAATTCAGCGCGGAAGACGGGTATGTAATGCTGCCGGAGATGCTCTTTGCTGCGTTGGGCTTGGATAGCTCAGGCTCTGGACAAGTCAGCGTGCAATTGGTAGAACTCCCCAAAGCAGAGTTCATCAGACTCAAGCCCCTTGTCAACGATTCCACTATTGATGATTGGAAAGCATTGCTGGAATCTCAATTGCGCCAGTCATTCACCACATTAACCAAGGGATCTACCTTGGTTCTTCCTCACCCATATGAAAACAAGACGATCCAACTACTTGTAGAGGACACAAAGCCTTCAGACGCTGTGTGCATCGTGGATGCCGATGTTGTGCTGGACTTGGTTTCGATAGAAAACTCGCAGGATGTCGAAAACAAGCCGTCGAGTCTCTCGGAATGGGCAGTCTACGGAGAAGATGCGCTTCTTTCGGAACGGCCCATTGCAATTTCTTCGTGGAAACGAGATGCGCCGCTCCAGATAACGTGGAACGTTGATCGATTTGATTCGGCGTCAAGAATGGTGTTTGTTGGTCCCACAAAGGGCGCCTTCATATGGAGCAGCTTTGATGGCAACCTGATCATTCCGCAAAATTCTCCGTACCTGGAAGAATCCCTCTTTATTTATTCACAAACGGCAAACAACGAGCCGTTGGAAGTTTCTCTCGGTGCGAGCCGAGATGTGGCAGATGCCGCAGATGCCTCTGAGCCTGCGTGTCCAAACTGCCACCAACATGTTCCTGCGGCATCGATGGCAATGCACAGCCTGACGTGTGCTCGCAACAATCTTGCGTGCGATGCTTGTGGCACCGTGTTTAGAAAGCGCGACGGGATACCCGCCAACCACTGGCACTGCGAGCTTTGCAGAAGCACAGTGTCTGGAGTAGGGGAGCTCTCCCGCGAGTTACACAACAGAGTGCTGCACAGCGCTGTTGCATGTTCGTGTGGGGAGAAGTTTAGCGACAGTGTAGCGCTTGGGTTCCACCGCTCCACCACCTGCCGGGAGCGACTAGTTATTTGCAAATTCTGCCATTTGTTGGTGCCTCAGGACGACCGCGATGCCTCGGCTGCGCTGCAGGGACTGACGGGCCATGAGGCGCGCTGTGGATCGCGCACTGCGGACTGCGAGGTCTGCCGCAAGCCGGTGATGCTGCGCAACCTGGCGGCTCACATGGAGCTGCATGACATGCAGCGACGCACGCGAGGTGCTCCGGAGGCCTGCTGCAACGTTAATTGCATGCGGGCGCTGACCGCTGCCGACGCTGCAAACAACAAGATGCGTTTGTGCTCGCAGTGCTTTGGCCCCATTTACTCGACGGCGTACGATCCGACCGGGGCGAAGCTCAAGTCGCGCATTGAGCGCCGCTATGTGATTCAAATGACGCGCGGGTGCGGACGGTCGTGGTGCACCAACGCGCTGTGCCTCACGGGCTCTGGCCAGAAGCGGGACATGAGCGAGGTGCTGGAGCTGACAAAGTCCGCACTGGAGCACCCGCGGCACTCGTTTTGCGTGGATGCTGCCACCACGCGCCGCAAGCTGTTTATCGACTTTGAGTCGTCGCGCGGCATCTACAGTGCTGCGTGGTGCGCGAAGGCCATCCAGGAGGCGCAGAGCGAGGCGGCGGCAGAGAAGTGGCTGGAGCTGAACGCTGTGAAGACGAACGAGGTGCAGGTGTAGATAGTTATTTTACGTAGACTATAAGGTGTAGATATTTATTCTTACATGGACTTTAAAGTAAAAACACTTGCACAAACGCCAGGCTTGCTGACGGCTTGTCGCGTGGGGATTCTGCACAGCCGTGCACTGTTCTCCCTCCCAGAACGTTGTGACGATGCGAAGTTGCAAGTTGCCACAACAATGGAGAAGTTTGGATTCGGCAGGAAGCCGGCTCGCTCGGTTCCGTCTCCGACAGCATCTGTCAACTTTCAGCCCTTCCACATGACGGTCGCGCAGGCGCCCGACCAGAGCTTTGTGCTGGCAAACACCGCCGCCGTGGCGCCGGGCACGTTCCCGCCGGGCACCCCGTACATTATTCTCGACCGCAGATATGTAATGACTCCGCGCGAGGACCGGTCGGGCAAGATGGCGCCGGGCCAGATCGGGCTGGGCAAGGCGTCGCGCCAGTGGTGCGAGTTCTCGCTGAGCCAGCCCGTCGAGGTGGCGCCGTTCAACATTTTTGCCGGCGGCAACGGCCAGGTGTACCTGAGCAATGTGACGTTTCAGATAGACTTCCACCGCGCCAAGGCGGCCGACGTGTCGGTCGTGTACGACGAGGACTCGCTCGGCGAGCACATTTTCAAAACGTACGAAAACCAGGTCTTTGACGTCGGCCAGGTGCTGTCGATGGAGTTCCGCGGCAACATGTTTGACCTCAAGGTCGTCGCCACCGAGGTCGTCGACCTCGGCGCCGAGCGCAACGCGGCGGGCCCGGACCCCACCAATGTGCGCGGCATTCTCGTGAAGCAGACCGCCGTGCGTTTGACCAGGGCCAAAAACTCGGCCATGCAGCTCAAGTCGTCCGGCAGCAAGCCGCGCACCGACACCATTCTGAACCCCAACTTCAAGCTCGAGGACCTCGGCATTGGCGGCCTCGAGACGCAGTTCAATGTCATTCTCCGCCGCGCGTTCGCCTCGCGCATCGCCCCGCGCGCCGTCATTGAGCAGCTGGGCATCAGCCACGTGAAGGGCCTGCTTCTGTACGGCCCGCCCGGCACCGGCAAGACGCTGATTGCCCGCCAGATTGGCAAGATGCTGAATGCAAAGGAGCCCAAGATTGTCAACGGCCCCGAGATTTTGTCAAAGTACGTGGGCTCCTCGGAGGAAAACATTAGAAACTTGTTCAAGGACGCCGAGGCAGAGTACAAGGAGAAGGGCGAGGATTCTTCTTTGCACATTATCATCTTTGACGAGTTTGACGCCATTGTCAAGCAGCGCGGCTCGCGCGGCGACGGCACGGGCGTGGGCGACAATGTCGTCAACCAGCTGCTGTCCAAGATGGACGGCGTGGACCAGCTCAACAACATTCTCGTCATTGGCCTCACCAACAGAAAGGACCTGATTGACGCGGCGCTCCTGCGTCCAGGGCGTTTCGAAGTGCAGCTCGAGATTCCCCTCCCCACCGAGGCGGGCAGACGTCAGATTCTCCAGATCCACACCGGCACCATGCGCAAAGACAAGCGCCTCGCGCCGGACGTCAATCTCGACGAGCTCGCGGCGCTGACGAAAAACTACTCGGGCGCTGAGCTCTCCGGACTGGTCAAGGCGGCAGCGTCCTTTGCCCTCAATTTCAAGCTCGATTCCAAGAAGGGCGTCACCTTTGACAACAAGGACGTGGTTGTGACGCGCGAGGACTTTATGGAGGCCCTGCAGGAAACAAAACCCGCATTCGGTGTTTCGGAACAGGACCTGGAAAACTGTCTCAGTGGCGGCATTATCAGATTCTCAATAAAAGTGGATGCGTATCTGAGAGAGGGCCACGAACTGTTTGAGCTCGTCCGCAAGGACGAGCAGTTTCGCATTTTGTCAGTGCTGATCCACGGGCCCCCGGGCTCCGGCAAAACGGCCTTGGCGGCACGTCTTGCCCTGGACTCCCGCTTCCCGTTCATCAAGCTGATTTCCGCTGACGCCATGGCGGGCATGAGTGAACCCAACAAGGTTGCATACATTCAAAACATGTTTCTAGATGCATACAAATCGGAGCTGAGTGTGCTGGTAATAGACTCTGTCGAGGAAATTCTTGACTGGAACAACATTGGACCTAGGTTCTCCAACACCATTTACCAGGTCTTGAAAGTCTACACCCGCAAGTTGCCTCCAAACGATCATAGATTGCTTATTGTTACAACAACTTCTCAGCGAGCCGTTTTGAACCAAATGGGCATGGGCGACTGTTTCAATGAAGATATCCTGGTGCGCAACGTCCAATCTACCGGCGACCTAGAAAAGGTTTTTGAGGCTACCAAATTTCTCCACGGGTCCGAGGCGAGTGACTGCATTAGAAAAATCACTGCTGCATCAGGTAGAGGAGAAACAATCGGCCTGGGCATCAAAAACATTTTGTTCAATATTGCAAAGGCAAAGTTGCGTGCAGAGAACAAGGTGGGAAGCAAAGCAGACATATTTGCCGACTTGATTCTGAACGAGATTCTAAAATAGATACTTCATTCTAAAATAAATAAGTTATATATTTACAATGCTTGGTTTGATGCGATAAAAGATGCAATTCATATTGAAACGGGATCGCTGAGTCTACTCATCAAGAGGTGCAGCCTCATAGACACTGAGCTTCAAATTTTGATCATGAAAAATCTTTTTTCCTAGTTCGTACGATGAAAGCATAATAGCGCACGCTGGTGCTACCTTCATTACACGCGGAGTAAAACCAACCCAGAGAGAGCTGAAGCCTTCTTCCTTGACGATAGTGCCCAAAAACTGGCCAATCGGAACCTGTCGACTGTTTGTAGCCTGGATTTGTCGCCGTGTCTTGCCCACGTCAAAGGGGTTTGTGAAAAAGGCGGCAATTATGCCACCTGTTGTTCCAGCTATGAAGGATCTCAAAAACACAACTCTTTCGTCGCTATCGGAAGCCAGCCGGGGAATAGCCTTCAGCCTCTTTCTTGTATACTCCACACATCCCCAGTAGATGCCTGAAAACGGAGCATCCCTCCAGAGCGTGAGAGCCAAGCCCCGCCACAACGACCTGATACCGTCAGTCACTACCATCTCACGAATACCATTCATCACGGCCTTGGAAACAGACTGCCCTTTCGAAACCTGGGCAGATTGCAACCTCGTTTTTATCAGTTCAAGAGGAGACACCACAGTGGCGCTCATGACACGAGCCAACGAGCCACAGACAAGCGGGTTTATGTAGGAATAAGTTTCGGATCGGCCCAAGGGCGACTTATCTCTCATCATCTCGTACATTGTAAAGTACACAACATTCGACGGAATGGCCATAGCAAGAGTGACACCAAGACCGCGCCAAAGAGCAGTGAATCCTTCGTACTTGACAATCTTCTTGGCACCCTCCCAAGTGCCAGTGAACTGCTTGGCCTTAGCTTCCTCGACAGCGCAAGAGTCAAGTTCACGAGAAACGCAATACTCGAGTGCCCGCGAGCTCGCAGCGCTGGAAACAAGCGTGTTTGGTCCTCCACCCGGCCTTTTCACATTTTGTAAACTCAAATTGGCCACACCTCCACAGCATTCCTCTTTGTAAAGTTTCACCGCTGACTGATGCTGAAGTCGCACTCGAATGACATCGAACGGGGTCATGCCTATCGATGTTACAACCGCCCCAGAACAAGCAGCCATCATCTGCTGTACAGGGGTGATAACGCGTCGTTCGTTCGACGACATTGTTTGCAGATTTGCTAATAAGAGCAATACTCCGGTTCTTGATGGGTAAGAAATATTTCACCTGAAATCTGGTCACATGATCGGAATTAGTTCCGGCGCGTTCTGGGCGAAGGCTCTCTGACGCATACAAAGATAGATTTTTGATCGTTGAGTGTTGTTTTATGTTGTTCGTGGTCATTTGAAACTGTTGTTAGTCCTTTGCAGCCTGTTGCCACGTTCATTCGCTATCGCATCAGTTTTATCTTATCTGATGATGGTTATCTGATCATCGGATGAATCGAAGCATCGCGTGGCAATCTGCAGACATTGCGCCTGCTGGCATTATCGTCATGTAGGGTACATGCAACTCATCAGTAACATAGGAATATGAACGATTCAACGTATATTAGTCACTATTTACAATTGTATTTACAAAATTACGCACATTCTTCATCTCTTGCCAAGCCGTATTCTGATAGTTGCTTAGCAGTGGCAACAGACGGGGATCCAATCATAGGATCTGCACCAGTAATTGTTTTGGGAAACGCAATGACGTCCCGAATGGAGTTTGTATCACACAACATTGCTACCATTCGATCAAATCCAATGGCCAGCCCGGCATGAGGAGGGCAGCCAGTAGAAAATGCTCTCAACAAGTGGCCAAACAGCTCTTCAGAATTGGGAATGTTGAGAATGTTCTCAAAAATGTATTTCTGGAGCTCGACATCGTGAACTCTGGTCGAACCACCACCTGCCTCCACTCCATTTATTACCAAGTCATAATGTTGTCCTCTAACCTTAAGTGGAGACTTATCTAGCAAATCGTAATCATCAAGGTTGAGCATGGTGAAGGGGTGATGCGTAGAGACAAATTTTGTCTTGTCGTATACCGGGAACCCATCCACAGTGTCAGTCTGAACGGGATTGAATAAAGGAAAGTCAACCACCCACGTAGCCACATCTGTGTCATGAACTCGGTTCTCGGCCGGAAACTTTTCAATACGCAGTTGACGAAGTTTGCCAAGCGGCGTGGGGTTCTCGTAGCTTGTCGCTTGACGAGTAGCTAAGCCCAGAATGCAGCCGGGTTTGAGTTCACTAACGAGCTCTAGAGCCTCTTCTTCGCCGATAGTAGCATACGGGTTGTTGTGCAACTTGTTGAGGAAAGCTGAGCTGTCCCCCTCAAACTTCAACATGAATGGCTTGCGTGGAATGTCCATATGTTTGTACGAACTCAAGCTTTGATGGTCACAGGGCGGCAATATCAAATATTCCGTTACAGGGTAGAGCTCGTTTTTACTGATTGCATTTGGCAGCTGCCTTATCTTCAGCGAGTAGCGAAGGTCGGGCTTATCGATGCCATAGTTAGCAATGGCATCGTGATAGTTGATTGGGGGCAGCCACTTGAGAGGCCGTTCTACACTAGCCCAGATATTGTCGACTAGGGTGGTGACGACGCTCTGAACATCCCTGCCGTTTGCAAATGCCAATTCCATATCCACCTGGGTGAACTCGGGCTGCCTGTCAGCTCGGAGGTCTTCGTCTCGAAAGCACTTTGCAATCTGGTAATAGCGGTGGACTCCAGATGCCATGAGAAGCTGCTTATATTGCTGCGGAGATTGGGGCAAAGCGTAGACATGGCCAAATTTACGTGTAGGGACCAAAAACTCTCGTGCACCCTCGGGCGTACTTTTAAAGAGTAGGGGAGTATCAATTTCAGTGAACCCCAAACTGTCCAACGTGGAACGGCAGGTTTTCATAATGTGCGCCCGAGTCTCGAGGTTTTTCCTCAAAGACGAAACTCGCAGTTCCAAGTAGCGGTGCTCCGGCGGCCACTGCATGGCATCGCCAGTCGAGTCAGAAGACAACCCCGACGTGAGTTGTGACCCCAAAATAGATGCCTCGTTCAGAACCTGGACCCTGTCAACTTTGAGATCACCATTCTCCAAAGTTCCAGATACAGCAATTGCCGACTCAGAGGGGATTCCACGAACAACCGAAGGATTGGAGGTGTCAACGAGCTGTATGACATCGCCATTGGCGTCTCGCAGGTTGCCAAACACAAGCGACTTGCCTACTTTTCTTGACTTTTTGTGCAACCAACCGTGGAGCGTCACTGCTCGGGCCGCCGCTGAAGTGGACGAGCCTGCCGTGTCGCTAATGACATGAGTGGCAGTCGGGAACACAAACTTACTCAAAACCTGCAGCCTCGGTGGTAGCTGCCGTAGTTTACTCATATGTCGAGTTTTGTCAAAGCCTGTCAGACCACTGCGCGATTGGCTCGGCACATATACACCACGTGATCACGCCACGTGAATAGTATTTCTTGCTGGTTTGCAGGAGCGTTTTGGCTGCGCGCTCGAGGACCGGCACTGGGTTAGGCTTGCTGTCGCTGGCTGCTGCAAAATGCCGGATTGCTGCCTGTTTGCGGATCTGTCGACTGCGTTTTATCCTGTACAAGGTTATCGCGCTGCTTTGCAAAACCTCCCACTCTCACCCTGTTACGAACCTCCACCCACAATCAACGCCTCTCTTAGTCAACAGACACTCAAACGTTTCTTCCTCACCAACTTTACGCAACACTGCAATCTATTTAATAGTAAGCCATGAACCAACTGCAAAGACTCATCCAGGGTGGCCTGGTAAGCTCCCAGACCACCAAACACGATTCTCCAGTTGTTGACAACTCTGAAACCGTCTACATCTCATCGCTTGCTCTTCTCAAAATGCTGAAACATGGCAGAGCGGGCATTCCGATGGAGGTCATGGGCCTCATGCTGGGAAAGTTTGTTGACGAATTCACTGTCCATGTTATCGATGTTTTTGCAATGCCTCAAAGCGGTACGGGAGTGTCTGTCGAAGCAGTTGACGATGTTTTCCAAACAAAAATGATGGACATGCTCAAGCAAACAGGGCGCGACCAAATGGTTGTCGGGTGGTACCACTCGCATCCTGGTTTTGGATGCTGGCTATCATCGGTTGACATTAACACACAGCAGTCGTTTGAACAGCTGAATCCAAGGGCAGTGGCCGTTGTTATTGATCCAATCCAATCAGTAAAGGGAAAGGTCGTTATTGATGCTTTCAGATCGATCAACCCGACCTCTTTGATGATGGGCCAGGAGCCGCGCCAAACAACGTCCAACATTGGCCATTTGAACAAACCGTCCATCCAGGCTTTGATTCACTCTCTGAATCGCCACTACTACTCAATCAACATCAACTACAAAAAGACACCGCTTGAGGAAAAAATGCTGTTGAACCTTCACAAGACCCCTTGGGCCTCCGGTTTGGAAGTCAAGGACTATTCCGTGCTTGATCACGAAAACCTCGACGCTGTCAAGAAGATGGTCAAGCTGGCCGAGCAGTACACACTCAGAGTGAAGGAAGAAAAGGAGCTCACCGAGGAGCAACTAAAGACTAGATATGTTGGTAAGCAGGATCCAAAGAAGCATCTAGAGGATGTTGTCAACGCCAGATTGGAGGAGAACCTGGTCAGCATACTGGCGAGCAATGTTGATGCGGTCAGTTTTTAAGCAAAACCACACACAGAGTGGTAACCCCCAACGCAGACACAGCATTTGTACTAGTAGCAATGCGAAAACAAGCAGTTGCCATTGTCACGCTGAGATAAAGCCGTGGCCATGAAATGCCACTGGTGGGCGGATTCAACGATGGCAAATGCGTTGCTGTCAGTTTCACTCGGGTTACTGTTGACCCCGACAGCATGCTGGAAAGTTTGTGCGTTTGCAATTTGAAGGAGCTATATCTTTGTGCATAGGGTGAAACTTTAAGGTACTCGTTTGAATACGTCCAATCGAGGCTACTTGATGTATCTATCAAATAAATTTCGTACGTCCAACATAGATTTTGTCAATTGTTTGTTCAATCGCCAGCAATCTGTGACTTCAAGTCAAGACGTGGCAGGACTGGGCACTTTCATTCTACATTGCCAACGCGGTAAGTATGCTTAACAGTGTATCATTTCTCACTCAATTACCCAACTATATCTGTCGTTGGCTTTTGTCGATTCTCTGCCAGCTCCTCCGGTCAGAAACGATGGCTATATTAGGAAGGTATTGTCTAAAAAACAAATGTTTCGCTTACAAAAAAATGAACTCGCTAAACATCAACTTGGAGCCTGGCTAGGTGTAATGAGTGCTATAGCTTGCTTGATTCAAAGAAATATAACATGAAAATGTGACAGCAGCAGCTGTAAACCAGGCGAGACTATGTTAGCACAACAGCCAAGGCTTGGAAGTCTTGGAGGACTTGTCAAAGCCATATATGTGTATATAAAGGAGACCCCAAACTTTTACCTTCATCTCTCACCCATATCGCTCAAATACTATCCAGGACCAGCAGCCTCGATCTCCAGCAACAGCTCTTTTCAAAATGAATCTATCCAGGACTATCAACAAGGTTAAAAGTGCTTTCCGTAAAGTCAAACATCTAGACGTCTTGAAAGCAAAAAGTCAGAATAAAAATGTCATGAGCTCTTCAAAGCAATCTGAAAACAACAAAAACAACAGCAAAGGTACTAAAATCGACAAAAAGCACCATTTCAATAGCTTGAGGCAATCTGGCAAGCAGCAGCACCACGCCAACTCATCTCTAGCATTAAGTAGATCATATAGCATAAAAACCAACAGGGAGTCTGGCGTTGTACTTGACGTGCTGCCACAACCTCCGAAATCCATCTTGAAGGCACACGACGCTCCGGTAGTCAAGAAATCTGTTCAATTTTTAGACCAGGTGGAGAATATTGGCCATGAATTGCCCAAAAGTCTGAGAGCCACAAAGCCTGCCCAAGTTGCCGAAGAGTCAAAAGCGTCAAGTGTTAACAAGTCACAGATTTCAAGTCTCAAGAAATCTTCCTTGAAGTCACTGACATCGACAGCGAAGAAATCCATTCAATTTTCAGAGACAACCGAGATGTTTTCTCACCACGAAAATTATCGTCCAGTAAACATAAAGGCAGCACGTATCACTCGGTTGGCTCATAAAATCAGTCAGTTGCTTGACACCATTGAAGAGATGGACGAGTACACTGATCCTCTTGCTTACAGAGTTCATTTTCTTGAGAAAGAGGTAGAAACCAACAAGGTTGAAATGGAAAAAAAAAGCCACGTTTGTAATGTTCTGTTCAAGCCTGAATTGGAATCTCCAGATGGCAACTATGATGGGGAATGTCCAAAAGAGATGATTGAGGCAAAAAAGCGGAAAGCCGGACAGTTTTTTGCTTCTCGCAAATATGACTCGTCTGTAGCTCTTCTCAAATCAGAACGCTCTTGCCTTCAAAATTTACATCCAGAGTATTACACAGAGCACAGAAAAGATGTCAAGTGTTGGAAAAAAACACTACGCGCTGGCCTTGAGAAAAAAGTGCGAGTCCTCCAAAAGAGACTTGTATCTGTTATCTTCGAGGAAATTAGCAATAATCCATATGCGTATGTCGATCTCCCACACTTTCAACCCTCTGACTTCGGTGACGTACTTCCTCAGTACTTGGTTTCTACTCTCATCAAAGGCACTGCCAAGATCTACAACAAGTCTGGCGAAATTGGTGCTGAGAAGTACATTGTTGGTAATGGTGCAACAACGGACGTTCATCAAACTCTGACAAATTGGACGCAGTTTATTCGCAGAGATATAAACGTCAGCGAAGCCGTAAAATTTCATCCGTCAGAAATGGACGTCACTATTGCCACAACCAATGGCATTAGTCCTTTGTTGGACCATGAGAATTATGTGCGCTTGAACGGACGACACATGGACGATTGCCTTCAGCTTTGTCGCAACTATATGTCCAGAAAAAGCATGGACTACAATGACAGTTTTGATTGGAATCAATTGACGGCGAGCCTAGAATCCCAGCTAATTTCTTGCGAAAAACAGTATTGCTTGAATCCCTGCTATGAAACAGAGATTGCAAGATGCCGTAAGAAATGGGATCTTAGATACATCCACGGAACAAAGGCGTGGATGGATAGCTGTCAATCTTTGGACAGGTATTCAGCTTTCACTCAATTGCTGTCGCAGCAGAAGCTACATGAAGTGAATGGAATTGAAAGCAAATGGATATGATCAATCTTTCAAAAAATGCATTCGAAGGTTCTCTTATCTTATTTCTCTTTTCCTTTTACTTCTCCTTCTCCTTCTCCGTCTTTCACCTCATAGCATCCACTCTATCAAAGTGCGTTATTTTTTTGACAATGGACAAGCTTTCTACTTGTAAGATGAAGCCTAAAAGTGTGTATTGACATTATTACTTCTTCTTGTGGCCACTGGAAGCAAGAAATGGCAACATACATGGAAAGCTTGAATCTTCCATTAGCTAGTTTGTTTGGATGCTGAAAAAAATCACATGCTTTGATGAGACTAATGCCGGTATGTCCTTTCCATTATCTACTGGCAATGCTATACCTTTTACTTTTGCTTCTACTCTACCACTGCATCTACGTTCACACTCTGCCGCAGAGCTTCGCTGAGAATCTGAGAGTTCTCAAGCCATCGCCAATAAATCCATTCACAAAGCGCACTGGCCACATGGGGAGGATGCATTTGTTGCATTCACCTCATTTATTTAATTATTTAATATTTAACTATCAATCATTAACTTTTAAATCAAACTTTCACTCGACTGAGTGGCGTTATCCATATGAAAGATCTCACAACGGAAGTCTTTTCTTAGTATGTAGCATGATGGCAAAAGCTTTCAATACACCAATAGTATACAGAGTCACTCGTTTTGAGGGCTGTTGTGCGCCGACCATCGCGGTTGCGGGGCACATGTAGTGATATCTAACCTGCCGTGATTCTCAGTCAACAAGAGACCATTGATGTGGTTTAGAATTGAACTCAGATCAGTTGATAGGCCTCAAACTGGCCGGCAAGCTTCCCATGGATATTAGTAGTTCTCATGTGGACGACGGGGTTTAACTCGAAAACAACCAGCTCACTCAACTCAACGAATAGCTGCTGAACATTCGATTGCCATCATACTTCACATTCGTAGCTGTTCAATATAATTTCCTGTCACTGGCATCACGCATTTCCATTTGCTACCGATGTATCAAACTTGTAAACCTCACATCCCCCAACACCTGCCAAAGCAATCATACCATTCAAATATGAGACCGATAGACATTGTTGGAAATTTATTCTGCCAACAATGTTTTTTGACTGCACTTCAATGATATCAATCTCAGAGTCTGTGCTCCCATCAGAATAAACAATGTAATCACCAGCCAATGCCAAACTACACAAGGGTCTTCCTTCTTTATCAGAATATTGAGGCTCCCTGTAAGTTTTTATGCATTTGTAAGAAAGATAGTCAAACATTCTTAGGGCCCCGTCTAGAGTAGATATCAGCAAGTACTTACTGTTTGGTGTAAAGTGGGCACAGCATGCCGGGGATTTATTGACAGCCTCGACTGTTCGCAAACAATGGCCGGATCCAACGTCCCACAAGCGCACAAGGCCGTCCTGCGAAGCAGACAGTACCATTGTGGAGTCGTGCGAAAATTCACATGATACAATTGGATCCGAGTGGCCAGCAAACACTTTGAGCGTCTCACCTTTCATAATATCCCATAGCCTCAGCGTTTCGTCAGCAGAACCAGACAACACCAAATTACCCTTGTGGTTAAACGCGACACATACGACATAGTAGGAATGGCCTGCAAGGAGTCGCAGTTGTTTTCCAGCGGTTGGATCCCAAATCCTGACAGTCTTGTCATCAGACGCCGATGCCAGCAACGCACCATCGGGCGACCAGGCAACGTCGTTCACTCCTTGAAAGTGCCCATGTAATGTTGACGGAGACGAGGGTTCTGTAATGTTCCAAACGCGCACAACAAAGTCATCGCAACCAGTCGCTACTTGGTGGCTTGAGGACAACGGGGAGGCTTTGGCAGCCGTCACAGGTGCAGGATGATGAAGCTTGACCACTGGTTTCGGTTCAATAACGGATGGCATTACAAATTGAACATCCGCTCGAATAATTTTGCAAGTTGGCGACGTCGACGAGCGCTAATTTAAAGTATTATATGCAGATAATTTTGTGAGTGAGAAAATTAAAGTTATGTGACTTAACACCCTCCCACACACGCATCTCCCTCAAAATCCGCCACCAGTTGCATCTCACACTCAACCCTGAAGCAAATTCAAAATGAGCCATCCAAATTCGATTTCCATGAATAAAAGCGCAGCTGGTGTTGCTGGTCTTCATGATCACCTGCGTGACGGGTTTCAAAGTTCAGTCAGCCACCAATTGAACGACCAGCCTGAGCTGGAAGCCAGATTACAAGGCTGGGATCAGCGTTTGGAAGATCAAAGGCTGGCTTCAATGTACAGAGTTCTCGGACCGGGCGCACCAATCAGAAGACTTGTGGAACTCGAGGCTGTAAGTAAGACGTCTCGTCCAAACTCCATCCTTCGCGAGCCATCCAACATCCATCAAGATATTCTTTTGAACAAGGAAACAAAGATTGACTGGGAAGATATTTATTCAGAGGACAACAAGGTTGGCGGTGTGCAAGACTTTCATGCCGAACTGCAGCAGCGAATGAACCTCAGAGTTTAAAAGTTGCGCTCGGGAGTCCAGGGTAGCAGGGTCGTGTGAAGGAGATTTTGTTAACCTAGCATATATTCTAGCAATACGTAATTCACGCTACACGGGTAGCAGTTGGCCAACAAGATGGCCAACAAAGATTAAAATAAACTCACAGAGTGTAGTTGAGTGTAGTCAGGTTGCTCATGGAGCGGCCCTTTGCAATAATAGCATGCTCGTTTCTGACATGAAGAGCAGCTCTTTCTTGACGCTTGAGATATTCAGGTTCTCAATCTCAACCCAGTCCTTGAACTCCGAGTTGAGCAGTTGTACTTTCCATCCTTCTTGTTCGTGAGCAGAATCATACGCAATACTGCCGACAAACGAGTAATCAAATCCACCAATATTGATATTGGAAGTAGCTGAAAAGGTCACCACAGTCTTGTTGTACGTGATTTCGTCACCGCCAAAGGGACTTTTGGTGAAACGGTTCACATGCAGCAATAAATATGGAGGCAATTTTTTGATTGCAAACAGTCTGCGTTCTTCAGCTAGCTCCTGAAACTTTGAACCACTGTACTTTGTGAGCAGCGAGCTTAGTGGTACTTGAGGGATGGCGTTTGTGTTGATGTTGTCTTTGAACAGCGGCTGTGGAGGTGGCTCTAGCGACAAGACCCAGAAGTTCGTCTCCTTCGTTGTCGTGCGACCTGTCTTCAAAAACTGGGTTTCAACCTGCAAAACCCCCTGAAAACACTGCCGCAAAATGTCGCCGAGGGGATTCTTTGTGGCCACTATATAATTCAGGAACCAAATCAAAAACTTGAACGGCTCAATGGTCGCCTGGTTATGTTTGGGTGCACCTCCATACTTCCTCTTGGAAGCTATTGAAACTTGCTGCAAAAACTCATGGGGAGAGACGTGGGCTTTGAAAAGCTGATTTGACCACATTTTCCTCATGAGCCATCCCAGCGACAATACCAGATCGTTAGCGCCATGAGTACCAGAACGCACTTGTATCAAGTAATCTCTTATTGGCCCCACGTGTCCTAGTATCTGGATGCAAGCGTTAATATAGCTGGTTTTGTTGACACTGTTCAAACCAATATAGCCAGGCCGATAGGACACGCCTAGCAGGTCTTTGACGTAGCCCAGATAATTGCGGTCCGACAAGTTCGACTGCGCAATTTGAGGATCAAGCTCCTGCAAAATATCATCAAATGCATCCGAGGTTAGCCGTGTATCGTCGGGCAATTCATAAACTTCTTTCGTGGTCAGGTCCAAAAATAAGTGATGCTCCAGATTTTGCACCGAGTGGAGATAAGCATACGACAAAGGGCCCCTCCCTTGAAAGTATTTCCCACAAACGAGGCATGCGTATACATTGGAGCTTGCCAGCGACACTGAGCACAGTTTTTCAAAGCTGAAATCGAGGAGCTTTCTATTGATGGTGGAGAGCTCCTGAGCGGTCGGCGAGCGAGAAGACGGCTTTTGCAGACCAACGATTGCAGCACTGTGGCTATCACTATCTCCGTCACTTTCCAAAATTTCCTCGACGATTTTCACCCTCTTTGCTTCACTTTCCGCTGCGTCTTCCGGCCTCCTTTTTTGTCCGTCAGTTTCATTGCTTTCTGCACCAAAGCCGTCGCTGATCAGTTCATGTTTGCTCATTGCATTGTACTCTGCAGCTGCTCAATTCTTTATTGTACTTTCACAAAAAGTTCTGGTTGCGGTTATGCGGATATTGCCCCGTATTGTATCCCAACCGTTACCCACTAGCCAGCATTTTTCACACATCTATACAAGAAATTTATTTTACAGTCTAAAAAATCATTTGAAATTTTTGCATAAAAAACAATGTCTAATCTCCACGATACTGCAATTGCTCGTGCCCTTGACCGGACTGAGGGAGGTCTGGAAGCAAGTCCCGACGGGCGATCTGAGACAAGAACTCAATGGTCAGATGTTGGAACCACAGCGAAAAAGAGGGACTCTCCGAGGGCTCAGAACTCCAAACGCTATCATTCGCATCACGATGGTAGCCATGGAAACAGTCATACTAGTCATAGCAACCATGTGAGCCACGCAAGCCATGGGACCAAACCACAGCTTCCCAGTGGTTTCAATCTCTCCGGGACAGATGCGTCGGAGGACTTGAATGAATCCCCTGGCTCAGCCTTTAATGAGAATGGAAAGATTTACACCCCGGACGAAATGCTGGAAATCTGGACAAGGATGAAAGCCAATGACCACTTTAAGAACCAGCCCCAGTTGAGATCAGAGCTATTTTTCTCGGTTGTTCCAAATCACCCTGCCACTTTAGAGGGTGCCAATGGTCATGGCGGAGGGGGGAATTCGCGCTCTAGTGGACACAGGAGGGAGGGCCATCATCTGGAGCCAACCAATACTGACTTTTTGACTGGAGGTGTGCTCGGGAGCGGGTCTGGTGTGAATGCTGCTAGTAATGTTCATGAAACCCCGCAAGCCAGAGATCAGCATGTCTCATCTGGAGACCCAGCCGTTGCGAACGACACTCCGGGCATCAAGAGCGGGCTGTTGGGGTCTTCTGACGTGCCGACCAAGAACGTCGTCACTGGCCAGCCTTCCACCACCCCCAATGCACCGATTTGGGGATCGGCCAATGATCATTCGTTTGCAACTGCATCTCCATTGAACAGAAGCTTCTCTTCCAACTGGGATGTTTTCGCGGGGGTGAGAAATACGGCCTCGCCGGCTCCCGCTACGGCACCCGTCACCGGTTCCGCTCCTCCTGGTTTCTCCCAGAGTGCTAATCCCCCCGAAAAAACAAACTGGATCTATCGAGATCCAACCGGAATGGAGCACGGTCCGTACACGGGCCTAGTGATGCACGGTTGGTATGCTTCCAACTACTTTCAAGATTCACTGCTAATTCGTCAAGCTGATTCCTCTGAATTTATTCAGCTGCGTGATCTCAAGCTGCGCACAAACAACTTTGTGACGCCTTTCTTGACCCCATTACCGGCAGCATCAGCCAGCCAGATCGGGCCCATGAATCCCGTGGCGAGTCCCAGGATTGGCACACCAGCTTCTCCCTCACCCTGGCCGTCTCGTACTAACATTTCCCCATTCAACTTTGGTGCACATCATATCCAGCATCAATCACCTCTGGTTGGTCAGTCTCCTTTGCATAGTCCATCAGTATCAGCCCCAATGTCTCCTTGGAATTCCTCGCAAACTCAGCTGCACACAATGCCGTGGAGACAGCCGTCCTCGACACAACTCAATGACGATTTGGAATCAGGGTTGCTGCAGCAAATTCGTTCCGCAGCCTTGTCTGAGGACGATTCAAACTTTTTGCCAAAATCTTTGCCAAAGTCGGAATCCTTTGAAAACTCCAAGCCAATTTCACCAATTGCACCATCAGCTACCGTCTCCCCAGTTGCACCTGCTGCTACCATGTCGCCAATTGCCCCAATAGCGGCTCCTATTTCCAAACCATCGTCACCATTGGTTGAGACCGCTGACATTGCCAAGAAAGACAAGAAATCCAAAGAGGGCAAAAAGAAGGGAGCGTCTGCTGTTGCCTCTGTTGCCTCTTCTGCTGACACAAAGTCTAATGCAGGCAAATCCACATCCAATGGGGACGTGGCTAGCGTTGAGACTCCAGCGTCTGAACCAAAAATCGAAAATGTTACTGCTGCTCCTGTAAACTCCGACCCTCCAGCTCAAGCGTGGGCTGCAAAGGCGTCCAAACCTCAGAAACAAGCTCCTTCGCTGGCCGAAATTCAAGCACTTGAAAAGAAGAGTATTTCAGAAAAGAAGCAGGAACCACCAAAGTCATCTTCTACAGCAAATGTGCTTGCCTCGCCTACCTCATCGCCAGGCTCATCATTTGTGAAGACTGCTTCTGCTTCTTTGCCGACAACTTCTTCATGGGGAAAAACGCCGGTCGGTGCTACACAGTCGCAGCCCAAAAAATCACTTGCTCAAATCCAGAAAGAAGAAGAAGCTGCTCACATGGCTTCTGCTACTTCTAATAACCATAAGACGAGATACGCCGACGTACTCGGAAGACCATCGATGTCATATTCTGCGGCTAGCTCAAGAGTCAGCTCATCGGCCACCCCTAGTCCACTTCCATCTGCCCCATCGAGTGCTCACGCGGCCTCTCAGCGCTCCACAAGTGCTGCCGGAGGTGTTCCAGAAGGTTGGGCTACTGTGGGACGATCAGGCAAGGCACGCGATTCCGCAGTAACCAACAGCTCTTCCACCCCCGACAGTGCTGATAAATCAGGATCCAGTCAGGTTTCTAGTAAAGCCACGCCAGAGTTGTGCATGGATTGGTGTAAAGCCACGCTAGGATCAAAACTCAAGGCTGGGGTTAACCTTGCTGAGGTTTTGAATCTGCTGTTTTCATTACCACCCAGCGCTGATTCGAAGGAAATCATTGCGGATACTGTGTATGCCAATACTCTTGCTCATACTGTTGACGGTCGCAGATTTGCCGATGAGTTTGTTAAACGTCGCAATGGCACGATTGAGAAGAAGCCAGCACCAAATAGCTGGAGTGATGTGGCGACCCGTGGGCCGCCAGCGGTTGCACCTGTCAACGGGGGATGGAATGATCAGTTCACTGTCATCACCAAGAAGTCCAAGAAGAAGGTCTAAAACTAATACTGTACATAGTGAATAATATACCCACAGGTGTATCACAACGGGTAACTTGGCCGAACTGAGCCGTGAATTTGTAAAATTAACCAGCTCTCTAAGAGCGGATCAGCATCCAACCAGTGATACGTTTCAACTACTTTTTACAACTAACTAGACTATTCTTCGTCGCAGCCCGTCGTTCTGCGCAATTTCGGTCGCCAATTGCATAATGGACTTTTCTAGACCGGGCTTGAGAGCTGCAGCCTCTTTGTGTACTTCTTGCAGGTCCTCACCAATCAAGCGGTTAGACGTTGTAAATCGTGAAAACAAGTCATCACCGATTTGGCCCTTTTGATGCAGTGAGCCAATGACGGGGGTAGTTTCCTTCATTCTGAAAAACTGCTTGAGATCCTCGGACGCCCATCTCAGCAGAGAGGCGACCATGATTTTCTCTGGTACTTTTTCGTCCCTACTTTTCAGCTCAAAGTAAATGTCGCGAGGAACATTGTTTTCGTAAAATGGTTTGAAGTGGAGCAGCTTGTTGACCTTCCGCTGGCGATATACCTTGGAGAACACAATCAGCGAACCCAGCACTACGAGAGTGTACAAAACAGGTGTCCAGATGCTGATAGCCATTCTTTCTGTTTTTTTTTATTGTAGATCTGGCAGGTCACACTTTGACACGTTTTGTGGCCGTTTGAGAATTGAGTCCCATCGGATCTCGTCTGCTTTTGGCAGTCGGCTAAGACGATGTCGAAAGCTACACTCGCAACACTGTTTGAAAAATGGTAAGTGGCAAAAAATGAAAACGCTCTTGAGCTAGCTTTTGCAAGTGACTAACGCAGATTGTCAGATTTAGAACACCCGAAGGAACGTTCCGCATCACGGCGGACGAGAATGGGCAATTTTCAGCTGTTATTGAGGAGCTGTCGTCAAAGCTAGCAAACAAGGATGCAAAGTCGTATCTCATTGGCACTTCGCCCACCGATGAAGGCCAGCCGGCGACGACGATCGACGGCCAGCTCAGCACGTTTGGAATCAAGCATGGCGATATGATTTTTGTACGATACAGCGATGCGGCCCGCGCCGCTTCTGCTGCTGGCACAAGCGCCACAGAGCCGAGCAGCTCTGTCAAGCAGCTTGCCGTCGACGATCTTCTTGACGCCAAGGACGGCAAGATTGTGAGAAAGCGCTCGCCGCTCTGCCGCCATGGCGACAAGGGCATGTGTGACTATTGCATGCCGTTGGAGCCGTACGATTCACAATACCAACAAGAGCATTCCATCAAACATCTGTCGTTCCACGGCTATCTGAACAAGCTCGGGTTGTCGAAGGCGAACAAAGCGACCACCACCATGTCGGCGGCGCTGCTCACCCCGCCGTTCTACGGTGTGTTGCCAAAGTGTCCATCGGGACACGCCCCGTGGCCGGCGTCCATCTGTTCCAAGTGCCAGCCGTCTGCGATCACGCTGCAGCAGCAGGAGTTCCGCATGGTTGACCACGTCGAGTTTGCGTCCCCGTCCATAGTCGATTCCTTCATTGATGCCTGGCGGCGGACCGGCTGCCAGCGGATCGGCTACCTGTACGGCACGTACGAGCCCCACGATGCGGTGCCGCTCGGCGTGAAGGCTGTGGTGCAGGCCATCTACGAGCCGGAGCAGCAGGACGAGACGGACGGTGTTGCGCTGGCCCATCCGCTGCCGCAGCGGGGCAATGCGCACGATGCCATTGCCGACAAGGCTGCGCGCCTGTGCGGCCTGACGCGCGTTGGCGTCATCTTCACCGACCTGCAGGATGCCGGGGCAGGCGATGGCTCTGTGCTGTGCAAGCGCCACGCCAAGTCGTACTTTGTGTCGTCGCTGGAGATCTGTTTTTCTGCGACGCTGCAGCAGCAGCACCCCAACCCCTGCCGGTGGTCCGACTCGGGCTACTACTCGTCCAAGTTTGTGTCGTGCGTGGTGAGCGGCAACACCGACGGCCAGATTGACGTGTTTGCGTACCAGGTGTCGACGGCCGCCGAAGCGATGGTCAAGGCGAACCTCATTGAGGCGTCCACCAATCCCGCCGTTGTGCGCATCATGCCGGCGACCGCGACGCGCTATGTGCCTGAAGTGTTCTACACGAAGATGAACGAGTACAACCGGGCAGTGCAGGTGAACGCGCAGCCGTCGTTTCCCGATGAATATTTATTGGTTACGCTGACGCACGGGTTTCCCGCTGATGCGAACCACGCGCTGTTTGCAGCTGCGCGCCGGTTTCCTGTGGAGAACCGGGGCCACGCTGGCCAGGCGCAGGAGTCGGCGGCGGTGATCAGCCAGCTCGGGCTGAAGAGCCACGAGTGCGACGAGGAGAATCTTGCGGACTTTCATTTGCTTATGTTTCTACTTACGCTGGGGGTCCTCTCGGAAGCGGAGGAAGCGCTGTTGGGCCGGGCCATTGGCGACAAGGGGCTGGTGCGCGAGCTGGTGCGCACGCCGGGCTGGCAGACGCTGTTGATGGTCGTCGGTGCGAGGTAGATATTTAACAGTCATGATAGCATTTACAGATAGCATTAGCAATCATGCCATTGCTCGTTTCGTTGTTTCTATAATTAATAGCAAGCCTGGGACCGCGCCGAAACTCCGTGCTGGCTCGACGTGAGAAGCTCGCAGCAGACGTGTCAAGCTCGAACAGAGCCAAGCTGGCAACAGACGGAAACACTTTAGAGAGGGAACCTTTGAGCGGCCCTTGTTCCAAATCGTTCCAGCGTCTTCTGGGAACTTCCACGCAGCGAGGCGAGCCGGCGCAGGCGATGATCAGTGCGGCTGTGCACAGATGGGCGCCCTATATATATTGCAACGATCCCGGCACAAATTTTTCTGGTTTGTGAAAAATTTAATTTGTAACAATGAGCACACCGTTTGGAATAGATTTTGGCAACTTCACGTCGGTCGTCGGCGTCGCTCGCAACCGCGGCATTGACGTTGTGGTCAACGAGGTGTCGAACCGCGCGACGCCGTCGCTGGTCGGCTTTGGCTCCAAGAACCGCTTCCTCGGCGAGGCCGCCAAGAGCAACGAGGTGTCGAACCTCAAAAACACGGTCGGCTCGCTCAAGCGCCTCGTCGGCCGCAAGGCCGGCGACGAGGCCGCGCAGCAGGAGTCCAAGTTCCTCACGTCGCAGCTGCAGGACGTGGACGGCCAGCTCGGCGTCAAGGTGCGCTACCAGGGCAGCGAAAAGGCCTTCACTTCTACGCAGCTCGCCGCCATGTACTTCTCCAAGCTCAAAGCGACGACGCAGACCGAGATCAAGGGCCAGGTCTCGGACGTGGTCATTGCCGTGCCCGTGTGGTACACCGAGGTGCAGCGCCGCGCCGTCATTGACGCCGCCGCGATCGCCGGCCTCAACTGCGTGCGCGTTGTCAATGACGTCACCGCCGCCGCCGTCGGCTACGGCGTGTTCAAGGCCGCCGACCTCCCCGAAGACAAGCCGCGGATCGTGGTGCTGGTGGATGCGGGCCACTCCTCCTTCACAGTCAGCGTGTGCGCCTTCAAGAAGGGCGAGCTCAAGGTGCTCGCGACCGCGTACGACAAGCACTTTGGCGGCCGCGACCTCGACCTTGCGATTGCAAACCACTTTACAAAGGTGTTCCAGGAAAAGTACCACATTGACGTCTCGTCCAACCCCAAGGCGTTCTCGCGCGTGCTCACGCAGGCCGAGCGCCTCAAGAAGATTCTGTCCGCCAACTCGTCCGCGCCCTTCAACATTGAGTCCGTCATGAACGACGTGGACGTGTCCGGCTCCATGTCGCGCGACGAGCTCGAGGAGTACATTGCGCCGCTGCTCGAGCGCTTAGGAGTTCCCATCGCGCAGGCCCTCAAGGACGCAAACCTGTCCGCCGCCGACGTCGACACCATCGAGGTCATTGGCGGCAACTCGCGCGTGCCCGCCGTCAAGGCCAAGATCGCCTCGTACTTCCCCGAGAAGCAGCTCTCGACCACGCTCAACCAGGACGAGTCGGTTGCTATCGGCGCCGCCTTTATCTGCGCCATCCACTCGCCTACCGTGCGCGTGCGCCCCTTCAAGTTTGAGGACGTAAACCTCAACTCGGTCACCTTCTCCTGGGAGGCCGTCGAGGGCGAGGACGTCTCGTCCATGGAGGTGTTCCCGCGCGGCGGCAGCTTCCCCAACACCAAGGTCATCACGCTCTTTAGAGACGCCGACTTTAGCATCGAGGCCAAGTACACGCACCCCGAGGCGCTCGAGAAGGGCATCCCCGCGTGGATCGGCCAGTGGGCCATCAAGGGCGTCAAGCCTGAGGGCGCCGAGCCCGTCGCGTGCAAGATCAAGCTGAGACAGGACCCCAGCGGCCTCGTCAACGTTGAGGAGGCGTTCACCACCAAGGAGATTGAGGTGCAGGAGCCCATTGAGGGCGCCGAGGTCGCCGAGGGCGAGGAGCCGCCGACCAAGACGGTCAAGAAGACGGTCAAGAAGGACCAGCTCAAGATTGTCGCTTCGCACACCGGCCTCGAGGACGCGCACGTCAACGCGCTGCTCGAGTCGGAGAACCAAATGTACGCGGACGACAAGCTGGTCGCCGACACCGAGGACCGCAAGAACGCGCTGGAAGAATATATTTATGAGATCCGTGGCAAGATTGACGACGAGTACGCGCCGTTTGCCTCCGACGACGAGAAGAATAGAATCCGCGAAAAGGCCGACGCCGCCGAGAACTGGCTCTACGACGACGGCGACGATGCCACCAAGGCGCAGTACATTGCCAAGTACGAGGAGCTCGCGTCGCTCGGCAACCTCATCAGGGGCCGCTACCTGTCCAAGATTGAGGAGGAGAAGCAGGCCAAGCAGGCCAAGTTTGAGGCCGAGCAGCAGCGCAAGATGGCCGAGAAGCTGCAGGCCGACAAGGCCAAGAAGGACGAGGCCAAGAAGGACGACGTCGACATGAAGGACCAGTAATGTATAGAGTAAATAGAGCTGCTAATGCTATTAGATGTTTGCTAGTGCTAATGGGCTATTAGATACCTTTGCTAGTGCTAATGAGAGAACTACTTTTGCTAATGAGAGTATTAGAGCTGTCGTACATTTGCTAGAGCTTTGAGCAGAGCTTTGCTATTGCTAATCAGAGCCATTTGCTAGACCTACGTTTGCAAGTGCTGCCAGTCCTGTGCGCTAGTCCTGTGCGCTAGTCCTGTGCGCTAGTCCTGTGCTAGCCCTGTGCGCTCTGCATAGCGCCGTTGAAAATGCCGTATACGGCTGTGCATCAGCTGCAGATATAACCAGCTCGCTAGCGCTCGCTGGTCACTAATCTCGCAATGTCGTATCCAGCTAAAAAACATGCTCTGCGCGTAGCCAGCCTGCTCCCCGACAGCCTCAAGACGTCCCTCGTGTACGTCGCCTCCACCGCGTCGGCCAAGCTGCCCTACTCCGACATGGACACCCCGTTCCGCCAGAATCGCTACTTTACATACCTCACCGGCGCGCACGATCTCGCCGATTCGCACATCATCTACGACGTGGCAAAGAACTTCCTCACTTTGTACATCCCGCCCGTCGACGCAGACGAGGTCATGTGGTCGGGCCTGCCGCTCACCGTCGACGAAGCGGCAAAGAAGTACAATGTCGATTCGGTCAAGGTGGTGGCCGACGCCGAGGCCGCCATTGCAACTGCCGCAAACGTCGTGGGCATCGAGCCATCACCGAAATTCCCCCGCGTCCAGGCGTCCGAGGCGCTGCTCGAAGCGCTCGATGAGGCAAGAGTAATCAAGGACGCCGACGAGATTGCCCTGATGAAACGGGCCTCGGAGATCACAGACAACTGCCACCTGTCCGTCATGTCGTCGCTCCCCATCGAGAAAAGCGAGGGCCACATCCACGCCGAGTTTGTCTACCATTCCATCCGCCAGGGATCAAAGCATCTTTCGTACGACCCCATCTGCTGCGCAGGCACCCACTGCGGCACTCTGCACTACGTCAAGAACGACAAGCCTCTCGACGGCAAGCTGCTCGTTCTCATTGACGCAGGCGCCGAGTGGCAAAACTACGCAGCCGACGTCACACGCACCTGGCCCATCAGCGGCGAATGGACCAAGGAGTGCCTCGAGATTTACAACATTGTCTTGGACATGCAGGCGCAGGCCATGACGGCTCTAAAACCAGGCATTGAGTGGGAGGACCTGCACATGCTCACACACCGTATTCTCATTGAACACTTTCTGCAGCTCGGCATTTTCACGCGCGGCTCAGTCGACGAGATTTTGGAGTCGGGCATCTCGGCGGCCTTTTACCCACACGGTCTGGGCCACATGCTGGGCTTGGAAGTGCACGATACCGCTGGACACGCCAACTACAGTGATCCAAACCCGCTGCTGCGCTATCTGCGTATCAGACGCAAGCTGCAAGAAAATATGGTTGTGACGGTCGAGCCCGGCTGCTACTTCAATGAGTTTCTGTTGAAGCCGGTTTTCGATGATCCCGAAAAGGCAAAGTATATTGATCGCAAGGTTTTGGAACCGTACTGGGCTGTTGGTGGAGTCCGCATCGAAGATGATGTTTTGATCACCAAGGATGGCCATGAAAACTTTACAAAAATCACCAAAGATCCACAGGAAATCTCAAAAATTATCAAGAAGGGTGAGGCAGGCAACGCTGCTAAATTTGTTTACTAGATGCTTTCGTTTGTAATTGATTGGATGTAGTTGGCAGCAAATGTTCGATATGATAGCTATTAACACAAGTATCTGAATGCAAGCATGATTTATTGAATCTAGAATAATATAGGCTCACAATCGACAGCAGTTGTTAATACAACCTGGCAACAGCTCACCCACTATATCGCAAAATGTCACCTCAATTGTCAATTCTGTTTGGCAATCACGAGTTATCCCAATAATCCAGAGCATCACCAATAGAATCAAAGTTCCACTTGTCTCCTTGAGAATCCTCCCTAATACAGTCAAGAATGCCGGAACGCTCCAGCCTGTTGTAAACTGGTCCCTGATCCTGGAGTCGAGAAATAGAGACTTTGATGTGTCGATCTCGATAGTTTTGAATAATCTCCAAGAAAATTTGGCACGCTGCTGCGTCAATTTCAGTCATGCCCCCGAGATCAAAAATCATATGATTGAGTCCTTCTTCAGTCAAGAGTCGGGGTTGAGACGGGTGAATCTTCATTGTTCCATAGAATTCCAGTCGTCGCAGTCTGTTTCGCAAGTCTCCGGTATTCGCAAACGTCAACGGTTCGGGGATCTTGACAATCAGGCAGCCCTCCACAGCCTCCAATCTATCTGGAAACTCATCAGCATTCATAAACTTTTGCGTTCCAGGGCACCTCCCCAAAATCTGAATACGTGGATGGTTAGCATGTCTGATTACTCGCGAAACAGAAAATATGACACCAGTACCCATTCCAACCTCAACAGACCAAAACACTGTGGCAAAAAAGGTCAGCAAGAGGGTGGCCAAATCATTGTAACCGCCAATTTTCCAGTAAAATTTAAGGTCGGCAGGAGCCTCTTCAACAAGAGACACCCCGATAACAGTAATAACTGAAGCGAGAACACATTTTGGAAGGTAGTAAAACATGCTCATCAAAAACAATGTGGAAAATAGTGTGACGCAGGACAATACGATTGCAGACATGTGAGTCTGAGCACCAGAGAGTGCATTAATTTTGGACCTACCGTAGCCTCCAAAGGAGGGAAGGGCACACACTGTGGATGCAAAAATGTTGGTAATTCCAAGAGCCACAAGCTCGCGATTAGTTGAAATATTCAAGTCATATTTTGATCCAAGAGCCTTCGCAGCAATACTGGATTCTAGAAATCCAAGCAGTCCAACAAAAAATGAGGTTGTAAAATTGAGCTTTATATGGACCCAGTTTGGTCGCGACAAAAACCACTGGAAGTTGACCGCCCCTGGCTTGATTTCACCAACTGTCTCTAGACCTTGTTGGTCAAGGTCGAAATAGTCACAAATAAAAGTAGAAAGCAGTACAGCAATGAGGATCTCTGGCACCAAGGTAAGGAAGTTATACTTCTTTGCAAACCTTTTCTTCAAAAATCGTGAGGCGAGCAGTAAAAAGCAAACAGTAAAAGCAAACTTTGTAGTTAGAGCGTTAGCTTGACCGTAATATTCGTAAATGAATTTGATTTTTTCAAGTGTACCTGGATGTGTTCCAATTACAGAATGCATTAGCTCTTTGATTCCCAGTTCCGCTGGCAATTGATCAACAATCATCACCACACCAACAGCCGAGATGAAACCCCTAAGTAGAGAACGAGAAAGAATAGAATTGAGATATCCTAACCGTAGCAAACCCGCCCCAAACAATATTCCACCAGCTGATCCTGCAATCAAGCCCGCCGCACGGTCCGAAGTGATATGAGGTAAAGGAAGTTCATCGCCTGGATGAATGTACTTGGATATTGCGTGTGACATTACCAGAACAATAGCAGCCTCAGGTCCAACTACCATCTGAGGGACGGATCCTAAAATTGCGTAAATCAGAGGCGGTACAATGAGTCCATAGAGACCGCATACAGTGGGCAGGTTCGCCATCGCTGCGTACGACATGGACACGGGAATTTGAAAAGATGCAACGGAAAGGCCTGCACAAAGATCCCCTAAAAAGTAATCAAAACTGTACTCTCGCATCCATGAAATAGCGGGAATGTAATATGCTAGGTATGATTTTGCCGGCGGCCTGTAAGCTCCGCCGTCAGTGGGAATTTCAACAGGAACAGGAGACGAAGTGCGGTCCAAGAAATCCTGATGTGATAATGCCCGTAAATATGTAGGTCGAACAGCCTTCGGCATCAGTAACTTTGAATTTTCATCGGAGGAACTTCTGGGATCGTGCCCAGTGTTGGCTCCATGAGATAATCGGCCTGCACCAGTTCTTCCAGCTCTCCCCCGAACTTGTGCAGACAATCGCGAAGCATTACTATCTACTGACGACGAGCGTAAATCGCGGTGATTTGGATTTACGAGCAACGGATTATGATTTGGCGACGCATTACCGTTAATAGGCGGTGTAGCAGACATCGTTCGGCCGGTTTCCAGTCTAGAATTCAAAAAACCTGCAAAATCTGAAAAGTTGATCCCGTGCGAACAACAAAAAGCTTTTTTTGTCTAATTCGTAGTGGTCCGGTATTAGAATCCACTCTCGGTGAAGTTTTTATGCATCAAACACTCTTCGATTACAATCAAAGATCTTCTTTCAATGTAAGCAACAATCTGAGCGGCCAAGTTGTCAAAATTTCAAAAATGTGCACACTTCTATTGGTCAAAAACGATGGATGCTAATTTCGGGGTTCAGAACGGTCCAAGTACTGGTATTACCGGCAAACTTAGTACCGCCTTCACGAAACGGGACAGCTTTAAGTCTACCGGGGCCGTGAGCAAAAGTAACCGTGCCAAATCAAACGCAAAACGTGATAGCTTGCAAGCAATGTTGCAAAGGCGAAACACAAAACACGGGGGAAAATTTCAGTATTAGCAGAGCATGTTTTTTTGGTATTTCGTCAATGTTAAGATGTCTGTCAATCTTTGCCTCTTCTGCTAGCTCGCCATATTTTTTGTAAGTTTCATCACTTGACTAGGACTGTCAAGGCTATGACGTAATATGGGGCGCACATTCTGTAGGGAACTGCAGCCCCTGGCGAAGAGAACGGTCTGAGCGTTAGCAGTACTGCCTCGTAAAACGGTGCATATTATTGGGTAGCTAACATTTGAAACCTGTGATAGTCTGCTGCTCAGTGGGATCCAACATGTGATGAGTATGTAAGTAATTTGATATAGTGAATGTATTGAGTTACGCAATGAAGGTTCAGACCGCTCATTCTCTTTTCATGGATATCTATATTCATTACGAGTTGGTGTCGAGTATCTGTGGAGTGCTGTGGGCGAGACGAGTTTGACACTATGACGAGGTCAACTGCACTCCAATTACAACTCTGTTAATCGATCGTCTTTTCCTTGACGCAGTTGGTTCGGAAGTTGACTCTGCAATATTGTTCCTTCTCATTCGCAAGAAAATAATGTTGAGATCCATGTCTCAACAGTAACAGTCGATTTCCATAGTGTAACTTAGAAATGAGTTTCCATAAAATATATAAAAGCACTGAAAGGATAATGATTTCTGTACATTCTATGACGGTGATCTCGATGATGCCCGCACTGTAAATTGCCATCTATTGCTATAAACAAGCAAACGCTCAAAGTTCGTTTTGCACCAACGTGGCTAACAAAAACACTCACGTTTGGCGATTACTTGGACAGCTTTTCGGTCAGCTCTGGGACGGCCTCAAACAAGTCTGCAACCAGCCCGTAGTCTGCCACCTGGAAAATAGGAGCTTCTGGGTCCTTGTTGATGGCGACAATAGTCTTGGAGTCCTTCATTCCAGCGAGATGCTGAATGGCACCGGAGATGCCCACTGCGACATAGAGGTCTGGAGCAACGGCCTTTCCGGTCTGGCCAACTTGCAGGGAGTTGTCTGCAAATCCAGAGTCGACGGCAGCTCTGGAGGCACCGACAGCGGCACCGAGTGCGTCAGCCAGCGGATACATGTACTTTTCAAAGTTCTCCTTGTCCTTCAGGCCACGTCCTCCGGAAACGACCCTGGACGCTGAGCCCAGATCTGGACGTTCGCTCTTGGCAAGCTCTTCTGAGATCCATTTGGAAAGATGCTGAACTGGCGCGGGCTTTGCATCCTCAATGGCGGCCGAGCCACCTTCGGCCGGCGCACCGTCGAACGCCGACGTTCTAATTGTAACAATCTTGATCGGATCGGTGACCTTGACGGTTTGCAGCGCATTGCCAGCATATATTGGTCGCACAAAGGTGTCTTCCGACACAACCTCAGTAATGTCGGACACGCCCTGGACATCCAAAAGGCCCATCAGCCTGGGCAGGATGCTTTTGCCCGCGGCCGAAGCGGCGGAGACAACATGCGTGGCGCCGGTGGACTTCACGTTTTCAGCCAGCAGCGCAGCGACGTCTTCGGGCAGCGAGTGCTCGTACGCTTCGTCGGCAGCAACCAGCACCTTGTCGATGCCGGAGATTTTCGCAATCGCAGCAGCAGCACTTTTGCCCGAAGGTCCGCCGACAATCGCGGTGACAGGGCCGAGCTTCTTTGCAGCGGTGACCACAGAGAAGGTTCCGGGAGGGATTGCACCCGAGGGTGTTTCAAGATATGCCAGCGTGGAGGCCAGTCTTCTGGTGGAGAAGTGTGCAAGTTTGACGAATCGTGCTCTAAACATTGTCGTTTTGCAAAGTGTGAGGAGAAACTATTTTGTGGGGTGGACGTAAATCGGCTCCAGCTCGGCGCTTTTCGGCGTGTCAGGCTGGCTTTGCGTGTGTAAAAAAAATGTGGGGAAAGCACAAGGAATTGTGTATTTTGTAAAAGGTGCCTTTATAAATGGAGCCCGTAGGCTGGCCGCCGACGGAGACTTGTCGGTATTTGGTACTGTCGGTCTAGCGCGCTCGCCAGTGCTGTGAGCGTGAGACCAAGGCCGGCCAAACTCTTATTGCAACTTATGCGAAGGAAGTGGGCACACCCTTTTTGAGAAGCTCGGCACGTCTCCTGACAGTCGTGGCCACGCTCAGATACAGCTCAGCGCTGCAGCCAGATGCCGCTTCCACCTGGCAAGCTCTGCCGGGGCCCACGTCCCGTCTCAACCTCCATGTGCCCAAACTCAGTAACCAAAACGGCCACTTAATGCCAATTCTCAGATGAGCAAAAATTTTGACAGGGATACCACAAAAAACCACCCGTCCTACCATCTGCTGTCGCAACGAAGAGCAGCACGGTATGTCTTTACAAGATCGCATAACAGCCAGTGAGCTGTCTTAGCTCCCATACAAGGTTGCCTCATTGGCCATCACTACTCCAAACTGATTTGGCAGACTACAACTACTCACGCCCACTCCAATGCAAAGTGCAATCTTCACGCAAGGGTTTGAAATAAAGCATTATGGTTTTCCGGATATGAAGCATTCACTACAAGAAGGGTTCTAATTTTCACTAGTCAATGACGTTTTGCCGACACCGCTCTCGTCACTGCAGGCAGCATCTGTGCGAGCGTGTGGCCAAACGCATGTGTCAGAACTGGTCATCATTACAGGATGGACTTCTCGACTCTTGGCAACGTTGCATTCTGACATGGTCCAGACTGTTTCTTCATCAATAACCGACGTTCATGCCCTATAACCCAGTTTGGTTCCTGTTTCGGCAAACTGAAAAGATTTTTTTTTACCAGTGAACACTTACCTTCATCATTAATACTATGTCTCGTAGAGTTCTTTGTCTTCATGGTTATGTCCAGAATGGACCAGTATTCGCCAGAAAATCCTCTGGTATTCGCAAAGCGATGAAAAAAAACGGTTTTGAGCTCGTCTATCTGACAGCTCCCGTCAAAATCTCGATCGCTGATTTACCATTTGACGTTCCTGCTGACAAGTTTCAAGGTGAGGAGTCTGATATGCGCTCCTGGTGGCCAAACTCAGAGTCTGATCCTGACTACTTGAACCCTCGCCTCTCGTATCCCGAGATCAAGGAGTCCATTGAAAAAGATGGACCCTTTGAGGGCGTCATTGGATTTTCTCAGGGTGCTGGTCTAGCAGCATTTCTTTGCCAGGCAATCACCGAAATCTCCCCTTCACAGCCACCCTTGAAGTTTGCTATATTCTTCGCTGGGTTCAAGTTGAAGCGGCCCGATGTGCAGAGCTATTACGAGACCAAGATCAAAACACCCACCTTGCATTACATTGGCACTCTAGACACTGTGGTAGAGGAAGAGCGTACCATGGCCCTCTACAACAACTGTGAGGAGGCCACGCGTACCTTGATTCTTCATCCAGGTGGGCACTATGTTCCAAATGGCAAGGACTTGGTAAATAAAGCTGTAGCATGGGTCAAAGAGGTGACAGAGGAAAAGAAGCCGGAAGAAAGCAAGGAGGAGAAAACCAATTGGGATGAGTTTGACAACATTGGCAAGGCTTGATTTTGGTCATTTTGAAACTGCATACATATAGCTCTATAGACAATTAATTACAAAGTGCCCAAAATTTTCTCGGCTGCGGTAACATCAACTCCCGTGTTGTCTGGCTCGACAAACACATGGGTTACCTTTCCATCCTCAACAACCAGCGCAAATCTCTTGGAGCGCTTGTTGCCAAAAACCGGGGTGGCATCAAACAGCAAGTCCAGGTCCTGGAGAAAAGCTCCGCTGGCATCGGAAATGAACCGCACATTCTTTGGAGAGCCAAAGTGCTTCTCCTTCCAGGCATTCATGACAAAGGCATCGTTGACAGAAACTACATAGACCTGCTTGAAGCCCTTAGCTTGCAAATCTGGCAAAACCTTAATGTAGCCAGGCACAAACTTGTAAGTGCACCCGCCCGAAAAGGCACCGGGCACGCCAATCACAAGGTTCTTGCCATGGGCCAGCTCCTTGGAGAGATCCAAGGGCTTGTCAAACGAGTCCTCAGTGACGGGAGTTGAGGGAATCTTGTCTCCAACCTTGACATAGGCAGCAGGAGAGAGAGAAAATGAGCGCATTGGCTGAGCCAGACGGGCAGAGCGCAAAGCGGGAGCAACACGAAGAGATTTAAAAGAATACATGGCCGGGTGTAAAGGTCAATTGAAGAAGGAAACGTTGGTTGCTCGACGACCTGCAGCCTTGGAATCAGTCCGAGACGCCCGTATCGCCCGAGTCGCCCAAAACGGTTAAGGTCCAGTGGCCCGCGCACAGGTGACAAACTCGAACTGCGAGAGCTCATCGCGGCAAACTCTGCATGCCTAAAGAGCCGTCGCTGATAACCAGTAGTGCCAGATCATGGCTCAAGACGTTCACAGCCAGCCACATTCCGCGAAACGAGTTCCAAATCACTTTTTCGCGGGCCACCGGCCCTGGCGGCCAGCATGTCAATAAGGTCAGCTCGAAAGCCACAGTGAAAATGTCCAAGCAGGCTTGGGGTTCTATTGGATGGGTTCCACCGGAACTGCGACCGCAGCTGTACAATGGCAAGTTTCCATACGTCACCAAATCGGGATCGTTGATGATTCAGGCCGACAGGCACCGTTCCAGCTTCCAGAATGAAGACGAATGCTTCGAAAAGCTGGCCCAGGCAATAAAACAACACATCTATATTGAGCCAGAGGTGGACCCCCAGGACGCTGACAAGTGGAATCGGCTCGCAAAGGTGGCTAAAGAGCGAAAAATGCTTGACAAAAAATTCAGATCTGGCAAGAAGGAGAGCAGAAGAGGTGGTTTTGAGTAGCCGGTATATTAAATAACTATTAACTAATGCACATGTAGAGGGTGAATTACGCATCTCTCATTTCTATCGAATCAACATCTGCAGTGGGTTCTGTGGTGGTTTGCTCCGCCTTCTCATCGCTTGTGGGCTGCGATTCCTCCTTGTTGATCGGCTTCTCTCCAGCCTCCGTACTATTTTCACCTTTGGTCTCATCAGCTTCATTGCCTTGTTGATCAGAATTGTCAGCATCCATGGCCACCTCAGGTTTATTGGCTTCCTCTTCTTTTTCAGAGCCAGTTGTTTTGTCCGTGTCCGCACTCGCCTTCTCAGCGGGTTTCGATTCGCGATCGACCAACTCTTCCCTCAATTCTGGGACATTCTTCCCTGTATCCTCTTCTGCAGTCAGCAAACTCGCTTTCGCCCGCTTGACCGACGGCTCCTCTTCCTCGCTGAAAATACCAGCGTATCCACTGGCCCTAGTGACCTTGCTCAAACCGCCAAACATAGATTCTCTGGCAATACGCAGCCCTCGCCAAGAGATGCTGGTGGCTGCACTTTCGTCACCGTCAACCGATTGCAATCGGTCACGATACTCCTCAGCGGTGGGGATGTTTGATGGCTCTTTCCATTTCTCAACTCCAGTTTCACATTTCCAGAGCTGAGTCAGTGTGGAAGTGCCCATCGGATGGAAAAATCTTGTTTTTCTTTTGCGCGCGTTTTGCAGTTGCTCTGAATCGCCGTCAAACAATTTTAATTCCTCTGTGGAAAGCGGCCTGGTAGGAGTAAATGGGAAGCCAGCCTTTTTCCACATCTGCCACTCAACTTCACGTTCTCTCATCAATCTGTATACTTCATCGATTTCAGACACCTGGAGAATCGATTCCTTGATTTTTTGCAGCTCTGACTTTTGCCTATCGCTGAGCGACACTGGTGCCAGGCCCGCTGCGAAAATTTGTGGGTCTTCGGTGAGAACATCAATGGCAATCAATATCTGCCATTTAACAACATTTCTGGTGTTGGCTGTTTTCAGTTGCATTTGCAGGGTGTCAGGCTCTGTCAAAAACGTCGGTATAAATAGCTCTTCTGGTCGATCTTGCGGGTCCTCCTTGGAATCCCTTTCAGCCAGCCCGTCAGACCTCCATCTCCACATGTACTTTGCCTTTGATTCTTTGAAGCGCTCGAAGTTGATCTCCTTGGCAATGAAAGCCATGTTGTCTATAAACTGGGCCACATCCTCAGCGACCAGTTTTGGACAGGTCAAGGCCTTTTGAAAACTGAAAAAACGGCTATACAGCTGAGACTGTTCTTGGTCCTCGTCAACCAGTGTAGGCGAGATCTTTTCATCGTTGAACTGCCCATGCTTATTGACACCCGACTGTTCATTTAAGGGCAATGACATTGCCAAGTAGAGAGCAATTTGACCAGCAAATTGAGCGTCAGTGGTTCGCGAAACTCTGCGACTCAGTGCATTGCAAATGCGAATGATTTTTTGCCCTGGATTGGGCCCCAGGTGCTCTCGTCTACTGGCCAAAAATGGCCAAAACTCTCGACACCATTCCACCGTCTGCGACTTGAACAGCACCTCAATGAGCAACAGCGGCATGTAGCGAAAATGGTGATCATTCTCCTTGGAAAGCCAAATTGCAATATCAATGATAGCTATTGCAGACGATTGATTTCCATTCTCTTTGAATAAGCACTCTATCAAAGTTGTTTGAACGGATGCGGGCTCCAGATCACGACACAAGGATATCGCAGTGCTTAGACCATTTTCAGGTGACAGCTCTGTGAGACTCGGGCTAGCTTTCGACAGCGCCGAGATTATTCGATCTTCAACTGTCTTTTTAGGAGGCATTTTGTCGAGCGTTGGAAAATCTAGCAGATTGTGCTCAAGATGTTTTGTCCAGCCTGACGCAGTCGGATTTCTGCACATTTGTAAATTATCTGCATATAGAGACGGTTTGACGCACAGAAGACAGAGGCCGTCTAAGTAATGGTTGGCGGTGAGCGATGACTCCTTTTTTGTACGAGCTAATGAGCCGGCCATCTTTGAAAAAATGAAACAAGCCATGTAGGTTTGGTGCTGAATGTCCATAGCACCGCTGGCTATTTTGATTTACTCATATTCATTAACTAGAATTATAATTAGCTGTTTGTAATAATAATCACCAAATTTTACCAAAATCTACATCTGTCCCTGCTGTGGAAGAGTTGGACTGCCAGTGGGCGAATTAAGATCAGTGTTGGTAAATGGCATGCCAACAAAATTGTTTTGACGTTGCTGTTGTTGAAATTGCTGCTGCGCTTGAAATTGCATCTGCTGTTGTTGATTCATCCACTGATTAGGCATCTGCTGCTGCTGCTGCTGTTGCTGCTGCTGCGGGAATTGGTTCTGCGAACCACCACCTTGCTGCTGTGCTTGCGCCTGCGCTTGCGCGGCCGCCAATGCCTGTTGCTGTTTCTGATACAGAAGCTTCTGTCTAAACAGTTGTTGTTGTTGGGGTGTCATTTGCGCCAGTTGCTGCTGCTGCCTCAACTGCTGTAGATATCTCTGCTGAGCAAGTTGATGTCGCTGCTGGGGGGTCAGTTGGCCACGCACTCCACCATTTTGTTGTTGTTGCTGCTGCTGCTGCTGCAAGGCCTGTCTTTGAGCAGCAGTGAGCTGCGTTGGAATGCCTTGTCCCTGGCCAACTTGTCCTTGACCAAGCTGACCGGTCTGGGCATTTTGCACCTGCTGTGCCTGTTGTTGCTGAAGCAGTAGCTGTTGCTGGCGTAAATGCTGTGCCGCCATTTGCTGCTGCCTCTGCTGCAGTTGCTGTGCTTGCTGGGGTGTCAGACGGCCTGTCTGACCACCCGGCGACTGCACTTGCTGTTGCGCTGCCTGCTGGGCCGCTTGCTGGACTTGCCTTTGCTGGGCCGCCAGCTGCTGGGCCTGCTTCTGCTGGAACTGCTTCATTTGCAGCTGCTGCTTCTGTTGCTGCGCTTGCTGCGCGGCCTGGACCTGTTTCAACTGTTGCGGGGACGGGACTATTCGAGACTGCTGGGGTTGAGGCGACTGCTGGGCCCCCTGTGGAAGCTGAGCTTGCGGTGACTGCAGCTGCTGTGAGCGCTGCTGCTGGAGCATTGCCGCCGCCGCTGCCGGCGACTGTATCTTTCCATTTTGCTGGGCACTCTGTGCGCCACCGGCCACCCCCTGCTGAGCACGGCGTGCCTGGGCAGCGGCTTGAGCCCGCGCCTGGGCCACCGCTTGAGCATGCGCGGGATTCGGCGTCGAGGCTGTCGACATGGGCGCGGGAGCGCTTTGGTTTTGCTGGACCGCGCCACCCTGCGAGTGGACCGGCATGGCCTGTATTGCCTGGGCCTGTTGCTCGCTCTTGAGTTTCTTGCGCTTGTTCCACTGCTCGATGAACGACAAGCGCATGAACGGGGCGGCGGTGGCCGCCGGCGGCTTGTCGTCCATGATGAGCATGAGCTCCTCGTACTCTGTGCCTTGATGCAGGTCCATGTCTTCGTGCAGTCTGCGCCGTGTGCGCTTGCTCGACGCACGATGCACAAACAGCTGCTTTTCGGCTTCCTGGATCGTCAGGCCGCTCGGCTTGCCCACGCGCCGGTGGTGGATGGCCTGGTACTCCTTGTCGAGCCGCACAGCCTGTCTGTTTGGAATGCGCAAGTCGACATTGCGCATGCTCAAGTTGAGAATTTCAGACTCCATGGTCAGGCCGTAAAAGTCAGTGAACTTGCCGTGCGCGGTGTCTGTAGTGTACAACAAATCGTGCCACAACGAGAGCTGGGTCGGTTTCAGCAAAACACGATAGCTCTTGGGGGGCTCGGCGGGTTCCTTGCTGTCGGCCTGCGCATTGCCCAGCGGGGTATTTCTGTGATCCACAACTTTTAGAATAATGCAGCCTTCGTAGAAGCGGACGCCGGAGTCACGGAAGACCTCGGTGGCCGCCGGCGGGATGGTCTCGTCAATGATGTAGCTGATGAACTGCTTCACCAGCGGGGAGTTTTTCATCAACACGCCGTCCTGCGGACCAAACCTGTAGTGCGTGTGATGGATGTGGAACTCCAGCGACTCCGGTGCGTCCTTGTACTTTTCCAACAGCTCCTTGGACGACTCTGCAAAGCGATACACTTTGGGCTTTCGTTCCGCAGAGCCATTTGCACCCAGCGACGGGGTCTTTCCATTGAGGCCAGGGGCCGCCGATCCAGCTGGTCCAGCAGCTGCGCCAGCGCCAGCCGCTGCACCGCCGTCAGTGTCAGCAACGCCCCGTTTTCTATCCGTCCGCACAGTTCCATTAGCTAGCATTTCCGCTTGCAAAATGCCCGGTCGTGTGGAGTGGTGAAGGTGTAACAGCTCTGGCAAAGTGGGAGGACGTTACTCAGTGGGGGAAGCCCTATCGAGTGCGCGAGAAAGTGCAAGGCAAGGACGATAAATAAAATAGAGCAGAGCAGCCAGTTTGTGAATAATTAATTCTCTTTCCTTATTGTCGCCGGCTTCTTTCGCGAGTTCGCAAAGCGGCCCAGCGACGAGCGCAACGCAAACCTCGCCAAACGTGAGCCATGCAACTGCTGCCATATGCTTCTATTTATTACATTTTACAATTAGTCACAGCTATGGTGAGTTGATCCAGCTCGAAGCTGTCTGATACGTTGTGTATGCCATTGCAACGAATCCAAAAATGGTCAGAGCAATGTCGAAAGCCTTGGAAAGAGTGGTTTTCGAGCACGCTCTGTAATGCAAAAGGGGTGGGTAGACAAAAACCAGCGGGATGCAGGCAAAGGATCCAATCAGCGAGACAAACTTGTCCAGGTCGTCAGCTCCTCCCCACGCTATAAATCCACTGAAAATTGTCAAAATCGCGCGGAAAACATTTTTCTGCCACTTGATTTTGGTGTTGTACTTGCCAGAACGCTTGAACAAGCCGTTCTCGAGAATGCGAATCGCAGGGAACAACTGCAGAGGGCTCGACAGAAGAATCGCGACAGAGTACAGCAGCTGGATGACATTGACCACTCTCGAGTCTTGCGGAAGATTCAGAATAACAACAGTTTCCACTTCCGCTCCATACGCCAGATAGCAAAACACGCCTGTCCAGATGAAGAGCACGGTGATACCAATCATCACACCTGCCAACACCTTGCCAAACTGCTGCGGTTTCTTCATCGACTCCTGAATAGGAATGACCAACCCAATACCCTCAAACGTGAAAATGGCAGTTCCAATGAAGAGCGACCAGTCTCTCTCGTTGAACATTCGCACATTGGCCACTCCGTGCTCGATAAGGGTATCGGCAGTCCAAAAGTAAATGCAGAGAACGCCCATCAAAATAAAGGCGTCGGCAATGAGCGCAGTGCCCGAGAGTTTGGCAATGTCACGGATCATGGCTAGCGGCAGCAGAATCAGCACCTGGGCCACAATAAGAAAAGGCACACTCACCACAGTGCCTGACACTGCCTTGATGAAGGCCTGTAGGTTTTCAGACGTGAAAACCATATATGCTGCCGTGAATCCAAGCTGCGACAGCACAATAGATGCCAAAATAATGTTTCTCATGTTTTGACCGTACAGCCGGCCGCCAATGTCGCCAAACGAACTGACCTTGGTTGCGTCCTTCGATCGAATCAGCAGCAAGAAGCACCAGTACGACAGGATAGCCACGGCCAAAAGAAGGCCCGACGAAAACAGCAGACCGCCGTTGAGATACGCTTTGGGCAAAAACAAAATGCCGGTGCCAACAAAGGCTTTCAGCAGCAGCAAAACAGCCTTTGTCGCTGACGCGGAGCCCTTTCCGTGGTCGCCGCCGCGCTTGGTGGTCTCCCTTCGCACCAGCGGCGTCCGCTCGCTGGCATCAGCCCCTGTGGTATCGTAGTCCAAGGACCCGTCGTCCTCGTCGTCCTCCTCTTCCTCCAGCTCCTCGCCGGCAAAGTGGCCGTAGATGGACAGAAACTCGATAAAGTTTCGCGTGAGAAAGGTCGGGCGGTGGACGGCCTGGCCCGACTCGGGGTCGGTGGCCTTCTGTATGAGATAGTTTCTGCGAAAGCCGCCCGGCGCTTTGATGTTGCGTATCTCGTTGTTGGGCTCCTCTTCGCCACGCATGTCCGAGATGGACTGCGATCGCTTTTTGCGCTGCGTGCCTTCCTCGTGATCTCTTGTCCAGTTGTAAAGCTGGCGAGTAATGTCGCCGCCCTGCAGACGCAGCGAGTCAAACTCCTCGTCGGGCTTCGCCGGCTCCGACTCCGAGTCTCTGACCAGGTGGCGGCCGACAATCTTGACCACCTCGGGATCGGGGTTGTCAACGTCCATGGAATGGACAGACACCGCAGCCGACTCGAGGGGCGATGCCGGCGACCCTAGGCCGTCATTGTTGCTGGGTGTGAACGACGACGCCAGCTTGCCTGCAACTCCAGACGATGTGGACTTGCGCCCGGTCGACGGCACAACCTTGTTGAACTGCATGTCGCCCGTAGGAGTGCTTCCCCCGTGTGGTGAAGTGCTTTGAGCAAACGATTGCCGGGGAGATCTAGCAGCAATGGCAGGGACAGGCGATCCTAAGCGGTGGAGAATCTGCGATCTGGACGACGGCGAGCCCGCAAAGGACGCTGCTCTGAGCGACCTTCTGGGGTCGTCTTGTGTCGGCTGTGGTGAAGACATTGTCGAAAACGTCTAAAGTTCACACAGCAGGATATCTATATAGGTTCGATATAAGAATAAAGGAAAAATAGGCAAGACTACGGACTTGACGCTTCCAAAGACTAAGAGGTATGAGAGTGAAATGTTTTGTTGGTTGTTTCAGGGCGCGACGTATCGGGAAAGCAGACGGCTAAAAGCCATGTGACAGTGGAACAATGGCCTGCACACAAATCTGGCCGGAACTCGGGCAGACCTGGGACACAAGAGCGTTGGCACCTACAGACGTATTGCAGCGACTTTGCACACTGGTCTGGCTGTTTTTTCTGTTGTCACGCTGAGCGCTTCGCGGCCAGAGGGACTCCAGCTGTGCCGACATTGGCAGGGCTGACGCTGGGTCTGCACGCGCGACAAGGCGAAGCAACGGAGAACGGAGATACGTCTGAGCGGGTCTCAACAATGCTCATTATTGCCCAGTGTGTCGATTGCACGTGGTTAGCGCTAGCTGTCGACTTGGACCGAGTGACCCCGGCAACTGTCTAAAGCCAAGTCATCGAGCGCCCGCGCACTAGCCAGTCAAGTCTTGTCGCAAAAGAGCTCCCCAGTAGGTACGCAACTCAAACGGGCCGCGAGCGGCACCAGAATTGGACACTTTTGAGACAAAGTAGTTATCCTGGAGAGGAGCCGTTTGTCATGCATAGAACATGTGGAGGAGAGCATATGCATACATCGCCAATGAATACTGCCCAGAACTGTGCCCCAAATATCGCCCAAAATATTGCCGAGCCTAAGCAGCCATTGACAGAGACTAGTTGTCCTGAAACATCTCCGAGCCTAAAGACGCTGCTTTGGTTTCTTTCCGCCGACTTACCAAGCAAATTTTAGCCGACATGCACTAGCGAGCATTATGACGAGCTGTCACGCCAACACCTGCCGCGCTGACTTGATTTGGGTGCGGTATGTGGATATTGACAACCGCTGGCCATATATAGCTTACTGAAGCAAATGCTCGCAGCCCACGTTCGGCTGGCTCGTGCGCCGAATGGTCTCCTAAAATTTCACTCTTCTAACAGAATCGCTGCCAAAACATGTGCAGCTGGCTCGTTCGCATCTCCAGTTACGCCTGCCGGAGAAGTGGGCCACAATTATTTTGGATCTACCTCTAGTGCTAGAGCATTTACATAGTTACAACCCAGGCTCCCTCCAGCTCCACTGGTGTCTAAGTAGTCCGTCTCCGCCAGTCTCTACCGTTGAGGCCACATTCAATAAGGAACCATTCGATGAACTGCACACATATAGAACCTCGATGTTCAAAAACTTGTCTCGTAGAGAAACGCTTACCAATCGCTCGCCATAATTCAAATTATAGTCTGCGCACAGTCGCACCTAGGCACCGCGACACCGCTCGCTCATGTTCAATCCTACAAATGTGGCCATTTTGGGATGGTCATCGATTAGGAAAAAAAAAAATTCTGAACCCGCACTGAAATTTGCATTTGTGACTTGAAGCATAGCTCAGAATAAAATAACCTGTTTGCAGCGTCAAAATGAGTAAACCAAGTAAGAAGTTTGACAAAAAGAATGCCAAAACATACCACCTTGTTCACAGAGCCCGAGACGATCCCCTCTACTACGACGATGAAGCGTCAGCCAACGTTTTGGTGGAAGCTGCTCCGCTAAATACAAAGCAACAAAAGGATATTCGTAGAACGAGGTGGAAGGGTAAAACTATGCAAGAGTTGGAGAACGACGCAGATGATTTCAAAACGCAAGGAATGAGGGAAAATGAAGGAGAGGCCGCTCTCTACGGAATTGCATTTGATGACTCAAAATACGATTACATGCAACATTTGAAACCAATTGGCGAGCACCCAGATGCCGTTTTTATTTCCAGACATGGGCCCTCCATCAAGGGCAAGAAGGATGGCGAGCTTCCACTAAGGTATGATTATGCTAAAGCCAACCACGTTGATTATAAAGTAGAGATGGGCGACTCTTCCGCAAAGAATCAGCTTCCAACTGACGCTTTGCCTTCCCAAGATTTGCTCAACTTGACGTATCAAAATATGCAAAACGTCCCAGATGCCATTGCTGGATTCCAGCCTGATATGGACCCGGCTTTGAGAGAGGTTCTGGAGGCCCTCGAAGACGAAGCGTATATAGCGGACGATGAAGATGATGAGGAGGATGACTTTATTGCTGACATTGTAAAAGGCAAAAATGGGGGAGAGGGCGATGAACTCAATGACTATGACAATCAGGCTATTCCAGATTCTGCGTACGGCGCCACCGAACTGACTGTTGATGATGCGGATGAACACGATTGGGAAGCTGAGTTTAGAAAGTTTAAAATCTCTCAGAAAGACAATGGCTATGCGAACTCTGACATTTTCTCCAGCGATGAGGACGAAGACGGTTTAGGAGATCTGCCAAGTTTCAACAAGAACCAGAAAGGTAAAAAGAAGGGTAAGAAGTTCTCTTCTGCTAGTTCGGACGCTACTGGATTCTCAATGTCTTCGTCTGCGATCTTTCGTAACGAAGGTCTGACGCTTCTGGATGATCGGTTCGACCAGATTGAAAAGCAGTATGAGGACGACGAAGAGGAAGAAGATGAGCAACCTCAGGAATTTGACATGGCTAAAGAGCGTCCAGATTTGGAATCAATAATGGACGATTTTTTGGACAACTACGTCGTTGAAGGAAAGAAAATGTACAAAAAGCTCAAATAATTTTGTTTCCTGAATTATTTATTGGTGGCGTACAAGGCGCTCGTTTGCATTTGTATTTAGATTGAAGTCAATAGAGCTAAATTACCTTTGAAAAAGCATTGGATTAATGAGCCTCGTTGCTGAGAACGACGGTTAAAAAATAGTTTTGGCCCTCCTAATTTTTGGAGGTTCCAGCTGAATGAGATTCCAACAATTTGAATGTATAGTCCCATACCTTCTCGCCCTTCTCCTCAGTCAAATTCAGCTTTGGATCAAGCGAAATTCGATTACAACTCGCTCCAAGCAAGTAACTGCCCTTGGCATAGTCTGGGGAGGCAACGCCGTGATAAAAATGCGCTTCGCCGGCCACATCAGCAGAGGGTGCGAAGAGCAGCGTCAATGTCAAAGGAACTCTGAAGTACCACGGAGCTGTCGAAAACACATTTGTTTTAATGAATCCGGGATACCTGTGGCAGAATGAAAGCTCTGGGTACTTTTTGGCAAATAATTCAGTGGTAAGACTAGTACAGGCACCGTTTACTCCCATGACCTTCATGACCCCATAGTCCTTTTCCAATTGAAGATCGTCGACATCGATCTCCCCTTCATATCCAGCACCAAGCACATTCACCACACGCGCCTGGCCAGGGTCAGCTTTGGCAGCCGCTTGAAGGAGTGGTATCAGACCGGCCGTCAATTGAAACCGCACTAGATATTTGAGAGCAAACCATTTCGAAATGCCTTCCGACGTAACGATACGATCGCTCTCTGGAAATCCACCGGCTGTCAAACAGAGGAAATTCACTTTCTGCACCAACTGTGTAATCTCCGAAATGAGCAGCTTCGTGGCAGACACCAACGTCAAATCATGCGAGAGAAATGTGGCTTTAGCAGAAGGATTAATCGACTTGATTTTGTCAACCACAACTTCACCGCCAGTTCTGCCAATGATAATGATTGTTGGATTTGTTACATGTCGCGCAAACGCATAAGCCGTTTCTTCACCAATCCCCTTAGTTCCGCCTTGAAAAATGCCTACTAGCCCATCACCTTGGAACTTGTCGTTCACCTCTTTGATTTCATCGGCCGATACCATTATAATTTTGAGTGATGTTCGGTCGCTAGTATCATGGCGAATCGTTGCCTTTTTGTCACTAGAATCATGGTGCTGATTCCGCACTAGTGGCGATTCTCTGCTCCAAATCCAGACCCGCCTGCTTTAATCTGCTGCAGCAATCGATCAGAATGCAACGGGTTGACGAAGATCGCCAGTACATGTTTTGAACGCGTTTGCGGACGTAATGATAGCGGAGAAAGGTAGTGGTCTGTATGCACAGCTATTATCCAAGCTATCTCAATTGAGCTTACCACAATGGTAATTTTTGTCTACTTGACCGTTATGCCCATTTCGTTTATGGAGGTGAAATTCCGACGCCACTTTGCCACAATCTGCCATTCCCAGGTGGGCAACTCAAACCCCGTGCCTGGATATCGGAAATTCACCATGGCCAGAACCTGGTGGTGAACAGAATGTTCATTCGAGCCGTATTGTCGGGTGATGCGCTAGTGCTAGTATACTTAGTTTTGGGATATCAGAAGATTGTTCATATGACCGTTTCTCGTGAAGTTCGTTTCTGAATCTTAAATATACTCGTCAGTATCCTGCATCAGGGAAACTTGACTGCTACGTCAATGCTTCCAAAGCTTTGCTTGGCCACGTCTGCTCTATCATTTTGAGTGAAGGCCTGAATATCCAAGTGAATGCGATTTGTACGCCCCTGCAGTACTAGAAATGTAATCCGGCAACTCGCAAATAGCACCGGGGAACCGACAGTTTTACTGCAAGATGCCCGGGTTACCTCTCCTCTCACCCTTGACAAGCTCCGGCAGTCATTGTTAGATACTCCAAAACATATAATTCTGCTGGCAGTCGCTCACGGGCCTTTTTATTCCACCATGTACTTCTGCCGGCACTGCGCTGCCGATAGCCTTTGATGTCGGTGATCTACGTCGGTGGAGATGGAGCTTTAGCCGATAATCTGTGAGGGTAAAAAGAAACTGCCCGTGCACACTCCTTTTCTTTTCCTCCAGCCAATATTGTCACAAACAGCTTTGCCACCGTCCATTGCCACGCAACAGCCAGCAACACAGCCTCTGCCGACCATCTATCAACAGTCGCCACGCTGGCTAATTGATTGGCTATTTTCCACGCTGGCTAAATTGATTAGCTATTTTCGTCTCGATCGACCTTCAATTTGCAAGCTTTGAGGCTCCAAAATCGCACTAACGACACTTTGCTCGCTAGATCAACACGGCGATGAATGCACAGCTGGGCCCGCTTCAAACAGAGCCCGATGCCGTAGCCATCAGCCATCAGATCCACTTCATGGATGGCAGTGTTGTCACAAGATACCTTCACGAATAGAATGCCACGGAATGCCGATCCGAGTGGCCGCTGGCAGATCAACTGCCAGCAAACGACTACTGATGAGAACAAATAAGACTAAGATTCACAATACAAAAGACTAGATACTATAAACGAGGTACTATAAACGAGTGATGCTTTGGGCTCATATTGTCCGCTAGAAGCATTGGCACTTCTGAACCGTTCCTCCAAAGTTCCACGCTGCGATTGAGACACGTGTAACACGAGACTCGCCCAGGACACTAGAAAATTCCATTTACCAAGCACGGTAATTACCCTCATGTGACCGTTTTGGGTGAAATTTCACCCAGCTCATATATAATGTTTCAGATACGTGGCATATTCTCTCTTGTGTGCTTTGACACTTTGTTCAATCTACCATCTTACACACACAATGATGATGTCCACAAAACTGAAAACCATCGCACCATGGTGCCTCGTTTTCTACTCGATGTTGCTGGTGTTCTTTGGAACGCTTCCATCTGTTGCAAACGCTGCCGCTGATGCTGCTGTTGAAGACTACGGTACTGTCATTGGTATCGATTTGGGTACAACCTACTCCTGTGTCGGTGTCATGAAGAACGGCAAGGTCGAGATCCTTGCCAATGACCAGGGTAACCGTATCACTCCCTCTTATGTTGCATTCACCGACGAGGAACGTCTCGTCGGAGACGCGGCAAAGAATCAAGCTGCCGCCAACCCCCATAATACCGTCTTTGACATTAAGAGATTCATTGGTCTCAAGCCCAATGATCCCTCTGTCAAGGCCGATGCCAAGCATATGCCCTACGCTCTTGGTAAGAAGGACGGCCGTCTCGTTGTCGAAGTTGACGTGGACGGAAAGACCAAGCAGTATGCTCCAGAAGAAATCTCCGCCATGGTTTTGAGAAAGATGAAGGAGATTGCTGAGGACTACCTCGGCACCCCTGTCACCCATGCTGTTGTTACTGTTCCTGCCTATTTCAACGATGCCCAGCGTCAGGCCACCAAGGACGCCGGTACCATTGCCGGTCTCAATGTCATTAGAGTTGTCAACGAGCCTACCGCCGCTGCCATTGCTTACGGTCTTAACAAGAACAATGACGACCGTAAGATTCTGGTCTTTGATCTTGGTGGAGGTACTTTTGATGTCTCCTTGTTGGTGCTCGACGACGGTGTCTTTGAGGTCTTGGCTACCTCTGGTGATACTCATTTGGGTGGTGAGGATTTCGATTTCCGCCTTGTCAACCATTTTGCCAAGCAGATCAAGAAGAAGCACGACTACGACGTCTCCAAGGACGAGAAGGCCAAGTCCAAACTCAAGCGTGAGGCTGAAAAGTGTAAGCGTGTTTTGTCTACTCAAATGTCGTGCAAGGTTGAAATTGAAAACCTTGCTAAGGGCATTGATTACTCTGAAACCGTTTCTAGAGCCAAGTTTGAAGAGCTCTGTCTGGATCTGTTCAAGAAGACCTTGAAGCCTGTTGAGCAAGTTCTCAAGGACTCGGGCACTGACAAGTCTGAGGTCGACGATATCGTGCTTGTCGGTGGTTCCACTCGTATTCCCAAGGTCCAGCAGCTGCTCGAGTCGTTCTTCAACGGCAAGAAGTGCTCCAAGGGCATCAACCCTGACGAAGCTGTTGCATATGGTGCTGCTGTGCAGGCCGGTGTTTTGTCCAACGAGGAGGGTGTCGATGACGTTCTCCTTATCGACGTTAACCCTCTCACTCTTGGTATTGAGACCTCGGGTGGTGTCATGACCAACCTCATCAAGAGAAACTCCCCGATCCCAGCCAAGAAGTCTCAAATTTTCTCGACTGCCGCTGACAACCAAGATACCGTTCTCATTCAAGTCTTTGAAGGTGAGCGTACTCTTGTCAAGGACAACAACAGACTCGGCAAGTTTGAGCTTTCTGGCATCCCACCAGCACCAAGAGGTGTCCCACAGATTGAGGTCACATTTGAGCTCGATGCTTCTGGAATCCTCAAGGTGTCTGCACATGACAAGGGCACTGGCAAGCAAGAATCCATCACTATCACCAATGACAAGTCTCGTCTCTCCAAGGAGGAGGTTGAGAAAATGGTGGAAGAGGCTGACAAGTATGCCAGTGAAGATTCTGCTCTCAGAGACAGAATCGAGGCCAAGAACTCTCTCGAAACATATGCCATTTCTATCAGAAACCAAGTCAATGATGACTCCTCATCCGGCCTTGGTTCCAAGATTGATGAAGATGAGAAGCAGACTTTGATTGATGCCGTCAAGGAAACCTTGGAATGGCTCGAAGAGAATGGTTCTGCCACCACCGAGGAACTCGAGGAGCAAAAGGAAATTTTGCAAAAGGTTGCATATCCTATTACTTCAAAGCTTTACGGTTCTGGTTCAGCAGAAGGTGCTGCTGGTGATGATGATGATGACTATTATGATCACGATGAGTTGTAAAAAGACGATGAAGTGTAGATAGCAGCATTATAGAAAATGTATTGATAATGTATTTGAGTGTTTGCATTAATTATATGACGTGTGTCGTGCATCAATGGCGGAAAAAACATGGCTGGCCGCAGTGCCGTGTTCTCTCTATGTGTGGTTCTCAGTCAACTGTTAAATGGACATGTGATGGCTCAATTTCAGGTGGCTTGTTGGACTTGCCTATTTGGCTCATCATGACTGCCTCATTAGTTTGTTGCAACTGCCTAATTGGGATTCTTTGGATATTCCAGCCACTAGCCAACTTTCTATCACAAAGTATGGCAATAATTTCTACTCAAACGTCCAAAATCTATCTATTTTGGTCTCGCGCTTACTTGCCACCCCATAATCATTGAAACGACGTCTCATTTTGCGGTAGTTACATAGCACATAAATATACCCCATTCAATCAACCATGTCGATTGGTCAACAGAATCGACAAAAACCAAAATACAGCTTTTGCAATGTCTCTACGCGGATCCAAAATATCAAAATCCTTTCAATCCTCCCCGCAAAGCACAGCTCGAAAACACAGAATTTATACCGACGAGCAAAAGGAAACTTTTTTTGCTCTTTGGTGCGAAAAACCGTTTGTTCCTGTGACAAAAATTGCTCGTGAAGTGAACATCGATCCGAGAGCTGCTCAGGGTTGGGTTCGAAAGCTGAAGGACGGCAATGAGTGGCGTGCTCAATCAAATCCAGATAGTGGTGCAAAAGAAAGGTTTGTTTTGAGCCCCAAATCGATCAGTGAAATAAAAAGAGTTGTTCGTCAGGACCCCTTTATCACCCTTGACCGACTGGTCGAGTATTGTTCTTCCAACTCTATCCATGTCAACATCTCCACCCTGCAAAGCTTCCTGCGGGAAGAAGTTGCATTAGTGTTCCAGATAACTAAACCGTCCCGTTGTTGGCAGTCGCCGCCTAGTTTGTCGAGTAACATTGGAAAGTCCGTTTCCATCAATCTTTTGAAGGAGTGCTTTTTTCTTGACGAAGGAATACTTAATATTTATTCCAAAGGCTCGTGGAACGCAGAAGCTGACGCTGCCAATGTCGCATCTCAAAGTCGTAGCGTTTTGTTGGCTATTGGCTATAATGGTTATAAGAAGATCACAATCAAGGCACCAGCAGTTGTTCAAAGCACAGCAGATGCTGAACTTTTCACGCTCAAAAAGTTTGTGGCGGCCTTAGCCAAAGGTCTCACCCCGTCTTCTAACAGAAAGTACATTGTGATTAGCAATTTTGTTCAGGCCGATACAGGCTCCATCACCAAAGTTCTCAACAGTTTTGGATTTGGTTCCATCTTTATTCCATTTGCTAATGGTCAGTCAAATCCAATGGAGCGTTTGTGGTTAGAGATATGTGCAAATTTGAAAACAAGGAAAATTCTTGAAAACGAAAGTTTGAGTGATCGCATTAAAGATTCTTTCACATCTGTTTCAACTGATCTGGTCAGACAATCAATTGATGCTTGGGTTTGGTTGCAGCAAGGCAGAAGACGAGCAGAGGCTTCTTATCACATTGATGCTATAACTGAAGATCTTCGCAATTACAAAATCTCTGACTAATTAAGCAATAACTGCTCGTATCGATGTTCCAATTGTGTAAAATTTAAAAAGTTGAGCCGACTTGCCATATCTAAATCTACATTATGACTATTTCAGACCTATAGATCAAAGTATCGCAATATTTTCTCAGGCTATGAGTTTACATAACAGTTTTCACCGAGGAAACGAGATTGGTAAGACCATTTACAGCATAGCCAATCATCTGAGCCTTAGTCTGCACAAGTTGCAATAGGGTATAGAAAACAGTATAAACGACGCTGGAAGTGCTTACTGATTGCAACTTTGAAAAGACAGTGTTGAGAATAGTAGTGACTGAAGTACAGTAAGAGGAATAGTTGTTGGTTTCAAGACTGTTGAAGGTATACTGAACTTCAGTGAAAATTTCATGTATTGCAGAAAGCACGTCAGAAGAGCTAGAAAAGTCACAGTTGTTGACAATACTCTGAATGGTCTGAGTGGACTGACCGACAACATTAGAGCTGCTAGAACTTGTAGATGATGAGTAGGAAGATGAAGCAGTATTTGTGCCGGAGCTGGTAGCAGATGAGGCTGGGATACTGGTTGAATACGTGGCAGATTTGGTGACTGGCTTTCCATTGCCATTAACAGAGACAGAGGTCGATCCACCAGACTGGACAATGTTACCGTTGTTATTTGAAGATTGCTGGTTAGATGACATAGAACTGGAAGTGCTGCCAGAGATGGAGTTGGACGACTGAGAAGTGGAAGATTGAGAATGCTGGGAGTCGGAGGAAACAACGTTAAAGGAACCAGAATTTGAAGAATCTGAGTTGGAGGAAATGGATGAACCTGAGCTAGAAGAGCCTGAAGAACCTGAGCTAGAAGAACCGGAAGAACCGGAAGAACCGGGATGAGAGGAACCGGAATTAAGACTAGTTGCAGTAGAAACAGCAGTAGCAATTGTTGCAGAGTTGACACTGTTAGTGGATGAAGTTATCTGCTTGGATGAAGACGATACCGCAGATACACCGGTCGAGCCAGTTGAAGCAGCTGAGCCACCACCAATCATGCTCAAGAGCAAATCAAGGCATCTTTTTTCAATGTTCATCTCACGTTCTTGGTGTGGAACTGCGGCTGCGAGAACGCTGAGAGCAAGAGTGCCAGAAATGAAAGTAGACTTGAGAGATACCATGGTTTAAGAAAAATTGAATGAGTGTGTATAAAGTGTAAGAATAGTGTTGTTTCTTTGATGTAGAAAAAGAGAGAATTTCGCTTCAATTTATGATCAACTTCTCAACATTACTTTTTAAAGTTTCCTTCATTTGTCTCACAGAGAAAGTGCTAAAGTTAAAGTTCGAACAGAAAGTAGTTTTGTTTAAGGATTTATATCTGTCCAGCAATGACCTTGCATGACTTCAATTCTGTTGCAGATCACTTATGACCTTCAAGAAACAACTGCCGCTGTGTTACTTAACTAATCACCGTAGGATAAGCGAGTCTCAATAAAACCCTGCGCAGACTGTTTTAAAACAGATCAAAATTCATGAAAACCATAACCTATTTGATACAAGATTTTGAAATCCTACACACTTCTTGAACGGCTTTCATACATTACTCAACAGCGTTACATCCAATAACTAACGCATATAGCCCAGCATTTGGCCTATTTCTCATTCATGCTTTGTGTCAAAAATATGAGCCAAAAATTGGTCGTATTTCCTTAATAACCATTGTCACTTCAAGTAACCTTTATATACCGTTCAACTTATAAATATGATATATGCCTTGAACTAAGACAGAGAAGTGATGGAAAATTCTCTTCATTTTATTTCACATCCAGTAACCGAGGAAAATAAAACATTATTACATGATTTTGATTGAATCTTTACCTACGCATAACTAATGTGCACTGAAATGATGAAACATGCATATTGGTTACATTGAATGTGGATCAAACAATCAACACAATGTTCACAACCTTCTCAAATTTACAAACCTGCTAACATGGAGTGAAATGGGGCGGTGATCATTACTTTGGTAGCAGAATCTACATGCTCATTCTGAGTTACAGGTCACTATCTCTCACCCAAGCCACCCGTCAAAAGAAAAAACCATAGATAAATTCACTATCAAAGAAGTAGCTATTTGCATGCAATTGGCACCACTTAGAGTAGATAAGCACGGTAGTGAGTTATGGCCAAAACATAGCGCGATATTTCCAGTCGGAAACCTCTACAGAGTTATGTGACAGCCATGAATATTCCAAAAGGAGCTTTTCAATTCGTGGCCAAAAATTGTATTTGAGATATTTACTTCTATGATTTATTCTTCGATGAAGGGTCATGCTGGACCATAGCATATCTGCCACTGGGTTTAGCTGACGGCATCGAAGTGACTTGGTAAGGAGTGCTGTGTGGTTTGTGGGCGGTACAACTGATAAAAGAGTATTAAATGTACAAAAAATGTCATTAGGGATGGCGATATAAACCATGCTCTATGAAACCAGGAAATAGGAAGTAAGTAGATTTATGGAAGCATCTGTTCTTTGTCCTTTTATTTCCACCCCATGGTGTTTTAAGATAAGGTATTTGGTCGTCCAGCTCTCTTTCAGCTGTTGGAATCACAACATATCCGATGCCCACAAAATATTTTTTTTTTGATAATGAAATTTTGGAGAGGCAATCCAACTAACTTTAAATGCCTTCATTAGCAGAACAGTTAGCAAAATTTGCAGATCCAAAGCCTGTAGACTTTGATCCTGAAGATGACAATTTGCAAAATTCATCTGATGAATCAGAAGAAGAAAACTCAAATGCTGCCCTCAAAACTGCGCACTATGTGGAAGTTGGAAAGAGCAAGTTGAGAGACGATAGCGAGGTATTGAAAGATGCTAGATATCATGGAAAATCTGTTTCTAGAAAAGATCTAGAATCCTACGAGCAAGAATTGGATAGCGGAGACGAAGATGATGAGGAAGATAGCGACGAGGCCGAGGAAGAAAGCGAGGAAGAGGAGGAAAGTGAGGAAGAGGAGGAAAGTGAGGAGACAAGTGAAGAGCACAGCTCCAGTGAACAGTTTTATAGTGCTCATGAGGGTGAGAGTGACCTTTCCAATGAAACGCAGGAAGAATCCCGAAGCGGTTATGAACTAGATACACATGGTATGGCAGACGAAAGCACTGCGGAGGTCAGGACACTCCTCGAAATGGAAAAGGAGCTCGCTTTGAAAGAAACAAAGTCGGCGATGACCGAAGATGCGAAAAGGGGCAAAGGTGTTCAGCATCAAACATTTATTTATGAATCTCTCTTGGAGAGCCGCATTGCGTTACAAAAAGTTGTCACAGAAGTCAATAATTTGGCGAAAGGAGTCGAAAGTCAGGATGAAACTTCTGTTTCCTCATTGCTAGAATTGGCTGGTAACATTTCTAACAACCGAAAAAGGCTCCTGCATTCCGGCGATGATTCCCCGAAAGCCATTCCATATGATATCAACAACGCTGCCCTAGATGCTGAAAGGCTAGATGGTGAATTGGCTAAACTCAGACCGAAAATTTTGAATGAGTGGTCTAATAAGGTTGCAGCCACACAAGGTGCTTCGCTCACATCTGCCACAAAGTTTCAGTCTATTAATCAATCAGCAGAGGTTCAGGTTACATCAGTGCTAGCAGATATGGAGAGACTGGTAAAACGTACCAGGCTAGACAGATCGGACAGAAAATCGGCGGATTTGAAAGAAAATCCTGATATTTTTGATGATTCCGACTTTTATCAACTTTTACTCAAAGATTTGGTGGATAAGCGCATGGCCGATTCAGCTAATGTGTCTGTTGGTGTTAAGTGGAATATCAAGTCGCAAAAAACGAAAAAGAATGTTGATACAAAGGCATCTAAAGGAAGAAGGTTGCGATATCATGTGCAAGAAAAGATTCAAGGCTTCGATGCACCGCGAAAAATTCTCACGTGGAGCGATGAGCAGACAGATGATTTATATGCTTCTCTACTGGGTCACAGAATGACACTTGATGACAATAACGAAAGAGAAGACGAGAGCGAGCAGGAAGAAGTAAATATCACGGAAGACGGAATTAAGTTATTTTCTTAGTCATAGTCTCTATCAAAATACTATACTGTTACTATTTTTCACAATCAGTTTTGAGGTGGTTTGTACTCAACTCTCGGCAAATCATAGGTCTGGGTAGTTCTTCCATAGGCGTTTCCACCTAATCTTGATACAGGCTTGAACTTTGAGACATCAATAAAATCTCTCTCCTCGTTAATAATGTCCTCTCTGATGTGGAAATTGACACCTTCAAGAATGAGAAGCATACCAGTCATTCTCTCGGGATCAGTTTTCGAATTCCAAGTATGCTTAGAATTCAACTTGCATTCAATGGAAAAGGCTGACTCGGCAACTACAGGTGCTTTAACTTTAGATGCTGCGGTAGGTGTCAAGCCTGATAGTTTCCACTCATCCACATCTGACGGAGCGTTAATATTTGTATAGTTAGCTGCCTCAACATACCACTCACTGATCAGATTAATAACACACTCTTCAGTTTCAAGAATATTTTTGCATGTATCCTTATAGCCCCCCTTGCCCGTGGAACATCCGAGCACAAACATTGGCGGATCAGAATTGACAACCTGGAAGTAAGAAAACGGTGCCAAGTTACGAACACCGTCCTTGTCAACAGTTGATACAAGAGCAATTGGTCTTGGCAAAACACCAGATACTAAGAGACGATAGTTGGCAAAGGCGGCACGACCAGGATGATAAGGATCGACTTCGACTTTTGGATGCTTTGACCACTCCTTTTCGCCAGCACCTTGGCCAGGAGTCCAAGAAGGATGTGGAATATCAATTTTCTCAATTTCTGAATCAGAGGGTTCCTGAGGGAATGGTTTAACCGTCATTTTGAATCTCAGCTGGCGCGAAATAGAACTCAAGCGGTTCAAGCTTTTGAATGAACGTTGCAGAAACAGGTTGAGAGATGCTAGCTGCTAACGGCTAATTTTCTTTGTGCGAAATGGGTGAGAGATAGGTAGAAGAGATAATTTCTTCAATTGACCTTCGTGCTGGAGTATCAGCAAGCTAAATACGAGACAACTCAGTGATAAGGGTCTCGGTATACCGCGGGATGCCTATTTCCGATAGATCCCGACCTCGTCTGCCCGTCTTTAATTAACGAATAAGGTTTACGGACAATGGTAGTAAAAGTGAAGTTTTATTAGCAGTTACGCAATTGAGAGTCACCTCGCTCAGTTAATGCATACCTTGATGGCATACAACGGACATACAAATGACGTCAGACTGAGCCATGTTATACCATTTGGTGTTCAGTCCGAATGGCAAATGGTAAATGTAATCTCTCCTTGCACACGTCCAAAGCACTAGATATTAAAACAATCGATGTGTCTGTAACTAGGTCTCAAGCTCATGCATGCCAATTTGCCTTGAACAACATGCTTTTACTCGATTGTAGGATCAGGGAGACGGTACTCGCCTCAGCTTTACCGCCTGCAAGAGTTGCAGAGCTCTTGGATTTTCTGCCCGCCGATCACTATCCTATTCCAGGTAGCTTCGAGAAGAAAGGTCTTCAAACAGTTGATGCTATCGTTCATTCAGTTGCCACTGATTTTCGTCCTTGTATCCGTACAAGCCAGGGGAAAACCCACAAGCTTTCCAGTTTCACTTAGGTTCTGATCTTACCGCGCCTGTCACAACAATTCGCGAAGAGAAGGAGCAGGATAACAGTCAAGCATCGGTTCACGTCACGAAGACTCATCGCTCTCACTAACAAACCAATCGCTGCTCCAAATCATTCCGTTCGAAGCCGTCGTCTCGCCACTGGGTTCGTGAACAAAGGTCTAATAGTTCATTCTGTATTTCTCCGAGCACTTACAACATTCTGAAGCTCGCTTCCTAATTACCTCGTAACAAGGCACACAAAGGCGCTGCACAGTGACCATGCAAATAAATGATAACTTTAATTATGATGAAGTGATAGCGACCGCAGACGCCTTTTATTCAAATTTCTTCAAATTGTACTACTGATTGATTTAGGCAGCAAGTGGTGGGGAAAAAAGAAATTACGAAAACAACAAGAGTAATCGATTCTGGCACTAGCTTTTACCAAAAACTGGTGAAAATGATCACAATTTTTCAATATTTGCGTCATATATTTGATATTGAGTACCATTCTGCAATATCTTCAGTTTTTACTGCCCATTATATTCCCAGTAATTGTAACTGTTAAGCATCAGGCTGAATACAGTAAGTCACTCATAAGAAGGTGCTCTGGCCGAGCGGTCTAAGGCGTTAGGTTAAGGTCCTAATCTCTCCGGAGGCGTGGGTTCGAATCCCACGGGCATCATTTCTTTTTTGATGATTCTATTACCTAGCCATATAGTTTATCACATGTACTTTTTATGATTGCCAGTAATTTGGTTCCTCTTCATCTGCTTCACCTTCCGAATAGCAGTGATCGTTAAGAGATAGTCCAATTACTCCTTTCTCCGAAAATATTACCGGTGAACCAACGAGGTTACCCGATGAGCTATTGTTTGAATAAGTTTCATTGCATTTTGAATTCTGCGGTGGCTGCAGTACCTTTTTTTCGATAACTGCAGAACTTTGCACGCTATTGCCTGTTTTCATGTCACTCGCCAACCCAGTCGTAAAAAGAGTAGGAGAGTCACGTCGCGGAGACCCAGACCTCTCTGGAGAGCGTCGTGGCTGTCTCAAATAAAATTCCTGAGGTGAGTAATCACTGGCATTAATAGAAACTCTTTGTGGAAGCCGTTCAGCTGAGTGTGGATGTACATTATCGTGCTGTAGAGGGCCATTGAAGCGGCGATATCCATGCTCGGAGCTGGCGTAGGGTACTTCTGGAATATTCAACTGACTGACAGCCTCTTCACTAATTTGTTGAGAATATTCAGATGGTGTCTGTGATTGCACACAAGTGGTCTTGAAGTTGGAATTGACATCATACCAATGCTTTTCTAACAGACTCATGAGATCTGCTACCCTCGACTTGTATTGAATTGTAGCGCTATCCAACCTTGACTTTGCTCGTTCATAATTGAATTGAACTCTCTGGCTTTCTTCAGTTCCATCTGCCCCTTTTTGACGAAATTTCAATCTTTTTGCCGCCGCAGTTTCTGCTAATTGAACCAGGTTTTCATGATGAGAATGTAATTGAGCCAGCTCCCTAAGTAAAATTTTGTTGCTAGCATATCGCATTTCGTAGTAGCCTACATGAATATCGCAAATTCGAAGGAGCTTCTCCAAACCCTGCATTTTGGGGAGACAAGTTTTTGCCGATACAACAAATTTCCTGAGATCTGATAGCACTTTCAACAATTCAGCCTCATACTGCTTCACATGTTGGTGAAGTACTGCTAGCGATACCGGAGGTTTTTTTTCAAACGGAGACGGCATCGATGCAGATAATTCGTGAAGGAAACGTGAAGGTGATTTTGAAGAGTCGTGCATTATTGAATGTAGAAACCAGAGAACAAATTTTACTGATATTTGAAAGTATTTCTCGCTCCCAAGTTTACAATTGGTTTACAAAGTGAGCAAAGTCGTGGGCAACTACCGTTCTTGACCCCCCTTAAAACTTCCAGTTTTGGTAACAATTGTGTGCAATGTACAAAATTGTATTCTTTGCTTTTGTGTCCTTGACGTCAAAGAATATGAAGCGGTATGGGGTTAGTTTTGTAGCACCTTTATCCATTCATAAACGTCACTAAAGCTTATGTTTGCTTGCCAGCATGATGAATATGTTTGCGTTGATGAAGTCGTTGCCTTGAAACAAAGCAAGTTGTACTCAACATTTTCCTATGGCAATACTCCACAGTTTTTTTCGTCGGCTGCTGCTGAAAATACCAGCATAAATATTTACGGCAACTTTGGGCTCTAGTTATATGTTTTTAGCTTTTGATAGCTACTATCTGGAAAAACAATTTGGATACATGTAGGGCTGATTGATGATCGCTACAAAGATTTATAATGTTAACGGAATTGGCCAGGTTAAAACACCGCGTGGAAATATGTCATCAATTGACAATTGTTCTGAGATTTTTGAATCTTTGTGAAACCATCAGCCAAATCACTCTATGCGCTCTTAGTCTATTAGTTGCCGCTAACTGCCCAACTGGTAGCAGCTTTTGTATGCCTTCCTAATATGGCCAGCTCTGAAATTTCAAGGGGAAAAAAAATAGCCGCGCCATCATCAGATCATTTGCAGGCAATCTTCAGTCGTCAAACAAATGCCAGCGGCCAAAAGGCTAAAATTAGATAACCGACCGGCTCACCCTTTAGGAGTTCTTCCTTCTGGCAATGCTCTCATCGAAACCCACTCCTCTAGGGAGGAGTTGCTAGGGGCATACTTCTCGAAGCTCCAAGATGAACTTATCATGGCTATTGTGCAAGAGTTAGACGCTCAAAATCTGTGCAAACTTGGCCAGGTATGTCGGGCATTCTATGCATTTACGTCATTTGACGATTTGTGGAAATCGCTTGTTCACCAGAGCAAAAAGGTGCCAGATCGGTGGTATGGATCTTGGAAAAGGACGCTGCTCAAGCTGGACTTTGAAACTAAAATTGAAACGGACTTATGTTCGGACTTTCTTTATCGGCCATTTCAGTGCTCTCAGATTGACTATGAAGAAATAATATACTTGAACAGCAAGAGACACGCATTTAACATGCCGTGCATCTCAGAAGCCGAATTTTCGCACGAGAAATTTTTGAAAACACACTCGTCTCCAATCAAAATAAAGATGCAGAAAAAAGCAGCGGATTGGACGGTTCCTTCTCTTGTGAAGCGTTTTGGAGACAAGGTCTTTCGTCAGGAGTACATGGACTGGAACCTAAATGTTTACCATGAGTACATGCAGGACAACCATGATGAGTCACCCTTGTATCTTTTTGATTGTGGACAAACCGTAGGATCCGTCCTTTCCAAAGAATACACTGCACCGTGTCAGGCTGCGTTTGGTGAAGATCTGTTTGGCGTTCTGGGTTCTGAGCGCCCGGACCATCGCTGGTTAATTTTGGGGCCAAAGCGAAGTGGGTCTTCTTTCCACAAAGATCCCAATGCTACGTCTGCATGGAACACTGTTCTGAATGGACGTAAGTACTGGCTCATGTTTCCGCCCGACGTTTTGCCTCCGGGCATTGGTATTTCCAGCACAGAAGAAGAGGTGACGTCACCTGTCTCAGTGGCGGAATGGTTTTTGTCTGGGTTCTACAAGCAAGCGCTCAAAGTGGAAGGGGCGGTTCACGGAATTTGTGGACCGCAGGAGACAATGTATGTTCCGTCCGGGTGGTGGCACATGGTGGTGAATCTCGACGACGACTGCCTGGCGCTGACGGGAAATTTTGTGCCGGCGTGTCGATTGAGCCAGACGCTGCAGTTCCTCAGAGACAAGCCTGAGCAAGTCTCTGGGTTTTGCGATAACGACATGAACGTTTACGACGAGTTTGTTGGACGGCTGCAAGCCTCGTATCCGAAGGAGTTGCAAAAGGCACAAGAGAAGTTGGAGAGTAAGTGGAAAAAGCTTACTGAAGAGAAGCAATTTTCGTTTGGATTCTTTTGAGTGTATTCTGTATTTATTTATTTGCAAGAAAAGGTTTGCGACTACATTGTGGAGAGCATCTGGCAGCAGCATTCCTGCAAGCAACGTGCAGAAACAAGCCAGACATGTCATGTGCCCCGGATTCCTAGCTAGGGCGATGCCATCTGCTCGCTTTAGCAGCTAGCAGGACGAGATCGCCATGACCCCAGCACGCGCCGTAGCCGGGCCAGAGCGAACACAGCAGTTGCAAGCGTCAATACCTAGATTAGTCTAATTAAGAGGAATATGGAGTTACATAATGATACAGCACTTTGTGGATTTGTCATCCTTCTCGTTAGTCGCAGCAGGGGCCTTGGATGGTGCGGCGATGGTGGTTTTCTGTGGAGCCGGCGCAGCGGCTGGTGGTGGTGCCGACGACGACGGCGGCGGGGCCTGGAGCGAGGTGGGCGCGGCGGAGGAGGTCTTTTTGCCAAACACCGTGTCGACCGTGTGGCCAAACTCCCTGCCCTGGACATAGGCAATCTTGAGCTCGAGCTCGGTGGGCTGTCGCGAGCCGTCGGCGCCGGCGAAGGTGCCGGCCCCCCACGGGGAACCGGAGTGAACCTCGTCGAGGTTTGTAATGTCGCCAAAAATCTCGGGAGGGTAGCCCAGAGGGACATAGTTTAGCGACATGTGGACAAAGAGCGAGAGGGTGTTGCGGACCGTGGACTCGACTCCGCCGTTGGGGGTGCTGGTCGAGTAGAAGACGCCGACGTACTTGCCCGCGAGGCCGGAGTTCATCCAGAGCGAGATGGCAGACTCCCAAAAGGCACCAAACTGGGCCGGGAAGGTGCCAAAACGAGTGGGGATGCCGACAAGAATGCCATCGTAGTTGACAAGGTCCTTGGCGACCGCATACGGCACAGACGAGTCCTTGGAGGCATGCATGGCTGCGAGGACGTCGTCGGACAGCGTTTCTGGGATTTGCAGCAGATCGACCTCGATGCCGGCGGCTTCTAGACCCTTCTTTTCCTGAAGGGCCAAGGTCTTGACATGGCCGTATGTTGAGTAGTAAATAACAGCGACTTTAGTCATTGCGGATGCTGGTGAGACTAGTGGTGCTAGTGAGGTGCTAGTGAGGTGCTGCCGGGGGGCTAATGAGGTGCTGGTTGTGCGCTAGTGCTGGCCTGTCGTTGTGCTGCTTGGGTAGCTTGCAAGTTAAATACTTGGCCAGAAAATGTGTGAGGAGAAAGCAGGAGCTCAAAATTTGCTGGTACCCATCGATATATTTAAGCAAGTACTTGGCTTTGTCAGGAGCTCCTTTTGGAAGCGGTGAACTGGGAATTGCTAATCATTGAATAATGCATATATCAGTTGCCTGTTTGGGCAGGACGCGTCGGAACCGGAGGCTGCCTGGCGCTTGCTGATGAGTTACTTAAAAATTAGCAAAGGATTAGCAGCGGGCAGGTTGGTCAGCGCGGTGGCCGGCGCAGGCAGCGACGCGACACGAGACGTGCCCAGCACACACGCATGCAGCCCGTCTGCGCTCTCTGGTCGGTGCGCGGTGCTGCGGTGCTCGTCTTGCACACGTCGCCAGGGTTGCTCTCAAATCTCCACACAGCACTGTACCCAGTTTGGCTGGGAATCTGGGCTTAGTAACGCGCTAGTGCCAGAGTACCCACTCGCAGCCCCTGCCCGCTGCCTGTCTTTGGCCAAAACATTTCCGCCGCTAGTGCGTGCCACAAAGCCCGGGTCGGCAAAAACGGCGAACAAGAGTCAGCCAGCGCCGGCAGGCCTGGAGCCAGGATCATTGGCAGCTACAGCACCAGGATTTCCCCCGTCAACAAACCTCGCAATTGCTCCGGTTCGCACGGATCGTCCAGCTCAACATACGCTTCCGATCCTTCCTTACCTAAGAATTACAACTCCAAACGCGCCCAGCATGCAGCGTGACCGAACGGGAAGGTTTCCGACGCTGGCAAGTCAGCACCGCCATTACCAACGCATTAGCCAGGCTTTACCTCATCCTGCCCTTGTCAGCCAGTGTCAGCTGCATTTGGCGATATAAATAGGGTGCTTCCCGGGCTTGGAGCAAACACAACACATTTGCAAAGCACACACAATAGCAATGGCCCCAAGAATCGCAATCGTCTACTACTCGCTCTACGGACACATCCGCACCCTCGCCCTCGCCCAGAAGGCCGGCATTGAGGCCGCCGGCGGCAAGGCCGACCTCTACCAGGTCGGCGAGACCCTCTCGTCTGACATTCTCGCCAAGATGGGTGCCCCGCCAAAGTCCGAGGACCCAATTGCAACCGCAGAGACCCTTACAAATTACGACGGCTTTTTGCTCGGCATCCCAACCAGATTCGGCAACATGCCCGCGCAGTGGAAGGCCTTCTGGGACGCCGCCGGCGGCCTCTGGGCCAAGGGCGCGCTCGCCGGCAAGTACGCCGGCATCTTTGTCTCCACCGGCACCCCAGGCGGCGGCCAGGAGGTCACTGCCCTCAACACCCTGTCGACCCTGACCCACCTTTCCATCATCTACGTTCCCCTTGGCTACCACGCGGCCTTTGGCGAAATCACCTCCTTCGCTGAGATCCACGGCAGCTCTCCATGGGGCGCCGGCACCTACGCCGGTGCTGACGGCTCCAGACAGCCCTCCGACCTCGAGAAGTCCATTGCCAAGATCCAGGGCGAGACCTTTTACAAGACTGTTGCCAAGGCCTTCTAAGTGTTTCTAGATAGAGTCATAGTTAAATCAATTCTTTACTAGGTTTGCAATTGTGTCATGCTTAGGGTGCAGATTGGCGATGAGGTTGCAGCGTCTGTGCAGATCAGTGTGTGCTAGCGCCGCTGAGACGTGTGCGTGTGCGGTGTGTTTTGCGGTTCTTGTACCGGTAAGTGGCTTGGCGGGAGAGCCCTGCGAAGAGCCTGGCTGCAGGCTGTGGCTATAGCCGAGCGAGAGTGCTGTGCTACTTGTGTGGTACCTCCATGGCCTTGCTGCAGGGCCAGTGCGTACCTGCATGTGCTCCTGGTCGCATATCTGGTGAGACACAGTCCTCCGAGTCGTCTGAGCTGGACAGCAGTGTCCAATGGGCTGCTGCCGTCTGTGATACGTGTGGTGAGCCGACTCCGTGTTGTAGGGCACGCACTGGCACCACTGCTTTTTGTGAGAAAGTGTCCGGCTGGTCACCGAAAAAGTGCTAGGGCTGGAGGCAGAGGATGCCGTGTTGTGTGATTGTGGCGCGTTGTATGTATGTTTGTGTGTTCGTGTTGTTCTTTGAGTTTGCTTTCCATCTATAATACTAAGATAAATTTCTTCGACCTGAGACACTTGTCTACGATGGCTATTTTGCGTGTATACAGTGGTGAGTCCCCACGGCATGCAGCGTTGGCCGCTGCAAAGTACCTCGAAGCAAGCCTAAAAACACCAAGCACTACAGCAAACAGACCGAAACAACACGGCCAAGATTTGCCAGTGACATTGTTGGCAGATTCTCTTCCTACACTTCGCTTCTCACACTGAGCGTCCGCTTCGGGCGCCGGCCGAAAAAGTAGACGTCAATGGGAAATTCCGCCCATGTCCTCCAACGAACCCACACTTTGAATCAGAACACCAAGACAGAAGAAAAATGGTTTTACTGTCTAATGAAAAGGTAAGTCGCTAGTCAAAGCCTAAAATTTTTTTATTGCACATGCTCGAGAGCAAGCGGCTAGAACGGGTTGTCCTTTTACGTCCCTCTTGCACACGCGCACGCAAATGTCACACAGCAGCGCGAATGGAAGCGCATCAGAGGCCCAATGCGCAAATCTAACCCAGTATCTCATAGAACTGTCGTCGCTGTTCAAAGCGTCTGCACAGCATGGCTCGGTATACCTGACACAAAAGCGCATGTCGGTCGACGATCAAGTTGAAAAACCAACTGTGGAGGGAGAATTCAACATTCTGTTCCGGGCGACAGATGGAAAGGGCAAGGACGTGAAGAAAAAGCTATCAACGGTGGTTGCGCCTAAGGACCTGGAGGAATTCTGGGCGAAATACACCGACGTTATGAAGAACGACGTGAGCGGACTGAAAAAGGACAAGAAGAAGAAGAAGGGAAAGAAATAGAGCGGCACGGCTCTGGTATTTATACATTGGAGAACGAAGCGGTAGCGGTGATCTTAAAAGTAATGAATAAATAATGATTAGCTAATCGAGGAGCTTTCACAGCAACCGAGAGTCCGACTTTCCCTGCAGCGGCACCCCCTCGTACAGAAACTTGTCCTGATGCAGCAGCTCATAGGCATAGTTGAGCTCGTTCTTGAAGCGCTTCTCTATCGCGGCGTCCTGTGGAACCTTCCCGCGGCACTCAATCTCAAACTTGACAAAAGAGTCCTGGAAATTGACGTCGTGCACAGTCGGCGGAGGGGGCACCCCGAGGTCAGGAGGAGGAAGCGTCGTGTCCAAGTCCTCCAAATACTTGTCCACCTCTGCTGACCGCGAGATCACATTCACATTTGTCATTTCTGGAACACACAGCCAAGGGGCCAGCTGCTTTTGCCGAGACCGCTTTTTGGACGCGCGAGAGGAGCCAGGGGTCGATGCCGGTGACCCAAACAGCTTGTCTTTGCCCGACACACTGCTCAGCAGGTCCATTTCACCGTCGCTGGACGACTCGTCCTGCGCTTGTCGCACACGTGACGACGGTGTTGGTTTTGGCGGTAGCGGGGGCTCTAGCTTGGAGCTTCTTTTCTTGCTCCTGCTATCGTGATGTCGAAATACATGCATTATCTAGCCTAGATTAAATGGTATAGTTTCTCTTTTATGGCAGCAGCGAAATTGAGTGTCTGTTAGGGGCAGGACGCGGTGGTGCGCTACGTTTTCCGGCGGCTCTACACCTCCCATGGACAACGGGTTGAGACGTTAAGGTACCATCACTTTGTACAATGAATGGGAACGGGGCTTCAAGGCGCAAGCCAATTGACGCACCTAATGGCCTGATAAGCTAGTCACGAGAAATTTCAAATCTGGAATCGCCGGCTATTTCCAACATGCTCTTGCAGCTGCAGCGTTATCTTACGGTGCAGCGTTATCTTGCCTTGCAAAGTTATCTTGCGGATTGTGCCGTACACATCTGGCTCATTGGAGCTCATAGATAAGTATATAAGCTCTGTCGCAAAGTTACCAGGAACTATCCTTCTTACTCACAACATTTGCCAGTTGATTAATAGCGAGTCAAGTCGTCGCAACACACCAGCTGCCCGCCGGGTCAATTATTTTGCTGATACGGGACTCTTGGCAGATGCAGGCACGCAGCTCTCGGCTAAAGAATAAGGAGACCCGGTAGTTGTGATATTCTCCTACTGCTTCGGCAAACATGCACAATTACCGAGCTCCGGATACTGATAAGATCTACCCAAGCAGAAACCAGCAATCGCAAATTTCAAGACTAGGTGAAATACTAACGTGCTGTACTCACGCTTGGATCACCATCAAAACCGAAAAGGGTTGTAATTGATCCATAGCCGTTACTAATCACACTTTCATTAATGTGAGTGCAGATCGCTTCGCAAATATTGCCAAACCGGGGAATAACCAGCGATGGCGGAACGGGTATTGTGTGATGCAAGCTGGTTACAGATAGTAGGGATGAACGGGCGCGACGATTGGTTACAACCCGCTCGTTTTAACAGAACTGTTGGCATTGATACAGAACTGTTGGCATTGACATTCTTGAACTGTCAGATTTTATAATACTCAGACGTATTACTAAAGCTCCATTTCGCATTGATCTCTTGACAGACGGGCGTATCTCGTATCAATGCACAGCCACCAACCGTATCGCCGTCGACAGATCTGGGGACTCTGGCGCAGATCGACAACACAGCACTGGTTACTCTACAGTTTTAGCCGACGTGTTGAACTGGCACGTATCAACAGCAAGTTGACGAAGCCGACATGTCCAGGCTTCTAAAAATTGAAACTTTGACAACGCGGCTGTCCGGAAACAGCCAAATCGCACAGCACGTTCACTTTCAACCTGCACGTCAAATGACGGTTATCGTTCGCGCATACTTCGAGGTATTTCCGATGATCAATGCAAGCACATGAGCGATAAGGACAAGACATATGCACTATTAACTGAGGCTTGCTACAGAACGATGGATAAACGTTTTTCCTACGCTGTTATCGAATGTTCCCCAAACCATCTATCTCTCATCGATTATAAAGGAGCTCTGATACCCAAGTGTGTTCTTTGTGAAGAATGACCGAAAAGGATCAGATTGAAGTTGCTGACGCTCTTGGAGTTACCCCGATCTTCTCGCTCACTAAACAAAATGTTGATGGAAATTTCCATACCATCACTTCGATTACCTCTCCATTTACTGGTCAAATAGTGGAAATTACCAACGATGTCGATCAAGCCATGCAGTTTGCAGTGTCTGGTAAAAAGGTCGAATGGACGCCAGAGAAAGATCGCAAACTTCTGCGTAAAATTGATCTTTTTATGTGCCCTATTCTTTGTTTATGTTACGCCACGAATTTTATGGACAAGGTCTCTAATGGATATGCCGCTGTAATGGGTCTCCGCGCAGATTTGCACATGGAGGGTAAAATGTACAGCTGGGTGGGCTCCGCTTTTTATCTTGGATACATCTTTTTTGAATTTCCAGCTGGATATATCGTTGCTCATTTCCCAATTGTCAAAACCTTGTTTGTGTTTGTTGTACTTTGGGGATTCATTCTCTGTATGCATGCCGTACCCCAATACGATGGTTTCATTGCTCTCAGAGTCATTCTTGGAATGCTTGAATCTGCGATCACTCCTGCATATGTCCTTCTGACTTCTCAATGGTATCGTAAAGAAGAGACCTATATTCGCACCTCGGTTTGGTATGCCTTCAACGGCCTGGGTGGAATTCTAGGATCTAGCATTGCTTACGGACTTCACATTCACCAACACTCTTATTCCATGGCCGCATGGAAACTTGTTTTCGTAATAACAGGACTTATTACCATTGCGGTCGGTTTCATGCTCGTCGCTCATGTGCCTGATGTGCCTACGAAGGCCTGGTTCCTTAACGAGGAAGAAAAACTATTGGTTGTAGAAAGGATTAGAAACAACCAGCAAGGATTTGGAAATCAGCATTTCAAAAAGAAGCAATTGAAGGAAGCTTTCCTCGATTACAGAATGTATCTCATGTTTATCTTTGGCTTTCTATCGTCAGTTCCAAATGGTGGTATTACTAATTTTGGTTCCATTCTACTTGAGGGAATGGGTTACAGCACATCCAAGACTTTACTCATTGGTATCGCGTCAGGTGCAACGGAGCTCCTGGGCTGTCCTATTCTTTCTCTAGCTTCACTGCTCCCATATATGCCCAAACAGAGATTTTTCTGGGGTATTGTAGGAACTTTGATAACAATTTTGTCTGCTGGATTGTTGGCCTATGGACCCAACAATAGCTCTGAGCTTTGCGGTTATCTCATGATCAACGTAATTGCAGTGGGGTGGATTTGTGTGCTGTCAAGTATCGCCTCTAATGTTGCTGGCACTACCAAGAAGGCCACATGCAACGCAGCCTTCCTTATCGGCTGGTGCACGGGCAATCTTTCTGGACCTCAAACCTTCAAGTCGTCCGAGGCTCCTGTCTACCAATCTGCCAAGTGTGCAATGCTGGTGACGTCTTGTTTGGCGACGCTTGTTTTATCTATTCTTTACTTCTCGTATTGGTATGACAACAAGCGGAGAGACAAAGCGAAGGCTAAATTGATTGCTGAGGGCAAATACGTCAAGGTCGAGAACATTGAATTCGCTGATCTGACAGACAAAGAAAATCCTGAATTTCGATATACTCTTTAAATCACGTACAGATCTATAACTTTATGCAGTTACTTTTTGTTGGAATTATCTTTCGTCACACCGGAGACACCGGTGTGACACTCATGCACCAAGCCGATCCTTGACAGAGAATTATTATATTCTTCCCTCTTTCAGTTTGGCTAAGAAACAAAGAACCCGGATAGCTAATTTGCAGGCGCCGTCAGCCTCCATTTAGTTAATCTTGGCAAGGATCGCCCTAGTCAACGCCTATTCGATCGGCCCTTCAGCGTAATTCTAACTGCTATTTGGCTAACTCTGAAAAACGTGGAGGTAGCGTCTATGCTCTTTGTTGTTAAAATGCAGACCTCCTCATTTCGTTGAAATATACGCCTTAATGCTCCTGTGATCCTATACTACCTACCTGTATATCCTTCGTCACTTATATTTCTCAATCTTGTTTGACAGAGAGATGCTTTTGAAATACTGGTTATATGTCTATCTTTTGAGCCTGATCGATGCTGTCAAACTTCTTGTTGCTTCACCAACGGGCCTTCCCGGTGGTCTTCAAGCATTCTACGAACAGCCCATCAACACTCTTTATTTCTTCTTGGATTATGATGCCTACAACATGAACTACCAGGACAGTTTGCTTTCAGGGATCTTTTCAGGTGGCCAAGTTCGATATCTTTGGGCGGATCCCTGCACTCATATCGTCAGTTTCAGCAATTGCTCAGCAACCAGAGTTACGGTTAGTAGCAACAAGTCTGTCAGTTTCAACGGCTCACCATCGGGGCTGTATGCTCAACACAATACAGGAGACCCAAGTCAGTACTCATTCAATCGATATCAAGTAATGTATTATCCGCTGGGCGGAGCACCTGCCGGTGCCATTCCAATCACTCTCAAAATATCGTTATAAATGACTGTAGATCAGACTAGCTAGTTAATTGTACGGAAATAACCCTATGTCAAGGCAATTGGCTTTTTCCACTGATAAGTGGCAGCCAATCGTTTTCGCAAATGTTCTTCGGCGGTTATGGCTTCGCCAGATTGGATATTAGCACCACGACCAACGACTTTGGAAACAATTTCTGACGGAACAGGATCCAAAGTGACTTCATTGTTGGGATGGCAGAAGTAGACAACGGAGTATCTATCTTTTCCTGATTCCTGTGCTTCCTTTGGAAACTTGACCCTATGAATTGCAGATTTGAGTACTCCTGCCGTCCAAAACGACATCAAGTCCGCAATGTTAACAATAATTGGTGGTGCGGCACCGTCTTTAGTTGGCGGCACAAAATTAACTGGAGTCCACTTCTTTGACACCGGGGACAAGATTTCCAAACCGTCCTCACCCTGTTTTTGAAACAAGAGAGTCAATGTGCCATAATCTGTGTGAGCACCTGCTCTGATCTGCTCCTCAGGGTTTTCTTTTTTCTGCCCTGGGTAGTAAAGGAAACGGAGAGTAGACCCAGACCGTTTTGACGCAATGTGACGGGATGTAAACCACTCCTTACCGCCCTTTGATTCATCAATCTTGAGGCCCATGGCTAGCAGTTCCAGCAGCTGAAGAGCCAACGAATGGCATTTCTCTTCGAGTTCAGTCACTTCATCAATATGTGTTTTGAAGTACTTTGGCATTTCATTCTGCGGCTGATGGTTGACAAACGAGCCAAAGTTGAAGGCTTCTTTTGGATCACCATCTGGCTGGTGCTCAGGATCCAGGACCTCCAAATTTATCCGGGAGTAACCATAGTTGGTCTCGTCGATGGGTTTCTCCTTCTTTTCTTCGGCAGACTGTTCAAAAAAGCCGGCGGATAGCTTGAAAATGTTCTCTACATCAGCTTTGGAAAAGTCAGATCCCTCCACAAACACAAATCCCATTGTTGAGGCAGCCTCTACAAGAGCATCGGCAGTTGCCTGATCTTTCTTGCTAATGTCCACTACAGCAACAGACATGACTGGTAATGTGAGAAGGGAGGGCTGCAAAAAATGTAACCGTTGAGCATATAAAACTGTTATCAGACATGTCACAGATGCGTCTGACTTCCTGATTTGGTTATGCGGCACATATCGGTCTGCCTTGGTTAAACCGCAGGCATTCCGATGTGATAATAGATGCGAGCTGATATGGCCATTACAGAATGTGGAGAAGCGGAGGCACTGGTCAGCTGGGGTAGGTGAAGTGTTGGGTATACTGGCATGCCGTCTAACGACTGTATATTGCGGTCTTGGGGCCAGTGAAAACTTTTCACACCTTGGCTAAACGCACCCTAGAAAGCTTAACTCCTTGGCAAGCGGTCGACTGTCACGTGTGTGGTAATTGTCACTGGTTAACATTGAAGAGTGGTTCTCATTGTGGGCTGAAGCTGTCGAGCCATGCTTCAATAGCCAATGAGAATCGCAACAGATGTGTAGCAACAGCAGTTTCGCTCGGGGATAGCTGCCCGAGCAGCATTGACCCTGTCAGGAACTAGGCATGGCATGACCTAGCTCGGGACGCAAGATGCGTCCAGGAGACAAGCAATTGCTTGTGCAATGATAACTACTGACTAGAAGAATACGGCCTAGGCAGCACCGAAATAAAACGCTCGCTGAGCCCGTGCCCGGTTCTTCAGCTTGGTTGTCCGTTACAGGCACCTCCACCAGAACTACCCCTCATACGGACATCGAGTGAACACCATCTCTCTATACCACCTGATTCAAACTTGACGAAATCTTAAAATGACAAGACAATTTGAAGCGTTTGTAGGAGAACGGCAATTGCTTCGCAAGCAGCCATTGAGTGCTTTGAAAGGTGCAACTTTGGGAATCGATGCCAACCATTTTGCAGCTACAAACTCGGGGCAGGACTCCCTGATATCTGCAATTGGAGGAGTGCCGCTCTCTTTGCGGCCAGCCTTGCTTGATTTGTTGAAAGTTTTGAAGGAGAATGAAATCACACCGCTGTTTGTATTCAAGGGAATGCAGCTGGTGCCTTTGGTGAGCCCCGATGTTGCGTTCGACTCGTCTGCGCAGCGCTCGCGCGCATGGCAGTTGTACGAAATTGAAAACAATCGCACAGATGCCAGACGGCTGTTTGACGTTACGTCCAAACGCGTGCAGGGCTCCAACGGGTCTGGCGAGTTCAGCTTGGACGCGTGTCCCCTTGCTCTGGAGTGGTTCCAGAGCGAGCTGGCCGCGCACAGTGTTGACTACGTCGTTGCGCCGTACTCGTCTCTTGCACAGCTTGCTTATTTTATTCAAAATGAAACGGTGGATGCTGCGTTTGCCTCCCAGGACATTTTCTTGTATGGTGCAGACAAGTTTATCATGTCTATCGAAACCTCCAGCCCGGATCCTTCGTTCTACTATGTTCTCCAGTCCCAAGTTGCGCTTGAACTTGGAGGCATCAGTCAGACCCAGCTGGCCGAAGCTTTTTTGGCCTGTGGATCGGAGCTATACGGCGAGCCCTTCAAGATGGTCGAAGACATGAAAGCCACCATGTCGTCGGTGAGTGGCACTGGCCCGGTGTCTACCTACAAAGTTGCAGGTGATATTTTCCGCTCGCAGCAGAGACTATACACCGCAGTCGTCTCGTTTGGAGACCCGTCATATCTTGACAGATTCCAGCGCCTCCTTGCCTCCATTCAGTTCATGCCCGTGCTCAAGGCTAGCGGCAAGGTTGAACCAATTTCTATTGCGGGAAATGCCGAAACTTCTGATGTTTTGCCATCTGATTTGCATCTTTTTATCGGTCAGCGATTGCCAAACGAATACTATTACTACTTGTACCAAGGAATTATTTCTCCTCGACTACTCAATGTCATTACTCTGCACAAGTGGAACGAAGGAAATCCAACAGAAATTTCAGAAGGTGTTGAAACGTATCGCTACACCAACTATCTTGATTCGCTGTCGGCGCCGATGAGTGACATTCTCAATCTACTTATTCAGCCTTTGGCGAGATACTTTCATTTCATTCCTACAGAGATTGTCAGATCCGGACCACTCCTCCAGGGCAGCACACAGACCGTGCCGAAGTTTGATCCTGGCAACCTGCTCTTCAGAAAACTAGATAGCTGGAACCTCCAGAGCGAGGGTGGTACAATCGACTCGCTCTTCAAAGAGCTCTCCAGTCCCGGATTCGGCGAAGCATCTATTACAAAAGCGGTCAAAAACTCGCTGAAGACACCCAAAGACGTTCTGGCCACCGTGCTAGCGCGCTCCTTGCAAGTATTCAAATTAGTTGATGAAAAAACTCATAGATTGACTAATTGGGGAACTGTATATGCAAAGGCTATTCAAAGAGTGGATCCAACTCATACAGAGGCACTATTTGTTGCTCTTTCTCTCCTCCAAGCTGGTTACTTGAATGGAGCAGAAAAGAAAAGTGCTTTGATTGCTCGCGTTGCATCGCTGTTACCACTACAACAGTCTGGCAATGTGTATGCCGGTCCTCTCAATCGCTCATTGAAGGGGTTCTATGCCTTTTCAAGCACTCAAACTGAAATATTGCGCTGGACTATTGAAGCTGTGGCGGTCTCGCTGCTGGTCAACGGCTCAGTCGATCGTTTGGCTTTCTCTGACGCTGATTGGAAACAACTTTCGGCAGGTATTCCATTTGACAAGGCAAACAATATAGCACTGGGTATTGCGACAAAGCTCTATTTGGATTCTGAATCTACTGAAAATGCCACTGCCGTCAAAACTGCCTTCCCTCAGGCCCCCACAATCGTTGACGACATCAAGGGTGCTCTCAAGTTTTGGGAAGTAGTCTATGAAGCTGTTGAAACTGCAACCACTGAGGGATTATTGAAAAATGAGTTGGAGGCATTCAAGGATGCCAATGAGTGGCTCAAGTCAAAGAATTAATAATCTACAAATTGCTGGATTTTTCAAGCCATTTCTCAATTAGAGGGTGTTGACCAGCGTATCGAGGCTCGGCATCATGCAACCAGTACTTGTCACAAAACAAGGCTTTGGCAGACAATTCCTCCTCTGCCTCGTGCAGTAGCTTATCGGAGCCTTTGGCTTGCAAATGGCCCAGAATTCTCCCCACCGCCAGACCCATTTCTGCCCCTACTGGGTAGCCCAGGTCAAATCCCTCTTGTATCAAAGATTCTTTGGTTGCGGTAACGCCGTCGACGTAGCCCATTTTATGATGTTCATTACGAAGTTTAATCTGCTCATCGGCGTCTCCGTCACCCCAAATAGAGTCTGAATCAGACATTTTGTAGAGTGCAAAGCTGGTCCAAATTGGCTAGTTTTAATAATTGTCTGTTGGGACAGTCCCGGACAGGTGTAAAGTCAGCAAGCAAAAATGATGAGGACAATAAGAGTGCTGGTAAAGGTTAGCAATCATTTGACTGAGAGAGGACTGCTAACTGTAGAAGTATTTTGTAGTGTATATCGATATGAGTTTCTGCTCTCTGTAGCGTCCAGAACCCCACTTATGCTCTTGTCGGGAGACGCTCGATCCGAGCGCAAGTCTAAATGTATACTGGTGTGGCCATGTTTTTGAAACTGTGCGATTTGCAATGTTTTGCCGCTGCCTTCACTGCACTTCTCGTTGCCTCTGTTTTGTAACACCACGCTCCATCGCCAAACACTGGTCAACACGCACTAGTTTGGTGACGTGGGGGATCACGTTGACAGACTTGCATACACAAACCACTTGGATTAAAGATGGAGTCCATGATCCGCTCGGTCACGCCTATTGCATTTGGCGGAAGCAGAAAGGCAAAGGAGAACGCTCTTTCGGATGATCCAAAATATCGAAAGTATGCGGCAGCCGTGGACAAGACGCTTGCGACCTGGGACTCGGTGCACGAATGGGCCGATAACATTTCGTTTCTGAGTCGGCTGTCCAAAGCGCTAGCACCAGAGGGAAAGATATATCCGTATAAGTTCATCCCATCTGCTCCTGTTGTGGCAGCCCGTCTCGCAGACTGTCTGAAACCACATCTGGCTGCCGGTGTACATCAGAAGGCTCTCGAGGTTTACGCCATTGTCTTTCGCCAGCTTGGCGATGCGCTCAACAGTCAGATACAGCTGTGGATTCCGGGACTTTTACCCGTCATGATGTTTGCCACCATCATTGTGCGGCCGGTGCTGATCAAGACGTTTCGAGAGTTTGTGTTGCCGCTTCAGCCCCCGGTTCTGCGAAACATCACGAAACCGTTACTGCTGGGACTACTCCCGGGAATTGACGACGAATCTAACGATTCGTTTGACGAGTGTTTGCAGCTCGTCAACGATTTCAAAAGCCGAATCGACGACAGCGCGCACTTTTGGCAATGTCTGTTCCTGGTTGTCATTACGTCGTCTGAGCGCCGCCTCGGTGCTCTCATTTATTTAAATAGGAAACTTCCAGAGTTCTGTGTTTCAATCGACCGAAGTTCTACCAGCCGGCGACAGTCGTTGGAAGATTCGCTAGGCTCCAATGGTCTGAACGGCGACAATGACGTCGAGCTCGAGGGCATTTTGAGGGACCCAGAGTTCACACAGCAGTCCCTCAAGGAGATGCTTGACAGCGAGGCCCAGCTGGCAATCACCCCGGAAACCGGGCTTCTCATCAGAGCGTTCTGCCGTGGTTTGGAAGACAATCAGTTGTTGGTTCAACGCGGATTCCTTGAGCTATTGGTCAAAAATTTGCCCATCAACTCGATTGTTTTGCAACACATGTCAACCAAACCAGATGTGGACATGTTGATTATGGCTGCTTCTGCAACCGTCCTTAGGCGCGACATGTCTCTTAATCGACGCCTATGGGCCTGGTTGCTTGGTCCAGAACCTACCGCAGACTTTTCCCGTCAAGATTTCTTCAACAAATATGCTGCTGAACCTTTAACGAAAGAGCTGATCAACAAAGTGCAAAACAAAGAGCCTTCAATCTACACAGTCGCATTGTCGCTCCTTGACAGGTGGGAGATTGGAGCGTCTATTGTCCCTAAAATTCTATTGCCTGTTATCGAATCATCTGTTGATGCCCCAGAAGATGTTGTGCGCGGTGTCAAGTCGTTTTTCGATGGTGTCGAGGAATTCAATATCTTCCAGGTTTGTCAAGAGTTGCTGGCCGGTGGCAAACTTGACACCATCAAATTCATATTCCAAAGCTTCAATTTGCAAGAAGAAGAAATGATTCAAACGCACTTACCTGCATTGTTACTCGCTGAACTATCAATGCCATTTTCAGCCAGCCTTTACGAGTTGATAGGTCTGACATTGGCTTTGATTCCTGATCGCTCATTTGTCGCACAAGCGGCTGTCGAGTCTGATGAGCCAATTGACGATAGTATGAGCTCGCAAGAGATTTTACAACGCATAAATGAATACTATGGCCGGTCTAGTGCCGCAGTCGAATTTCCAATTAAGAGGTTGAATTCTCTTGTAATTCATCGCCTCATTGCTTCGGCAGTTGAGCACCATGTGTATTCAGTTCTTGCTGACTTGTTGGAAAAGGTGACGCTGAAAACAAGACCCGAGAGCTTAATAGACAGTTTATGTGCTCGGTCATTTACCACCTTGAATGCAAATGGGGATGCCAACAGTTTGGATGGAGCACAAGAATTTGCCCAAATCAAAAGCATGATATTGATATTCCCTGCCATTGTGCTACACATGACTGACTACGAGAGGAACAGGTTTGTACGCAACTCGATTGAAGCTCTTTGGTCCTTCATTCCGAAAGTTTTATTTCAGGTTGAGTCTGTTAAACTTTTGTGGCTATTACAAGGTGTCTTGTCTGACGACCGTGTTGAAAGCGCCCTTTCCAGTAAATTTGCCTCATCTGCGACATTAGAGCACTGGCAATCAATCTCCACACACTTGTCAAATTGTACTGGATATGAGGATGTGATTCGACGGCCTTTTTTTCTATGCATGGACTACCTTCCAGTAGATAAGATGAACGAGTGGCTTCTGCAAACGCACAATCTTGAGGTCATTGTGCACCTACTGAACGAAGCTCTTCACACAACCGATATTGCCTTATTTACCTATTACTTGCGTGTTTTGGTTCGAATGATTGGCGTGAGAAAGAATGATGTTATGAGCTATGATGAGGACAGTTATAACAGGGTGCTCACTGTCATGCGTGATAGAGAGCTGAAAAGTGAAGCTTTCAATCTCTGCTTGGATTATTTAAGAATAACTGAGAGAGGTGATATTGAGTTGCTTGTCAGCTTAACCAGTACTCGTTCTTCAGACAGTCTCATCAACCTCATTTCCGAGCGGACAGCTAACGACAACGCCAGTGCTCCAATGAATAGTATAATTGCTGCAATTGTGGAAGGTGTAAAAAGTGGGAAAGATGCCGAAGCCTGGGTTAATCTCATCAAAATCATCATACCCCTTATCAGAGGTAAAACTCTGGACATTGTTGGCCAACTCACCCCATATCTTTGCTCGCAAATTTCTGCCGCTCAACCTGGATTCCAACATTATGTGAATGGATTGGAGAGCTTACTCACAACATCGTATGCATATGCATTGGAGACTATGGATGAAATGACCTCACAAGCGTCTGACCCCGGATTTTTGAACAACGTGATTTCTGGTGTTTTCTCTGTGGAAACGCCACAAATAAGAAATGCTGCGGACTCTAATAGGAGAATTGTCAAAGTAGCTATTGATGATTCCATTCGTGTGGGATACGAGGTTTGGGTGAGAATGGATACGGCGATTGACGATTCTGAGTCCAAAATTTATCACTGTTCAAGGATAAAAAGTCGCGTTAAGAAGATGTTGATAAATATCTATTCACTGGCTCCAGAAGAATGTTTAGACACTCTCAAGCTTATCTTCAATTATTGCAACGACGATGAAGACAGGAAACGTGTCATCAAGGCTGTACATGCTATTGATGGTTCGAAACCCAAAAACACAATTTCTCACCTTTTGAAATCTTTAGACCGGAGTAGTGCTAGGTTTGTTGTTGCTTACCTGGCATCATTCCAAAGTGACGCAGTTGAAGAAATCTGGCCCGAGGTTATTTCCTATTTACGTGACCAAAAATCTTCAGTTCTGATTCCAGAGGCTGTGCTCATATGCTGTCAACTTGGCCTGAAGATTGATGGTATTCATTTTGGAGAACAGAGAAAAATACGCAAAGAGCTGAGCGACAGCTTTTTCAAATGTTTAAATATTGCACTTGCAGCAGTAGATTCTAGCAGTACAGCAGATGATGCAGAAGCTATTTATGAGAAGCAAGTCAATGCAGATATCATCCTTGATGTTATTCCAGCATTGAACTCGGCGCTTAGTGATAATGACAAGGTTGTTGGTGCACTGGCACTCATAATTTCATCCATGATAACCCCGGTGACCAAAGCTAAGAATTTTCCTGATAATATTCCCAGCTACTTCATCAAGATGTTGACTATTGTAACAGAGCACTCTGGAAGAGCATGGAAGGCCTCTATCGGTGATATGATTATGGATGCCCGTATTTTGAAGTTGAGTGTCGAACAAGCAGAAGCCATGTCTGTAGTCGTGCAAAGGTGGTGCCAAGTCGACCTGGAAAGGGCAAGGGATTTCTTTAGTCGCATTGGTGGTGCAAATTCGATCTCCATGTTCGGAACAGCGGATCCAGGAGCTTCATCTAACTTAAAAATCACTGCTTATATTTTGCTATCCATTCAGGGTAAACAACACAATCCTCAATTGAGCGCAGCATTGCAAAAGCTTTGTCCAAAGCTTGAGGAACTTATTGAAAAGAGAAATACTCTGGGTTCTGCATTGTTGTCTATGAGGGCAGTGGTGCTCGATAAAATTGATGACGATTCCACGTCCAATATGTCTACGCTATGGAGTACTTTAGCTAATTATTTAGTCCAAGTGTTCAGATCCAGGAATGAGGTGGACATTGATGTGATGGTGCAGGTGTGCAAGCTTCTTGACACGTTGATTGTGGTACAGCCAGAGGAATTTCAAATGCACGAGTGGCTTTTCATCTGTGACAACACCAAGGCTATTTTCAAAGAAACCGATCCTGTTGGTGTCATTGACGAGCTATCTAATACCACTGTTGTTTCGAAAAATGACATGGTGTTGGAACCCGTATCAAAGAGAGCACCCTTGCTAACCGGTAGACTGGCGGACAGCTCGTTTTTGAAACCATTTGTTGATAAGTTGAGTATTCATGCTTATGAGGGGATGTATTCGTTGGAAAAGCCCCGCATTGATATTTGCAGACAGGACCTTTTGGATGATATCTTTGAGGGTTAGACTGATCTCTCTATTCTAAGAACCGACAGAACTTCCCACCCTGTTTTTCTGGTGATTACAGCGGTGCACTTCCATCCCCTTGATTCCATCTTTTTGGCAACGTCCTCAGGATGATTTCTCGCACAAAACAAAATGTATGCTACTCCTTGTGCAGATAAAATATTTTCCAAATTATTCAACAGTATCCAGGTGACCTCCATTCCATCCTGACCACCATCCAAAGCAAAGTCAACCCAGTGGCTATTAGGTGCTGGCAGTGTTTCAGAGGGAACGTACGGCGGGTTGAAGACCAGCAGGTCTACAGACGAGGTACGAATACCTGCAGCTAATGAGCACCTGATGGCGTCAACTGTGTCTAGATTCGAGTTGAGTTTACATGTTTGCAGAGCCTTTTCACAGGCATATGGATTGATATCTGTTGCTAGCAAAAGGGAGTGTTTCAAAATAGGTTGCAAAAATGCCAGTACCAGCCCGGTTCCCGTACCTACTTCGACCACCAGCTTGGCACCTTTATACCGGTCAATCTCCTGTTCTAGAGCATCCAAGAGCAGGAAAGAATCTTCATTAGGAGGATAAGTGTCATCAGACTCCTCAAAGACTGGAGTTGGCAGCATGTGCAAATAGCACGGCTCAATTTTTCAGCCAACAATCAATCAGTGGCGTACGCCGCGGGTGCTGTTCGTCGCAATGAGCGAGGACATCTCACAAAAGGGCAAGGAAGTAAAATCTTTATAATTGCATAATACACAGAAAGAATTAGACTGAAGACCAGTGCATGGAGGGGCTTACTTCAAGTGACCGTTGCAAACAAAGTGCTGCCAAATCACGTGACTCAACTAGTATATTTAAGGCAGTTTGTTTCATAGCAATGGCAATTGCACAGACCAGCTAACAATCAAAATGATTATTGTTGTCAAAGTTCGTATGTGTTGAATGGCAGACATTTCTTATTACTAACCGCAGACTCTCACAGGAAACGAGGTATGTACACGTCAGAATGATTGTAGAACTGAATACTAATGACTAGCTTAAAGTAGATGTGGAGCCTAGTGATCCTATACTCAAGATTAAAGAGCTTGTTGAGCAACAGGACGGTATTCCGCCGTCTCAACAACGACTTGTGTTTTTGGGCAAGCAGATCTCTGACGACCAAACGGTTGAGGCATGTGGTTTGAAGTCTGGTTCACAACTTAATTTAGTCTTATCACTAAGAGGTGGCTGCTAAGCTGAATGTATTTATAGAATCAAACGAGATATTTTTAATTATTAGGCAATGGTCATCTTTGGGGTGCGACAAATAATCGAGTGGTTTCAAAGAAAGTAAATGCCAAAGCGTTGGGGAGTAGCCACAAGTTTGGGTTACAACAGCATTGTCAAAGTGATCAGCAAATGCAATGGTAATTAGTGCCATCCCTTTGCAATTGAGATGCTCTGCATGATGTCAGTGAAAGTTAGTCAATATTAGTGTCTCCCTTTAGTGTCCATGAGCTGCACAAGCTGAGATCTAGAGGTCCGATTCGACAGCTATTTTTTTGACGTTTACAGCCAGTAATATTAGTCTGTTTTGCAGGGAACCGGCGCTCTCCGGCTGCACAAGGTAGTTGCAGTTGAACGCCATCAATGGGAATCAACTTCTCGTCTGTGATTATCCCGGGGCAACTCTAGCTCTTGTCAAATAGCGCGAGCATCACACTCTTGTTTCATCTCAGTGTTTCATAATATCCTTGAGCTCCACTGATGGTCAGCCCCTGCGCAGACTGTGAGTAATTGGAGGAGCGGCTGAAAAGTAAACTAGCTGAAAAGCACTTCCAAAATCACTAGGGGACTTGACCAGTCTCCAATGTATCGTTGCGAATGGGTTTGAGACATGCAGCATTTGCAGCCACGGTTGATCCTTATCATTCAAAGGCTTCTGTCCGCTTCCGAACTTGCTGCTTGAATGCTGGTGTCCGATTTATTACCAGCCACGTTTCTTGGTTAGCCCAATTAGGAAGGTTCATGTTGTCCATGAACGACCAATCGGGGTAGGCACAGCTTCCATAATGTTGCCCAAGAGGAATCCCGTTAGCACGCCACAGTGAACTCCGTATTCCAGTCTAGGTTGCCATGGGCCCGGTAGCGGGTGGGCAACTATGACATCTGCAATCTGCAGGCACTGACGTTTGGGGCTGACCATGTGCATTTGACATCTGCATCTGACAATTGACATTTATCAGATTGTGCGTTTGCAAATTCGAAATAAACACAATTTGCGAGTCGCGGCTGTGTCGTCAACTGCGCAAAAATTCAAGAGGAGCGCCGATGAAAAAAAATACCGCGAAACAACAATTGCCGCGACTTTGGCACTAACGGGAGCTTGATAAGATAGTCCTTTAAACTTTGAAAACAGAGTGATGCTTTTGGCGGCATGCAAGCAAAGTCGCGTCTTAAGGGGCATTCTCAATGTACCCCATTAACCTGTAGCAACACATAAGAGCCTACACCGACCCACAAACGCGTTGGTTTTGGCATTCAAAGGGTTGAAATTAGGTGCGATAGTGGGTCGGTGTAGTTGCTTAGCTTGAAACTTAGATGCAATGGTAGCCCTCTTGTTTCACCTCAAGTCCGACCTTGGTAAACGCCTGCCTGCTTGTTTTCTATGATAACATGTGTTCAGGCTGAGCTCACCTGTAAATGAGATTCCAACATGCTTCCAGGGGGCTTCAGTGGGTCCTTAAACGGAGCTGAGGAATGGGGCTTAAAATGTCAGTACGGATCCGATGGTCCCACTTGTTTCATTTCTATGTCACTAAATTCAACGGTATGGATTGCAGGAGTCTGCCCATTGACTTACACAGAACAATAGTTCTGGTATCTGTCAAAATGTTGTGAACTGACGTTAGCAGGCGTATGTTCCTCCGAATGACGATCCTTTTTTGTTCCGCTGGCGCAGATACTGCCGAGAATAAAATTATTTACGCTGCTTTCTTCATGCACTAAGCTTCGGTAAATCTTCATGGGGCAGACTGCAGAACTGATCATTAGCAGCCAACTAGGGCGATAAACTAACCGTCAGTCACTACTAATGAGGCAATTATGGTGGTGAGAGTCTCTTTGTTTGGTAATATCCATAACGTAGGGGGCTAACGTTTCATTGGCGCAGTAGGGAACTGTGCTGTGGCCCTTTTCCTTAAACCAACCTGGGCAGTAAGAGGCCCTGATTGAAGCTAAAAATATGCTGAAAGCATCCTCGAATGCTGAAATAGCCGGCTCCAGTAATATAAGTCTTCAATCTATTTGATTTCCAAGATAACTGCTGCTAATAAAATCATGTCCTGGGATTGACAATAAGCATACCTTGCGGTAAGGAGGCAATGTCATCGCAAATTCAAGATGCAATAGTCCGTTATGCACTAAAGCTCAATAACAGCATGCTCTTTTTTTGCTTTTTTTCCCTCTGGATCACCATTTGCTTGAGACTACTCCCTATTACTGGCTTTTGGTGGTGTCGTCAAGGCTGGAAAGTGCGAACAAAAGAAATATTTCCCTATAATGGTTTGGTGTGTTGCTTTGATGTGCTAAAGAAAGTGTGCATGTCATGGAAATGACTACGTTAACTCAGTAGCCAGCGACCAGTTTGGCGGAAGTGAAGTAATTAGAGGGTGGGGCTTCCATTACTACCAGTGACAAGAGGTTTAGCTTCTTCTTGAACGGTATTTCATTTCTTCATTCACACCGTAAAATTGAACCTCGCGTTCTCCTATATACTCTCATCGAGAAATTTCATTGTCGCTATCTGATTGCTGAAGTTTCTCGTCTGAAGATTCAATCTTCTTGAACAGTCGCTAATTTTTTCTCACCTTATTCTCTCGTTTTACAACTTTTCTTTCTATTTCCAAGATGAAATTGACTTTACTGGTCGGAGCAGTCAATATCTTCATCCTAGGAACGGCAGCGCTGCCATCAGCGGTGTCGTCTGACCCTCTACCATCAATCTCTTCTGCAAGCGTATTGAGCGAGGGCTCATTTGCGCCTAGTTCGTCACATTTGCCTTCTGATAGATCAATTGCAGTTTCTACAACATCTTCTGAAGTGTCATCAGCTGTATTTTCTTCAAGTGTCTTATCTTCAATAGCGCCGTCAAGCGTCACTACACATTCTTCTGTTGGGTCGTCTGAAGTTCTGTCTGTTGTCATTTCTTCAAGTGTTGTCTCATCATCACATTCTTCGAGCGCTGAACCTACATCCGTGAGTTTGGTTATTGGAAGTGCTTCCCAGCCCAAAGTTTCTACTGGCCCATTGGCTGCCGTCTCTACATCTCAAGCTCTGTCATCCTTTGCCTCATCAGCACCGCCTGTGATATCGTCTGACGGTGTGACGTATTTTGCGGCAGATGCCCCTATTATTTCGACAACTACCGCGCTGGCTTCTGTCTCGGCAGGATCACTTACGGCATCTGCATCATGTACCCCTGCGTCTGTTGATAACTGTCAAAGTGCTTGTTATCTTGTTTTCAACCTTATGATCGAAATTGAATGTCAGGTTAAAATTGTGAATGGAAACGTGTATTACTCATGCCAAGAGGCTATTGAAACAAGCCTTATTACAAACATCTGTCTATGTTTGAGTTGTTGGGCTCAGAAAGGTGTTATTGGTCCTAACGCTCAATCAGGTTTCACCTTTGTCATTGGAAATTTTGCCACAATTACTGCCATATGCTCTAGCACTATTCCTATCTGCCCGACCTCCTCAGTTTTCTCGTCCTCCAAACCATCGCTCATTGCAAGTTCATCTTTGACATCGGTGCTACCGAGCTCCACTGTAGCGAGTTCCACCGTCAGCTCATCAGTTGGCTCCACTGCAACAAGCTCATCCAGATTTAGTTCCACGGTTATTAGTTCTAGCACCCTTGCAAGCTCATCGGTGATAAACTCCTCTGCACCAAGTTCCGCTTCCTCAACGATTGCATCGTCAATTGTTTCCTCTGTTACTTCCGCAGGCTCGTCTGTTGGGTCTTCCAAGGCTTCGTCCGCAGGCTCGTCTGTAGTGTCATCCGTGGCCACATCAATAGTATCCTCCAAGGCCTCATCTGTCGTGTCCTCTAATGCCTCATCTGCGGTGTCTTCTAAGGTGTCGTCTGTCGTGTCGTCCAAGGTGTCATCTAAGGCTTCGTCTGCCGTGTCGTCGAAGGCTTCATCAGCAGCATCTTCCAAAGTTTCGTCTAAAGCCTCGTCTGCCGCGTCTTCCAAGGCTTCATCAGCAGCATCTTCCAAGGTGTCATCTAAGGCCTCGTCTGCTGCATCTTCCAAGGCTTCATCAGCAGCATCTTCCAAGGTGTCATCTAAGGCCTCGTCTGCCGTGTCATCCAAGGCTTCGTCCAAGGTCTCTTCTGCCGCGTCGTCCAAGGCTTCATCAGCTGCATCTTCCAAGGCTTCGTCCAAGGCTTCATCGGCAGCATCTTCCAAGGCCTCGTCTGTCGTGTCATCTAAAGCCTCGTCTGCAGTGTCGTCCAAGGTTTCATCTAAGGCCTCGTCTGTCGTGTCGTCCAAGGTGTCATCTAAGGCTTCGTCTGCCGTGTCGTCCAAGGCCTCGTCAGCAGTATCTTCCAAGGCTTCGTCCAAGGTGTCATCTAAAGCCTCGTCTGCAGTGTCGTCCAAGGCCTCGTCCAAGGCCTCGTCAGCAGTATCTTCCAAGGCTTCGTCAGCAGTGTCGTCTAAGGCTTCGTCCAAGGCTTCATCAGCAGCATCTTCCAAGGCCTCGTCTAAGGCCTCGTCCAAGGCATCTTCTGCCGCGTCTTCCAAGGCTTCATCAGCAGTATCTTCCAAGGCTTCGTCCAAGGTGTCATCTAAAGCCTCGTCTGCAGTGTCGTCCAAGGCCTCGTCCAAGGCCTCGTCTGCGGTGTCGTCCAAGGCTTCGTCCAAGGTGTCATCCAAAGCCTCGTCTGCAGTGTCGTCCAAGGCTTCATCTAAGGCCACGTCTGTCGTGTCGTCCAAGGTGTCATCTAAAGCCTCGTCCGTCGTGTCGTCCAAGGCCTCGTCCAAGGCCTCGTCAGCAGTATCTTCCAAGGTCTCGTCAGCAGTATCTTCCAAGGCTTCATCAGCAGTATCTTCCAAGGCTTCGTCCAAGGTGTCATCTAAAGCCTCGTCTGCAGTGTCGTCCAAGGCTTCGTCCAAGGCCTCATCTGCGGTGTCGTCCAAGGCTTCGTCCAAGGCTTCATCAGCAGCATCTTCCAAGGCTTCGTCTGCCGTGTCGTCCAAGGCCTCGTCAGCAGTATCTTCCAAGGCTTCGTCCAAGGTGTCATCTAAAGCCTCGTCTGCAGTGTCGTCCAAGGCCTCGTCCAAGGCCTCGTCAGCAGTATCTTCCAAGGCTTCGTCAGCAGTGTCGTCTAAGGCCTCGTCCAAGGCTTCATCAGCAGCATCTTCCAAGGCCTCGTCTAAGGCCTCGTCCAAGGCCTCTTCTGCCGCGTCTTCCAAGGCTTCATCAGCAGTATCTTCCAAGGCTTCG